>OX381706.1:62499549-63099549 GCA_947462335.1 Harmothoe impar
TTCAGAGGCATAGGAAAACTTTTTTTATGGGGAAGGGGAGGTTTACCCCGGGTTTACCCCCTGTCCGTCCCCCTTCTCCTCTTAAATTCTACACATCAATGATTAACATGTAGGCTTAGGGCCTACTCCTTTCCAAATGTTAAAATAGCTGCCACTGTTATGACACATTGACAGTGTCTACAGATACCAACTGCGTGCGTGTACACGTGTTGTTGCCCCTCTGTCAGAAAGCACGTGGCTAATTAATATCCAAATACGTGACGTCACATTCAGCCTCGTCGTGACGTATGGGGTGTGACGTCACAGATCGGGCTGTAGTAAAATGGCGGCTGTTGTGTAAAAGTCTGCATCCGGGTAACCTCGTCAACTCAAATGCGGGACTTCCCACCCGAACCTGAGCTTCGTAAGTGTGTAAAAGTCTGTTGACGTTCGGCAAGCATGGGTGAGTTTTCACTGATTGTAGATCTCTTAAACATCGACGGTCAACCATCTTGGGTCTGTTTGATCCCCGTGGTTTGTTGTCTTCATGACTATATTTCTAACTCTCTGAACGACCCCACCATGACGTTAGAGGCGAATACCGTACGATAGATGCTGGAGAAATTGGGTGGCTCTCCCTTTTCGTGTTGTTTTTTATGCCGAAGTGGTGGCGTAGCCACCTGGTGGTGCCGCCAGGCACCACCAGAACGAGGTATATGATGTTTGCACTTTGCCAGAAGTCAGAACGGGCACCGCCATCTTGGCTTGTGCCACAATCTTGGATTAAGGTGTCACAACACAAATTTATGCTATGTGATAACAATAATATAAATCAACCTTTGATAGTTCCTGAGGTTGATTATAGTTATACCTAACCCCCCTAAGATGGACCCAAGGATTTCAATGGTTCTTTCAGTTTGTTGCTAATACAGCTGGTTGCCTAGCAACGTCTATTCTAATTGTTTATCTGCCTAGCAACACACATTTCCATCGTCCTAAGGTTGATTATAATCATACCCCCCCCCCTAATATGGACGCCAGGAATTCAATGGTTCTATCAGTTTGTTGCTAATACAGCTGGTTGCTTAGCAACCGCTATTCTAATCGTTTATCTGCCTAGCAACACACATTTCCATCGTCCTAAGGTTGATTACAATCTTACCTACCCCCCCTAATATGGACCCAAGGAATTTAATGGTTCTATCCATTTGTTGCTAATACAGCTGGTTGCCTAGCAACGGCTATTCTAATTGTTTATCTGCCTAGCAACACACATTTCCATGGTCCTGAAGTTGATTATAATCATACCTACCCCCCTAATATGGACGCAAGGAATTCCATGGTTCTATCCATTTGTTGCTTATTGGCCGGCGACGGAGTCCCCGGCCATGGTTAATGAGTTCACTTTTCCGTAAGGTTTCAACAGGAATTGCGCGTCCATAGGATTAGCATTGGGCCGTTTGCTTTTTGCACCCTACAGGCACAAGCTCTATACTCTCCCACCCTTCAGCACTGGGCTCAGCCAGAGTGATCCTAACCCTGCGCCGTCCGCGCGTTCCTCTTACGCAGTACACCTGCTCTATGGTCTCCCACCCTTCAGCACTGCACCCCACCAGAGTGATCGTAACCCTGCGTCGTCCGCTTTTCCGTTTACGCATTGGACCTTACCTGCAATCAACCTATATGTTGTTCACACGTCTCCCACCCAGAATGCACTGCTCATTCCGGTCTACTGATCTTTCAACAGGTACAATGTTTTTCACAGGTCTGGTTGGCGCTTGCCATAATAATGCTGACACAGCACGATCCGGGCAGGTGAGGGTCATTAAGGTGTTGGCAGTGTGTAGCCGCTGCAGTGTATGTGTGTGTGTGTGGGGGGGGGGGGGGGGAGGACGTGTGAAAAACATTGTACCATTGAAAGCTCAGTAGACCGGAATGAGCAGTGCACTCTGGGTTAGGGTAGATTCACCTGGAGTCGGACACATACCTTAAGACGGACACCTGATTTTGTGCATATTCAAGCATTTTAAGCCTTTAATTTGTGAACAATAGTAAAGTTGAAGTGTTATTCTTTCCAGAAATAACTAGAAGTTTGTAGTAGGGTACATAAATAACCTCAAATTGCACTGTCCGTCTCAGAGTATGTGTCCGACTCAGGGTGAATCTACCCTATAATAGAGTGTTATTATAGTGGAGGCTCTGAGGTGTGAACAACATCGTCTGACTGCTATGCAGCAGGCCGGATCGTGCTGTGTCAGTGGCGCAATCATGCATCATTAGTGCATTAATTATAATTATAGACCAATGTATGTAATCAAGAATCATTGATGGAAGCCGGCCACCACCCCTATGGGGTGGATTTCCTCGATCATATACCTTTAAATCCTAGTACAGCTGGTTGCCTAGCAACGGCTATTCTAATTGTTTATCTGCCTAGCAACACACATTTCCATCGTCCTAAGGTTGATTACAATCATACCTACCCCCCCTTATATGGACGCAAGGAATTCAATGGTTCTATCCATTTGTTGCTAATACAGCTGGTTGCCTAGCAACGGCTATTCTAATTGTTTATCTGCCTAGCAACACACATTTACATGGTGCTGAAGTTGATTATAATCATACCTACCCCCCTAACATGGACCCGAGAAATTCAATGGTTCTATCCATTTGTTGCTAATACAGCTGGTTGCCTAGCAACGGCTATCCTAATTGTTTATCTGCCTAGCAACACACATTTCCATGGTCCTGAAGTTGATTATAATCATACCTACCCCCCCTAATATGGACGCAAGGAATTCAATGGTTCTATCCATTTGTTGCTTATATAGCTGGTTGCCTAGCAACGGCTATTCTAATTGTATATCTGCCTAGCAACACACATTTCCATCGTCCTAAGGTTGATTACAATCTTACCTACCCCCCCTAATATGGACCCAAGGAATTTAATGGTTCTATCCATTTGTTGCTAATACAGCTGGTTGCCTAGCAACGGCTATTCTAATTGTTTATCTGCCTAGCAACACACATTTCCTTACCCCCTAACATGGACCCAAGGAATTCATAGGAAATGCCATTTTTGAAGTAATATCATCTTTTCCCCTGATAACCCCTTCCCGGCCCTGCTTTTTTGGTGTCTTGAATGGGTTCCCTTCAAATATACCAACCATGTAGATGTTATGTTTATTTGAATGCAAGAATTGCGGTCGTTGCCGCGTATAAAAATGCCTGAGGCATTTTTTTACGCGGCAACAACCGCAATTCTTGTTTGTCCTTTTTTTTTGGGGGGGGGGGGGCGTTGGACCTATATCTAAAATAGGCAATCCAGTAGTACTCTCAGATAGATTGACGTAGATCTATTTCCAATCAGAGCAAAATGTACTCCCTAGAGGACACTACCCAGCAGTAGGCTATTCATGCCATGGGAGTGATTGATACGGGTAACGGGGGGGGGGGGGGCTAAAACAAGTAACAAGAAGTTATGGATAGGTCACTCATTGGGCCATGGGGGAGCATACGGTAGGCCCCCAGGCCAGTGTCATGTTAGGCCCTACACAATGGAAACCTTATGCTACATTTCTATGTATGTTCATAAAATAAAACCTCGGTGGGGCGGGGGCTGGGGTTTTCAACCTAGCCCTAGTCTACTTCTAGCATGCCTATTTCTCAAACTGCTTTACAAGGCATATCGCCTGAGGCTGAGGCTAAGCCTGAGGGGTTCGAGTAGTTCTTTTAAAATCACTACTGTCCATATTTCATCTGTCTACTCCCATAACTTTCCCTTTTAACAGTTTAACACAACTTTGAGGTCTGTTCAGGGTGGCTTAGTATCTGTTGGGAACAGCCCCCCCCCCCCCCCCGATTTGTGTGTGTGTGTGGGGGGGGGGGGGGACCCAGGGTGCACGTGCAGATAGCGACCACCCTTTGATCAGGCCCCGTTCAGTTCTTCCGTTTTTCTCCTCAGCCTACCGTCCCCTTCAGAGCTTTAGTCCTGAGACTGAACAATATATCTTCAAAGAGCAGGTCACATTGATTTAGCATAGCTGATGGTAAGCGGGCTAGGTGCTTTTTAAAGAAAATTCTAGTAGCTCTAGTTGTGATGGTTAAATGACTAAATGCACCTCTATAAAATTCCTGTTTTGAACAAAGGAGGCAAACATGGGGATATAAAATACGGAGTTGATTTAAAGGGTGGAAAAGGCTATTCTTTGGAATAGATCCTTGGATTTTATTCCATCCTTTGAGACCAATCACAAATGTAACAATATCAAGTGAACTCAAATATAGAAATTATCAAATTTAGTTCTGACCACTGAGCCCATCAAAAAAGAACATTAAAACAACACAGAAGAAAAACATTTGGCAACAGTCTGATATGAGCTGTCTGATTCGATAGCAGTAGCAGCCGTGCGGTCCCTGGGGAGTCTGCACGCCGTGCTAACCCGACTTCGTATTGACTAGACATCCTATAGACCAATGCAGCAAGTTTAATAGGGTGACTTTTCAGAAAAGTTATTGAAAAAAGATTTAGTAAATTTCTGAAGCTTGACCGACAAATACATAAATATACCCTCAGAAAACCTGCATTCTAATATACAATATTTGAAAGATAATTGTCCCATGAATCTACTGATCAATATGAGATGTTCGTAAACATAGCCATTACAGACAATGTTATAAGGATTCTGCTGAAACCAATTTAAATACAGCTTTATCATGAAAAACTCCCCTTTCTCACTGCATGGGTCTATAGATCTCTGTGTGTCTGGGTGCAGGCTATCAGACAGTGAATCACACTCACAGTGTGTGTGTGGGGGAGTGGGGGGGGGGGGCAGACTAGACAGGGGGAGGGTGCACCTGAGGTACAGGTGTACATCGATTAAAGATGAACTCAGACAAGTCGGTGTAGGTAGCTCTCCTCTAGTTAGGTAGTTCTTCTCTACCCCCACTCCCCTAAGGAGATGTTCAGGATTTTAATTTTTTTAATTTAATTTAAATTTTGGGCGGAGTTTTTTTTTTTTTACTTTATGTATACCGGTATACGAAATAGGGGCCACCCAAAATTCTGGGGTATGGAATTCGACCCCATATAGAAACTGACTGCCTTAAGCAGAGATGCCACTCCTTTTGCAGGAATGCCTGCTTTTTTTGCTGCAATTTCTGTGTTAAATTCAGCCAATTTCGTACAGGGATTTAACCAAACTCTTAGGATTTCCCTTTTTTTGTCGACAAGAGAGTGGCATCTCTGCGTCAGAGTCGTATGTGACAGTAAGCGGCAGTTTTAGTGTCTGACTCTATAAGAAAAAACAGGCCTACGGTATTGTCGTGTATAAGCACCGGGGCGCTCTTCAAGTTGGCGGGGCTTTTACCCCGGCGCTTATATAAGACAGGCGCTCATTCACGGTCACGTTTTAGTGCTTAAGAAACATTTGGAAGAGTCTATACCCCCGGCGCTTATTCAAGACCGGCGCTCTTTCAAAACCAGGCGCTTTATCACGATGGTACGGTATTCAATAGCTGTTCACAAACTGCCACAACCTCCTCACCAGTCTCAGCCTCTATTTACCCTAGGCACCTAACCACCATAACAAGTGCCGCAACCAGAATCAATCATATCCCCAGCCAAACCAACCCCCACCACACAGCCTCTACCGGTAGTAGCTCCAGGCCTTTAGACAAGTCTGTAAGATCAATGTTACAAGAGAGGCCGACTTTTACGAAAAGTTGTTTGTGAAGTGTTTGTCAATTTCCCCTGTTCTCAGATTTGATTGACAAGAACGCAAATATAGGATGTTAAAAACTTGCAATCTAATATTCTCTATTTGTAACCCTCAGAGGTGAACAATTTTATTGCTCCTTTGTATTTATTTCATGAAATCTCTACATTGATCAAGAGCATACTATCAAATTGATGAAAGGAGATTATATTGTGAATATTGCAGATAAATATTCAGCAAAAATATGTAAGCAACTTTATTATTGTTACATTAAAACCTCATGTATTAACACAGAGACGCCGCATTTCCTACTTTTGCAGGAATTCCTACCTCTTTTGCTGGAATTTCTGTATTAAATTATTTTAATTTCCTACTCAGAATTGACCAAAACTGTAAGCTTTCCTACTTTTTGTGGACCATCCAGTGGTATCTCTGTAACCGCACGACTGTAATGTATTAACCCTGACTTTGTCCTGATCCTATAAGCCGCACTGGCGATCTAACTTGCGTACTAGCCGCGTCCTATATCTTCCTATACGTGAGGTTTTACGGTAGTGACTGTTAGTGACTCTCTAGTGCCGGTCTAGCTTGTTGCCGGCAGACTGTAGCAGATGTATACAGACTGGGGGTACCAGCCCACACATGCGCACTGAGACGTATTGATCAGAAGGAGGCTGTGAGTCTCTGCTCCCACAGGTGGCTGTCTGCTCAGCTAATGGGGGCTTAACCCTGTAAGGGCAGCATGGTGCTTTAATGCAGTATGCCCCTTGTGGACAAGATTCATGAGTGCAGCTCTGGTGAGTAACTCGCCAGGACCATTCATGAATCATGCCTAGTCTATCGATGTACTTCAGAAGGATCTGCATTGCAGGACTGCATTAAAGTAGGTTCGGCCCTGTTTTGAGAGGGTCGGTCGGGTTACCTGAAACAAACCTTCTTTTTTTTGGCCCTAGAGGGAAGGAGAGGGAATAGAACAGATAAAAATAACTACAAGAATGGGCTTGGTGAATACCCTGCTTCATTTTCAAGATGGGTTTCCGAGTGCCGCTTTAAAATAACATAGACATCGATCTTGTATTAGCCATTGACTTGTCACTTAGACCGAGTGACTCCTTCATTCGTGAAAGAAACGATTCGCTTGAGCGCGGCGTAATACCAGGTTTAACCACACAATACAAACACAAACACAAGGACCCGGCAGGTGGGTATGAATATGTAAACAGGCTTCTGTCAATGTGGACGGAAGCTGTCAGAAATCAAGGCAGTGTGATGGGGGGGGGGATAAGGGGGGGGGGGGGTTGATTGATCGACCAAACACACACACACAGTTCTTAGCCAAACACAGTCTTGTCAAACAAGGAGCGTGCATTAGGGAGTGGTCATTTTTTTAACAACTGGGGGGGGGGGGGGGGGGGGGGGCGGTGGATTTTCGCCCGAGCAGGTCAGAATTATTTTGGTCTCACTTGCGGGAGGGGTCAAAATTGTTTCCCCCCCCCCCCCCC
The DNA here is from genome assembly GCA_947462335.1 of Harmothoe impar. Taxonomy (NCBI): domain Eukaryota; kingdom Metazoa; phylum Annelida; class Polychaeta; order Phyllodocida; family Polynoidae; genus Harmothoe; species Harmothoe impar. The sequence continues at coordinate 62,506,748 of OX381706.1, forward strand.
GCCCCCCAGGCAGGTTAAAATGGAGCACAGTCGACCCCTTTGAGCTACAGTAACTCACTGGCTTTTTCACTAAAAAGGGGTGCACGTTTTTTAGTCCCTCCCCCCCCCCCTCAAGAGGGGTCCAATTTGTATTTGGTTTCCCCCCCCCCCCCGCCAAATCCATCACCCCCTCCCCCTGCTGTTAAATGATGACCATTCCCTAAGGCGGACTGACAAAGACTGGTGTCGATATTGTACCCGCGTTCTGCCTCTAGTACAGAGACCACTCGGTGTGTCAGGAGATGTCGCTCTATTGTGTGTTAATCGTTTTACCCTGATCTGGATTGTCATTTGAAACCATTTACTTAGAGTGCATAAGGAGTCCTGCTGCCGTCATGTAAGCTCTAACTTGTACCCATGACATCACACACTAATTGTTAGCACTTGGTGTCTTAAAAGTGGTTATTAATGATGATTTCCTGCAGTATAACATGATCTGTTGGGGGGGGGGGGGGGTACCTTGCTCCTCTTCTCCTGCCTCCCTTAGCCCCGGGCCTCAGCCCCGGGAGGGGAAGGGTCAACTGTGGGGAAGTCAATAAAGATAAATGGACTCAGTCACCTGAAATGACTGCTGCTCTTATTGCTGCAGTACATTGTGTGTTTTTGTTTCTCCCCAAAGCCCCCCCCGTCACCCACACCACTCCCAGTGGTTCATCATGAGACATGGTTGGGGTTACATTACTGCAGTAAAAACGCAGGTTTCCTTAAAGTTAGTACATCCGATGTGTGGGGCAAAAAAATAGATTTCCCTAAAAATGAATCAAAATGTTCACAAATAATATATTTGACTTCATATCTGTTCCATTCCCCTAATTCCCTTTGATTTTGCTCATATTTCATTTTATTGCTCAATATATGGTCATTTTAGATTAAAATCGTGCACGATTTTATTCCCCCCATTGAAAATACACTAGAAAATCCCAGGATTTGACCCCTAGAGACACATTTCCAGAGCTCTTTCTGCCCATGAATACCATTTTAATATGTTCCAACCCATAAATAGTGCATTTTTACAGTATTTAGAACATATTTATGCAGTATTTAAAATTTGGTTAAAAATCGGATATACCCACTTTAATAAACATCCCATTGACGAGCCCGAGCCACCCGTCACTGTTCGGGGTCTGGATGGGGGGTCCCCATATCGCATGTCGATTTTAAGAAATAGCCATGTCACCTGTCACTTAAATTCCCATCTCCCATGTCGCTGCTAAGAACATGTCATGTCCCATGTCGATAAGAAACACCCTCTGTCATGTCACTTATTTTTTTCCTCATGTCACTAAGCTCCATGTCGAATGTCGATTTTAAGAAAAGGCCATGTCGCCATGTCGAATTTATTGGTCCATACCCATACTGTTAAAAGTCACGGGGACTGGATGGGCGTTATTTGATGACGGCGGCCCCTGGACTTTTCATCATTTTGCAACCTGAGTCCCGAGTAAAACATGAGGCTTTAGCTGTGACTTGTTGAGGCGCAAACAGGAGCCTACTGGGCGTTTGGTGGTCTGTAATGAGGCCCTAACAAGTAACTGTATTCTGTTTCCTCAATATAACCTTTACTTTACAACTTCCTCAGGTTTGTTCACGGGGTTACCTTGTTTGGACTTTTTAACTAAAAACACAAAAGCTCATGAGTGGGAACTGGCTGGGACCCCGGGGCTGGGACACACAGGAGACCTATGATACTGTAAGGAGCCACTATGCATTGTTTGGACTTTTTAACTAAAAACACAAAAGCCCATGAGTGGGAACTGGCTGGGACCCCGGGGCTGGGACACACAGGAGACATATGATACTGTAAGGAGCCACTATGCATTAACACTTTAAGGCTGACATAATTTAGTGCATCATGCCCTTGGTCATCATGGTGCATGAATGCAGCCCTGGCGAGCAACTTGCCAGAACTACAATCATTGGAGCATCATGCCGACCCTACAGGGTTGAAACATTCCCAACTGAGCTGCATTGGTGCACCTTGATCAGATCATGACGGCATATATGTCATCTTTAAGCTATATGCCGTCCTTAAAAGGTTAAAATAGTGTTTCTATATGCTGCTAGGTACATACTAAAACTGGGGACTCACTCTATATGCACACACCCCACCTAGCGGCAGTAGAGCTCTACAGCCCTGGTTCTGGCCGCCACATCTACACCATTACCTACCAGACCACACTCTCCTAACACATGTATGGTCAGCGGGGGTAGGGTTAGTACAAGCCTGCTGCATAGAGGGGAGGAGAGTGAGGCTGGGAGCTGCTCCCCGCTGAGCCGCTCGGGGGTTTCAGGCTGAATGTGAGTTAATAACGGCTTAAGGTCTCGGACCACCAAAACATTTTTCACTATAATTTAATGTACAATAACATGCCCTAAAAGTGGTCAAAGGTTATTCAATCTCATCAAAATTATCCTAATACTTTAGAGCCATGTTAGTTATTCATTATGAGACCAAAAAATGCCCACTTTTACCAATCCAGTCTTTTTTTATTGACCTTTGAAGGCACTCACCTCAGAATCCATCTTGGTTTTTGCTGCAGAACTCACAATTTCCATCTTTTTTTCACAATTTTTTTAGCCTACTCTGACATTGGGTTGTGCTTGCTTATTTCTATTTCCCATATCAGAACAAATCACAGATTTTATAAATGCATAATATCAAAGCTTGTCCTAATTCCCATTTACTAATATAAACCAATCAGAGGCCACAATGTCTGAAATGCCTAGATTTACTGTATGATCGTTTTCACCGTAGTCTCGTTTTGGTGGTCCGAGATCTTCAGTCAGACTAGAGACTAGTCTGTCCACTGCCACATGGATGTACTGACATATGTAAGGGTGGAGGGTAGGGTCACTATGTAGCAGATCTATTACCTCCCCTTTATGAGGGCCCCAGACGGGTAAATTCGACAAGGCGACAAGCCCCTGTTATAAGACTTACGCATGGACACGGGACATGGGCATGCTTGGGGTTGGCGACAAGAGACAAACCTGCTTCTTTATTAAAACTGATAAAGGAAAATACCCATTTCTTAGGATCGAAAAGCTACCCTCCCCCCCCCCCCCCGTCTGGGGCCCTTTTACGAGGGAGCTGGGGATCTCGTCCAGACCTGTGCTATGTCCTTTGTCGTCATTGTCATGAGCCACTAACCATGCAGGGTTGCATATATGTCATGGAGACTAAAGGCATAGCCCTTTGAAGCACGGTGTGGCCCTTAAAGATCCAGGCACTGGCTGTGCCATTCGGTAGGTGACTATTCATGAGACACCTCCTGACGACCGTTATATGAGGGCTGTATAGTGCCTGTGTACACTCTCCAAGCACATGGAGGTGTAGGGTATTTGTGAGTGGCTGTGATAGTACGTAAATTCAGAGGTGTAAATGGTTAGGGATTTCCGTGAAAATACGGATTTCAAAGATCATTCCGCTGTTAAAATTTACTCTGAAAATAGCGGTTTAATCTGATCTGGGCTGGCTTGGTGTAAGCCTTTTTGCATACAGCCTTTTCAAACTTTCGTATTTTAATATTTATATAAAGTAGTCTTGAAGCACGGATTTGATTTGACTTTTAATGTAGAAATATACCTAGTGGAGCAGGTAGGAGCAAGGGGAGGGGTGAATATCACTGGTAATTTCTAATGATCCGATCAGTCACGATTTAATCATGCATAAATAGCCTATTCATATGCCGAGTGACATCCATTAAAAAAACAACGGTGAATTTTATTACAAAGAACACTCAACAACAAATGATGAAAGAAACAAATTAAAATGGATGAAACCAAATCAGATCCACTCCGTGCAGCTCTTAAAATAATTGTTCCTACAAAGAAGGCAGACATCTGAAATAACCGACATAAGCAGATCAGGTTTTAATAATGCCCCATCCTGATTCCTGATTCCAATTAATTCATGAAACCCCCCCCCCCCCCCCCCACCTACCCCACCCGCTCACCTGTGCTCTGCCCCCCCCCCCCGCCCCAACCAACCCCGCTATCGGCTCCGCGGATATGGTAGATTAACAATGAGTCGGACACATACCCTGAGACGGACAGTGAAATTTGAGGTTATTCATGTGCACTATGACTTCTAATGTTAGTTTCTTTTTGGAAAGAATATCACTCAAACTTTATCATTATTCACAAATAAAGAGATCAAAATGCTTGAATAACCACAAAACCAAGCGTCCGCCTCAAGGTGTGTGTCCGACTTCAGGTGAATCCACCCCACACGTGTGCGTGGCGCGGGCGGCGCCAGTTTTAGCGTTAGTTAAAATGTCGTCTGCTTTAATTAGTTCCCCGCCATTTTTGGCTGAGCAGACGACAAACCGGCCCCGTGCTCGCATTATCCCCAAGTATAATCACAGCTGGATTTCTGGGACTCTAATTGAAACAGTTAACCCTTTAAAGTCATAACATTCATTGTAATATAAGTTAAGGAGTGAAGTGTATAAAATATTGCAAAGTAAATCGTATGTAAGGCTCCAGGCAGAATCATCCACTGTCCCAGCTGGTTTATTTGTGAACTGAAAACCAGGACCAAATAAAACTTGCGTTGTTATTTAAACCTTAAAGGAAGGCATGATACCTAAAAGTTCATGTTCATTTGTCGTCATGATGCACTCGCTGGCACTGCATGGCTGCATCATTCCGAAACTTTGGGGAGTGTATCAAATAAACACCGTAGGGTCGGCATGATGCATGAATGCAGACATGAGGTCTCTAAAATCTAGTTCAAATGGCATCCTTTAGCGACATGCCGTCCTTGAAGGGTTATAGAAAAACTTGTAATATTTGATGAGCATTGTGCCCTAGGCAGTAGGTGTACGATGTAGCTGGGGGGGGGGGGGGGGGGTGACGGTCTGTCTCAGTCTGTTTGTCTGGGTCTGTCTGGGATTAGAGGATGAGAAACTGAGCAGGTATTTCAGTGAACGTGATCACACACAAATCTACAACTGTCATTATACATGTGTATTGAATTGCATTGCAAAGTACCATAGCTTTCGTAATAGCTCTCTTGAATATTAATGAGGGCGTTATTCATGCAGAGGGCATACCGTATTCGACGTAATAAGCGCACAGTGCGCTTAAAAAAATATTATGGACACCTTTCAGTAGTTAAGTGCTTAATTGGGGTAAAAGATTGAGATATTTTTGGTTATCTATAGCATAAAAATCGGTCCAAAACAGGGGGTTGTGCGCATATTAGGGGGTGTGCGCTTATTACGTCGAATATGGTAATACATCAAAGTATTAGGCGGCCCTTATAGGGTTAATGATAACTTCCCGTATCCCTTCTCAGGAGGCAGAAAGCGCCCACATACCCACAAGAAGCTCTCCCCCCACCAAGTCAGACAAATGCATCCCCCACCCCCACCCCCCGACCCCCCCCCCCCCCCCAGTCCCTAATCAGAAGCCTACATTAGCCCCAGCACCACATAATGAGGATAAATAACGACACAATAAAGCACCTCTGCTGCTGTGTGTGTGCATAGGGGGAGGGGGGGGGGTTCCATTGTCTAGCTAGTGGCCAAAGAACAATTCCCATTTAAGTTGTTTAACAATGGATGGCAGCGTTCCTCTTACACTTCCTGCATTGTCTTTCTTTAATGTCTTTTCTACATACTTCTTGTCATAATGAAGGCAGCAAGTTGATTTAAGATAACTTATCAAAGTGGCGCAATATGTATGATATATAGCACCTGGAGGGTGTTAAGCACAGAAAAGATTCCATGTATGTGTATTAAGTGTGTGTATAGCACCACAGAACTCCTCAGTAACGTGGTAGACCTATGACCAATGGTGTGTGAGTGTGTCACAGTGTGTAAGTAGTACAGGGAAATGGAGGTTTGAAGTTACGGTAGGTCAGGGTCCGACACATGTGAGTAGTATATAGGAATGAATGTTTACGTCAGGTGAAAATTAACTAGTTGGCTTTCAAAATTGGGATTTGAATTAGAACCGTTAAACATTATCTATAAATTGATTGATAAAAACCCTTAAATGGGCATGTGAGGCAAAACTTTATGATCATAGATTTAATCCTTTAGGCCATGCAGGGTGCAGCTTTAACCCCTTAAGGACGGTGTGTTACCAAAACATGACATTTGTCGTCATGATGCACCAATGCCGCCCTGGCGAGTACCCCGCCGGTGCTGCATTGGTGCATCATGCCGACCCTTTAGGAGTGTCTCAACCCTGTAGGGTCGGCATGATGCTTGAATGAAGCACTGGCGACTATTCGCCAAGGCTGCATTCATGCATCATGACGACCAAGGGCATGATGCATAGATACGTTATGTCGCCCTTTAAGGGTTAATCCTTTTCCGAGTCACATTTAACCGCTACCACTAGGCCCCAAACCACACAGAGTGTCGTCAATCAGTGACCCCCCACCCCCCGGGGCCTGGTTGACAAATGGTCTCTCAGTCCGAATGGTCAGGTGGTAAATCACTCAGTGGTTAGGCTGAATGGTGATGTCTCGGCTGGGGATTAAACCTGCAACAGGCTGCTCACTGAGCAGCTGACCGAGCAACACACACAGCAACTCACACAGCAGCTCACACAGCAGCTCACACAGCAGCTCACAGAGCAACTCACACAGCAGCTCACACTGCAGCACATACAGCAGCTCACACTGCAGCTCACACAGCAGCTCACACAGCAGCTCACACAGCAGCACACACAGCAGCTCACACAGCTTACACAGCAGCTCACAGAGCAGCACACAGAGCAGCACATAGAGCAGCACACAGAGCATCTCTCATAGCAGCACACAGAGCAGCTTACAGAGCAGCTCACAGAGCAGCACACAGAGCAGCACATAGAGCAGCACACAGAGCATCTCTCATAGCAGCACACAGAGCAGCTCACAGAGCAGCACACAGGGCAGCTCATAGAACAGCTCACACAGCAGCTCACATGGAAGTTTACAGAGCAGCACACACAGCAGCACACAGGGCAGCTCACACAGAGCAGCCCACAAAGCAACTTACAGAGCAGCTCATAGAGCAGCTCACAGAGCAGCACACAGGGCAGCTCACAAAGAGCAGCACATAGAGCAGTTCACACAGAACAGCTCACACGGAGCAGCACACAGCAGAGCTCTCATAGAGCGACTCACAGAGAGAAAAATCCAGTTTACAGTCTGCAATGGGAAAAAAACAGATGTAGAATTAAAGTGAAGCTGTTGACAATCATAAGAAGGGTATTATCCGCTGTTTGTCTGACATTGAGACGTAATGAACTTAAAACAAAAAGACGACGTGAATAACCGACTGATGGAGGACCCTTTAAGGACCGCATGCTGCTTTTATGTCCTTGGTCATCATGATGCATGAATGCAGCTCTGGCGAGTAACTCGCTGGTGCTGCATTTATGCATCATGCTGACCCTCTGGGAGTGTGTCAACCCGATAGTGTTGGCATGATGCATGAATGTATCCCTGAGAAGTTACTCGCCAAAACTGCATTTATGCATCAAACCAACAAAGGACATACCGTATTCGACGTAATAAGCGCACAGTGCGCTCAAAACATAATTATGGACACCTTTTAGTAGTAAAGAGTTTAATTAGGGTCAGAAATTGAGATAATTTTGGTTATTTGTAGTATAAAACTCGGCCAAAAACGGGGTGTGTGCGCTTATTAGGGGGTGTGCGCTTATTGGTTCGAATACAGTACTGCATTTAAAGCACTATGCGGCCGTTAACGGGTTTTTAAACAAAAAGACGTTTTCAATAGTGGAGTGATGGAGGAGCAACCTTTTTGTTGTAATCAAATAAATTATCCTGGTGTCTGGCGTAGTCGGGACAGGAGCTCAGTAACATGGATTAAACCATTAAAGTTAGTACATCCGATGTGTGGGGCAAAAAAATAGATTTCCCTAAAAATGAATCAAAATGTTCACAAATAATATATTTGACTTCATATCTGTTCCATTCCCCTAATTCCCTTTGATTTTGCTCATATTTCATTTTATTGCTCAATATATGGTCATTTTAGATTAAAATCGTGCATGATTTTATTCCCCCCATTGAAAATACACTAGAAAATCCCAGGATTTGACCCCTAGAGACACATTTCCAGAGCTCTTTCTGCCCATGAATACCATTTTAATGTGTTCCAACCCATAAATAGTGCATTTTTACAGTATTTAGAACATATTTATGCAGTATTTAAAATTTGGTTAAAAATCGGATATACCCACTTTAATACTTTAATGCACTATGCTCTTTGTTGTCATGTCGCATAAATGTAGCATTGGTGAGTAACTCGCCAGGGCTGCGTTCATGCATTCACAGGTTTAGACACATCGGAAAGGTTGGCACAATGTACCAATGCATTATTGCATCATTATAATGATATTCCTTAACGGCAACATGTCATCCTTAAAAGGGTAGACGCGGTTGTCAGAAGTAGGTGATCTCGTTATTACCACAGTTGTACATGAAACTATTACCTTCCTTTCAGGAAGTACAATTTGCCAAACAAAGCTATAGGATTGATAGAAAGAAGGAAAGGGTTTAGAGATGTGCTTAATCCTAGTGGATGTATACACATGTCTACACCAAGACCAGCATATAGTCCAAGAGTTTTAGACTTTGAGGTCAAACAAATTCGGAACAAGCTGATATTGGAACAAAAGTGCAAAAAAAGGTTCACTGACCCAAATAGATTGTAGACCTCAAAGAAATTACAATATGAGTGTAATATTCTGTCCAAGATGGCCGCTTATAACAACAAATTACACCTGTTTTTGTGGAAATCTGGAGAACAGCACTGAATTCCATCACATTAATTTTCTCCCTGACTGAATATACATATATATTTATAGCATCAAAGTAAAGGTACACATATGTGGGTCTCAAAGAATTCTTTCAGATTATGGCCCTAATATTTACCCCAAATATCCATTATGTCTATCTCTGTTTCTTTTTAACGTTGAAACACAGATCAAAATGGAGTATGTCTGTCAGTTGTAGGAGTTCAATCATATCAAATATATAATACTAGGTGGTGGCGTTTTTTGAATGAGTCATGTTAATTTCATAATGTTTTCCCGTTGAGAAATTGAGTAACACATGTATGAAGTGTGAGGTCAAAGGTCAACACCAAGTCAAAGTAGTTTATTACCAAAATAAGCTCACTCCTGTCTATCTGTTTCGTCAAGTAGTGTAGGTGATGCATTGCTGCATGCCTCACCTCTGCAGTTGTTGCACATCGATGTGCAGAAGACTCCCATCTTTCTGCACCCACATGTCATATTTGTGCAGCCAGTCTCTTTGCACCCACATGCTACCAATTTCAGAAGCTTCTCAGGTGCTGTAGGCATGTCTGTTACAACTGGGACAAGGGCACCATCCTGAGATTTCCATCCCCATTCTGTTGTGGGCAGTGCATTCCCCATCCACTGCTGGACAGTGTGGTATGTGCGGTAGGAATACTGCTTTGCAGCAGCACTAGTTGGAGGTAGACTGGCTAGTTGGAATGATGTACTCAGGGACCCTCTTCCAATTACCCGTTTGTACGTGATATGCCGATGTTCGTTGAGAGATTTTGACTTCCCAGCTCCATAGATCTTGAGAATAAACCTTTCTCCAGCAACTTCCACTTCACTGTGTGTGCATGAACATTTTGTAAATGTAGCTAACAGTCCATGCTCCTTTTCTTCGTGAACCATGTTGAAAGCTTTCCGCTTTCCCTGTCGATATATTGCAGAAACAGTGTCACACCCGGTGATCGCGTATACAGCCAATAGACTTTCCTGCGTGTCTCCAATGGCACATTTGATTTGATCAATGCTATACAAGATCGGAGGGGTAGTAGAACACATCATGTACAATTTTGATGTAGGTGATGCCCTGGCCACCAGCATTACCAGGACATCATTTCTTTTTCCATAATGAATATGACAATATAAGTGGATTGTGATGATGTCAAGTTATATTTGTGTAACACATGATCTACATTTCCCCCATGGTTGGTTGCTGAGATAAAGAGAAAAAAGATGTTTACATGATTGGTCCTTAGTGGCCATATTGAATGACATGTGGTAGGGGAAGTACCAGTATCATGTTAAGATGATATAGTGAGCTACCTCTTGAGAGTTAAAAAGCAGAATTCAACTGTATGTTTAAAACATTAGACACGATGCATCTATAATAATCACTGTGAACACAGCATCTCTGGTGTCCTATCACCATTATGGACCTAATGTTGGATCTCTATGGTGGCTATAATTACTTATATGATATACTGCGATCTTCTACTGTAGGCATTTATATAATCTTGTCATCCATTCCACATTAACTTGCAAACCAGAAGAATAATGAAGCCTCTTTCAAGAAAATAGCTATTTTGGACGCCATCTTGAATTCCCGAGCGAGCTCAAGGAGGATTTCCCGGGACTTTTAGTATGTGTTATATAACCCTTCTGGGCATCTTCTCTGAAAAAATCAGCTTGTTCCGACTTTGTTTGACCTTAGTACCTACTTTGAGCTAAAACTCTTGGACTAATAGTACCGGGTAGGTGTTTAAACAACAACAGGGAAATCGGGAGCGTACCCAAGAATGCATTTCGTCTGCTCACTCTCCACCCTACTCTCTGTCTTCAACTGTAGAAAACAAGAGACCAAACATCTGCTAGGAGAATGATTTTTCACGACATTACAGAGCCTATTTGTGATAGGCTGAGGCATTCCCACAGTGCAGTATACTAGGTCAGACGAACGCTGTCTGCACGAATTTCCCGCGCCACTATCGCCGGCAGCGGAGCTGCTGGTTAGGGTAAAAATCCTCATGGATCTTTGTTGTAACTCGTAAAGAAACAGCCAGCTTGGACATCATATCGTGAACCAATTGTTGATCCAGGGGCTGAGCCAGAGAGTCCCGGGCCCCTTATTTTTTTTTAAACTGAAATTAAAATATTGGGGATTTACCTTTAACCGTGCAGCACATCTTCCTGAGCATTGATACCAGACGGACGCATATGAGACTCAAAAGCTCCCCAATTGGGACGTGGAACCTGACACCCAGAGCGTCTGTGGTCACCAGGACACTTAGAAAGGGAGAGGTGCAGGAGGCCAGTGTAGGTTATATAACAGGCTGATGTAAGAGATGGGTAAGATAGAAGCCTGCTATACCTAGGAGTGATACTGGACCCTGCCTCCTGATTCGTCTAAAAATTCCTAATGTGCCCCACTTCAGGGCTATACTGAATCTGGCATCTCCTGGCGAGGCCCCTTACTGTGAGGTCATTATGGTCCACATTATTGATATCAATTAAAACATAGACAACACCTACCCAAAGTGTCATTTACAGGCACCATCAATAAACTTTGCATCCTCCTGGTTACCACATTTACCACCAGTTTTATAGCTCACAGTGGAAACTCTTGCAGATAACACCAGTCCCACCCCACATTTTATTGCCGTGCTAATTTTCCAAAGACATTGGCTATCCTGTCCAGCTGTGAGCTCATTAGGGCAGCCCTTTGTCGGCCTCGCCAGCAGGTGCCAGATTCAGTATAACAGTCAAGCCCACACCAACTTGACGGATCACAACACAACACCGTGCCAACAGCATTAACCCACAACACGTCCCCCCCCCCCCCCCCACACTTTCTCTCATTTCTTGTCCCTAACACATCCCTCACCTATCTGTTACCGACCCTCCTTAAAAAGACGTGTCAGCCAATTAATCTAACATCCCTCACCCCCCCCCCCACACACCCCCACACCCCCCCTCACCCCCCCCCCCCCCCCACTCCGCCTGTTGAGTCACTCACACGTCGGCCGCTTGGGGGCGTCGTGAGCGCGACCCCGGAAAACATGGCGGCATAAATCGCGGTGCAGGCTGGGACAAGGGAGCGTCGGTTATTCCCTGAAGGCAGCCAGGGAGCATAACTTAACCCTTAAAGGACCGCATTGTGCTTTAATGTGCTGTGCACTTCGTTGACATGATGCGTGATGCTTGAATGCAGCTCTGGTGAGTTACTTGCAAGGCTGCATTCATGCATCATGCCGACACTATAGTGTTGATGCACTCACGAAGGGTCGGCATGATGCATAAATGCAGTACTGGTGAGTCATGATAACAAAAGGGTACAATACAGTATAGCAATATCCAGCCCTAAAGCCTTAAGAACGGTACAGTGCTGTAATGTGCTATACCCTTGGTCGTCATAATGCATGAATGCAGCCCTGGCGAGTAGCCCGTCAGTGCTGCATTCAAATTGAATTTCAATATAGTACTTGCAAGTTACTCACAGGGGCATTGGTGCACCATGACAACAAATGTCATTTTTTAGCGACATGTGTCCTCAAAGGGTTAAAGGGTTAGGGGGTACTAAGGGCGTGTAATGATAGGAGGATGGAGGGCAGGGGCGGGTAGAGGGGCGGGGGGGGTAGTTTAGGGGTAGTTTGTGTGCTGATTTAAGGGTTACAGACCTACTGATATCGGGGAATACCTTATTTAGATCTAAGGATGCTGAGAACCAAGGATAACGTGAGCCTGCAGTTTTTAGGTCTACATAACACATAGCGACTTTATGCAATATGCTGCATGAATGCAGCGCTGGCGAGTAACTCGCCGGTGCTTCATTCAAGCATCATACCACCCCATGCATCATGGCGACCCCTGCGACCCCTTTAATGATTTAAGCAATATGCGCCTCTTAAAGGGATAAGCTATAGACACAGGGATGTGATGGGAGTAAAGGCTAATTTGTGGGCGTGATATAAGATAAGAGATAGGAGTTATAGGACCTTTATCACCACCTGTGGGCTCACCAGCTGGGTGCAGTGCCTGGGAACACCCCCAGAAACCCTACACAGCAACATGAAGGCTTTATGAAGAGTAGTCCTAGTCGTTTTGCTGCAATTTCTTTATAAAGTCGTTTCTAGAAAATTGAGTAAGTTAGTAAGTTAACTAACTGTCCCTTTGTTGACAACGTTTCTGTATCAAGGGTCTAAGTCAACTCTCTTAATATATAACATGTCTAAAACAATACCAAATTACTATAGAAGTTTAGGGTACCCCTTTAATTTGATTATCCTTTTCTAATATAATTGACATAGGATTATCAATTCAAATATTGGACGGGAATCCCTTTAACAAAAATAAAAGTAGTAAAAGAAAAGAAAAATCAACTTAATGTTTAACCACACATTTCAATGGCATCAAATACCGTAAAACCCCGCCTATAAGCCGACCCCGCCTATAAGCCGAAAGTGAGTTTAAGGAAAGAAATTCGGCTTATATGCAATTATTTTGACAAATTAGAAAACCCCGCCTATAAGCCGACCCCCCATTTTTTTAATCTTAGGGGTATTTTGTCCCCATCCGAGCCCCATTCCCAACTAACTTTTAGGCGAATTTTAATGTTTTTTATGATATATTTTATTGGATATAAATGACACTTTAAACTAAATAGGCATATACACGAGTGTACATGAAGAAGTTACGTTTAATGTACCAACAAAGAGGGACACAAAAATGTAATCATAATTATCAATGCCTTCCTTTTTCCCCAGCTCATTTTCAATACATATTTTGTCCAAACCCCGCCTATAAGCCGAATGTGAGTTTGAAGAAGAAAATTCGGCTTATATGGAAAGAAAACAACAAATAAAATTCGGCTTATAGGCGGGGTTTTACGGTAAGTAGTATACAAAAATGAGACTTTGCATGTGGCTTTTGGGACTGGGAAACGCGACATAAAGCCAATAGAATTGGCATTTGAGGAAAAATCAGGCGCCAAAACATTGGTTTCAATCAGTGTGGCTGACAAGTAGTAAATTAACATTGCCCCCTTTTTGTCTCCCCTGCCCCTATTTAATGCCCCGCGTTGGTCCACGTGATAGGCAATAAATTCACATTCCCCCCAGACCCAATCCCACAGACTGAAATATTTAAACAATGACAAGGGGCCTGACAAAACAGGAAACATTTAACTATTAAACCCTTTAAGGATGGCATGTCGCTAAAAGATGAAGTTGTCGTCATGAGGCACCAATGCAGCCCCGGCAAGATACACCCGGGGCTGCATTGGTGCATCATGCAGACTTTTTGGGAGTGCGTCAAACCCGGCAGGGTTGGTATGCTGTTTGGATGCAGCTCTGGTGAATAACTCAGCCGTGGGAAATCCATGCATCATGCCAAACCTAAAGGACCCAAAGGATCTACCGTACCGTCGCGATAAAGCGCCTGGTCTTGAAAGAGCGCCGGTCTTGAATAAGCGCCGGGGGTATAGGGGCCCCCAAATGTTTCTTAAGCACTGAAATCATGACCTTGAATAAGCGCCTATCTTGAATAAGCGCCTGGGTAAGAGCCCCTCCAAATTGAAGAGCGCCAATGCAGTGTTGATGAGTTACTTGCTGCTGATGGCGAGTTACTCGCCGGCTCTGCATCGGTGCATCAGGATGACAAATCAACACAAGATCGTCATGCCGTCCCTAAAGGGTTAACCATAAATACTACAACCTGCGCCAAGTTGACAAGTGAGGGATGGTTGCTGCTGCCTGATTGGTTGTCTCCTGGTCGTCATGGTGACGGCGTCCTGCACCATGGTAACGGGGGGGGGGGGTTACTGAAAACGAATGGATCAACTTCAACACATCCTTTATATCATGGCAATTTTCTATGGTTTGTATCCGTCTTCATTATTTATTTTTGTCCTTCTTAACTTACGAATTACTTTTCACTCTGTCTTGGATGGCCTTAGCTTTTCTGTTGATAACTCATTTTTAAGAAAACAGGAAACGACGGTTGGGTAATAATAGGCCTATTAGTGCTGGAGATATGTTTGAGAATTCATGGGTTATGCAGAAAAGGGCATAATGCCTTAAATCACACTGCAGCCGACTAGGGGTTAATGGAGTGTTCATTTATTCTTTACAGGGGGGTGGTGAGATTTCACGCGGAGGGGCGGAATTTTTTATGCCCCCCTCCCCTCGAGAGCGCATGGAACTGTTTACGTGCCCCCTCACCGAAGGCAGCGAAAATTTTCGCCCCCCCCCCCCCTTTGAACTATAGTAACGCACAGGCTTTTTTGCTAAAAAGGGGCGTACATTTTGGCGCCCCCCCTCAAGAGGGGGCAGAATCTTTTACGCCCCCCCTTGGGAGGGCTCGGAAATGTTTACGTCCCCCCCCCCTGTAACTAATAAATGAAGACTCCCTAATGTCACTGCAATAGCTGTAAATATAAGTGTGGGATGTAATGACATTTTTGG
The DNA here is from genome assembly GCA_947462335.1 of Harmothoe impar. Taxonomy (NCBI): domain Eukaryota; kingdom Metazoa; phylum Annelida; class Polychaeta; order Phyllodocida; family Polynoidae; genus Harmothoe; species Harmothoe impar. The sequence goes on from OX381706.1 coordinate 62,522,020, forward strand.
GCTCATGTTGATTCAGCATACTGAGATAGGGATCCGATCCGCCTTGCTGCGCAATCCCATCGTGGAATCTGATATCATGAATTTAATCCCTGATCCAGGATGTCCATTACCATAGATGAATATTGACAAAACAGTTTTAAATATTGCCAACTGTACTCAAGCTGAGCAAATATTTAAAGTGTGCGATTATTGCCACTCCACATGTTGATCAGGTTGCATTATACATAATATCTAGTAAAAGGTCTAGTAGTTTACTGATATTTCCCATACTATTATATTGAAAGAATAGTATATTTAACATTAGTTTTACATAGAATTGCATAGATCTAGGTGTGCTTGAATTTCTTTTAAATGCTTGTCGCTATAAAAGTAGGTTTTGTCAATACCACATGGATAGATGCATGTGGAATCTTTTAATTCTTTTTTTATTAGATCATTCATATCATATTCTACATTTCTATAGAACGTATGTTCTCAGATCAGATAAAATATAGAGGAAAGGGAGGGGCACCCATGGCATTGGCCAGAGGATGATGATATGGGTATAAGAGTAATACCAGTAGAGTAGGGCTGTTGGCAAACAGGGAAAGGCTCATTTCGTGCAGAATCCAATAATCCAGGCCTACTTGTGGGGCTGCCTGTTGTTGCTGCTATCTCTGTTTCCCCGTCCTGTCTGCCCTACCCCAGGTCGGCGCCCTCATCCCGTGTGTTCTCCACCTAACCAACCCCACTCATCCATCCTCCAGTTAGCTCTCTGTCAGACTGTTTAGCTCTTTAAGGACGGCATGTCGCTAAATGATGCACCAAACATGATGCAACAATACAACCTAGGCGAATAATTCGCTGATGCTGACCCTTCAAAAGTGTATCAACCCGACCTAATGCTGAGTGCAGCACTGGCGAGTTACCCGCCAGGGCTGCATTCATGCATTATGACGACCAAGGGCATGATGCATGAATGCAGCATTGGTGAGTTACTCACTATGGCAGCATTCATGCATCATTCCGTCCTTAAAGGGTTAACTGCCATGCTCAGCTGCTAGTATGTATAGTCTGCGCAGTAACACAGACAAATTTTGTTTGAGATTCTTTATGGATTGAATTAATGTCATCCCAATTATTATCTTATTGCAAAATAAACTGTGTGGGATAGTTACAGAAGCTATGGACCATATGATATGGTATCCTCAGGAGCTTCACCTAGTGTAATTATAGAAGGAGTCTGGGCAGTCTTCTTCAGCCCAGCCAACTCATAGACAGAAGTGCCTGTTACCATGGCAACAAGGCGCGGAATGCCGCTGGTGTTTCCGCTGGTTGTCGGCAATGAGGGATAACAGTAGTGTGGTGTAAGGGGTACTTGCCGGTAATCAGCGGAGGTATGTCTATAGTGCACCAGAGCTAAGAGGCACTAACTGCCCTAGAGCTGCCTTTTTTCCCTATCATTTTCTCAGCTCGTTATGCTCTTTATGCTGAGATCTCTAGAATGACGAGTTTTCTCTATCATTCATGACTATGCGGCCCCTAAAGGGTTTATTCACCAGTGGCACCTGCCTGTCATCTTTCAAGTTCAAGTTTCAAGTTCAAGAAGAGGTGCTGGCGGCAGAAGGGCAATGCGCCCAAGCTAGTTTTCGCCTGAAAGGGTGATTAGATCCAATAAATCCACATTAAAAAAAAAAAAGATACAGGTGTAGTGACCAGTGGTAGCCAAAGAAGTGCTAGATGGATTTCCTTGGTATCGACATTGTTACGATTCCATGAATTCGAATATGATATTCATCACATGTATACTTATCCTATTTCTAGTTAAAATTGTCCAATTGTGTTGTAGTGCAATAATGATATGACTATGGCTATAGTACCACAGTATACATCTGCCCCTCTCGGTATACCACAAGGTAGGATGGTGTACAGCACAATATTATCCAACTTACCACCGTGCTATAAGCTACATGTATAATGCACACACACAGTCCCTCCTGGGTGGTGCTGCTGAACCCTTTAAAGACGGCATGTCGCTTAAAGTCAACATTTGTCGTCATGATGCACTAGCGCAGCCCCAGCGAGTAACTCACTAGTGCTACATTATTTAGTACACCATGCCTACCCTTCAGGAGTGTGTCAACTCCATAGGGTCGCCATCATGCATGAATGCAGCACTGGCGAGTTACGTGCAACATTACGACCAAGACCATAGTACATTAAAGCACTATGCAGCCCTTAAAGGGTTAACCCTCTCGTACTTACCCCTGTTAGTGCTGTAATGTGCTAGACCTTTAGTCATCATGATGCATCAATGTATTCATGTCGAGTCTGTCCATGGCTGCATTCAACATGGACGGGTCGACATCATGCATGAACGCAGCACTGGCGAGTAAGTAGTAGCCAGGACTGCATTCATATATCATGATGATAAAGGGCATAGTATACATTAAAGCACGATGCTGCCCTTACAGTGTTATAAGTGGTCAGGGACCCTGAGAGGTGGGTGGTGGTATTGACCCGACCCCAGCAGTAGGAGCTGTAATTGTGTTTGCATCTGTATGTAGTGTTAGAGTACCGTGGGGTATTACTGGCACCCTGGCAGTGTTGTGTATATTTCTTGCTAGGCAAATTGGCTCAGGGAAGCAGATGATAATTCAAGATATTTTGGAGACCTATCCCCTTACCCTTAAAGATAAGAAATCTGGAAATAAAACTTCATGATTGGGGTGATTCACTTTAAAATTATGATCAGTGAGTCATTAAGGTCAAGATTGGTGCAGTTATAGCTTTTGCCAAGATTTAAGAGGAATTGGATCTAGATTCGCAGCTTCATCTATATGAGTTTTCATAAACCTTAAGCAGAATTCCATGGCCAATTTTATGTCCTCTGTCTGCTAGAACAATCATATTTGAACCTGGTCTCAATGCCTCCAAGATGGCGGGGGTGCCAGTAATACCAACAGATTTGTACATTTGTGGGTATTACTGACACCTGTCTTGCCGTCATCCTTTCTAATTAAGATGAACATGATAATAATCAGTAATTGATTCTTTCTTTGACACTGCATGATAGATTTATATGTTTGGTTTAAGAGCAAAGCTGTTTCCTTAGTAATTTGGATTCTTTGGGTATCCAAAACAACATTCACAAATGATTTGACTGCAATTGTGTGAGGTCCAGGTCTGTGTTTGGGTGTATATCAATGACATATAAGTGTGACATGTCAGGATGTCTCTGACTTTAATTTCTTCATTGATGACACATAATTGTGTGCCCCCAACATTGTCAGTTTATATTTTTGTAAAACTATGGCTGTTTGTAAGGAAAGCATAAGGGTGCCAGTAATACCCCCAGCCATGCCAGTAATACCAACAAAATCCTGAATTATAAATGCAAAAATATTCATATGACAACATATATTATTTTGCCCATAACTGATGGAAAATGTGACAAAGTCCATGCTCGATGCATGTGAAAAGAGAAATTCTCAAAAAATCTCACAGAAATCGTACCAGGGGGAAAAACTCCTTAGGGTGCCAGTAATACCCCATGGTACTCTACGTGGGGGTGATTGGGGAGGCTAGGCCTGGGGGTGAGGGGGGGGGGGCGGGAGTAATGGCTAAATGATAGGCTTTTGACCACTGCAATATTGAGCCTTAAACCCGCAGATCTTACTGCACGTCCAGTAACAGTCAGAGTGCAGTCGGGACAGGTACTCAGCCGTATATATAGGGGCGCTGGGCCTTTAACCCTTTATCAAAGGCGATGTCACAGCTCAAGACTTCATGTTCACATGTTGTTAGGCACTGCAATGGTGCATCATGGACCCTTCAGGAATGAACCAGTAGACCAACCCCACAGAGTGGGTTTGATACATGAAAGAAGCACTGGTGGGTTACTGGTCAAGGCTGTATTTTGCTAAAAATGGTAAAGATATGGCTGTCCTATAAGTAAAACTAAAAAGGGTTAACATGTGCCCTAGTGAGGAACGACCGTGCGCTTCCCTCACAGCTGGGGGCTGGGTCTGCGACTCGCCCACAGGATAGTGCCTTCAATCACATCTTGAAACACTGCGTTTATAGTAGATCAGTGATATTTCTACCTTAGATATTCTTGATTGGATAATATTACAAGCAGTAAGCACAAATCATCTTGTCTGGTGGACAAATGACTACCAGGGTAGTCTGAAGAAAAAATTAAGATTTTTTTTTACTAGTCATTTGTCCACCAGGCGAGTTTATTTATCTTATTTTCTCGAAACGAGATGATTATTATTTTCGTTGTGTAGTACATGTATTGTTTACATTGAAGCATTCTATTATTTTTGGAAAATTCATGAATATATAAGACCACCACCACCTTTCGGCTAGTGTCAGACTCAGTAGTAGTACACCGGCAGCGCCCGGCCCGTACTTATTACCCTATTACTATACAGAAGCACTGAGACTGCTGCCAATAGGACTCCCATTATACCAGTCTGGTCTGCTACTGCTACTGCCAGAGTCCCAGTGCCAGGGGGAGGACTGCCGAGAAGGGTCTAGGATGCAGACTTTTACTAAGCTGTTGTAAAATAAGGTCTAGGCTTTACCAGCGCCATCTTTTAACATTTTTTTTTTATCAACATGCATCAACTTGCTAGGGTTGGTTGCTGGTGCCAGTCGCACAGAGTCTCAAGGGCTTCTGGCTTCGTTATACAATGTAGTATTGCTGGCCTTAACACTAAATTGCAGAATGGTGTATTAAAGGCGCACTGAACCCACGTCGTCATTTGCGTACAAAACTCGGCAGGGCTAGGTCCTCAACTCAGTGCGCCTTTAAGGTGGTTCTCTACCTTGTATAAAAGGTAAATAAATCTATCCCAGAACTTTGCCCCAGGTACCCGACATCATTCAAAACTCAATGGTTGTGGCTAGATGTAAAAGCATCATGAAATGCATACATTAGTAGGTACAGAAGGACTAGACAGGGAGAGGAGTATTGGCGCGAGTATTGGTCTGGCAGCATGTACCATGTACCATGTATCACCCCTGGAGCCCCCCCCCCCCCCCCCCCCCCACGGGGAGGTGGTTAGGGTGATGAGTGTCCGTCATAGTTAGACCTTGCCGCCTGTGACACCCCGTGTATGGGGAGTACAGTGAGTGGGTGTGGACACGCGAGCAGGGCATCAGTGTAGATGGCGACATAGGCAGAGTAATATAGCACTATAATGTCGTCATGAGGCTGTAGTATGGTACTAGTGTAGTGAGTTATCCTCATAATGTACTAGCCTTACATGGAAGGGGTCCTTAGGGGATAAAGTGCTTTTTTTCATGATATGACAAACGTTGGGCTTTTTGCTGCTCGTACCTTATCCAAGCATCCCCAGAATAGTATAATTGCAGTTAAACATATAAAACAATGGTCAGACTAGAATGGTGTATCAACATATGACACTGATTGTTGACAGGAATTCTATCATCTTTAGACTGCAGATGGTGCCATCGGCCTATGCATGGCCAAATACATGGTACAGTAGGGCGATCTATATTATAATGATGATGGGTGTCTAGCTGTGTCATACCTTGTGCTATATGCAGTTATCTACTCCCAGTATAAACAAGCTGATCAGTTTAAACCTGTGCCTCACACACAGGATACCACAGTTACCACACGTACAGCTATCTGTGCATCAGCCCCATACATTACTTCCCACCTGTGCACCTGTGTCTGATCCTTATCTACCATGGGGGCACAGGGAACAGTGTAGCTAGTCATGAACAGGTCTAAATATTGACATCAACAGGATGGAAATATAAAGATGAAATAAAACGTGTATGCTGGTACAGAGCTGCACTATTCAACTTCACACATGATATCAATAATTGATTATAATCGATACAATATCATGTTACTTATAGAAATAATGTAGTTCTGTGTCGATGGGAAGGTTCCTGGTGTTAAAAGACAGGAACTCCCTCAAACTATATTATGTTATGGGTTCTACTGTGCTCATAATTTCTCAGTAATTTGATCAGGACCCAGTATCAGGATAAGAGAAACATCAAAGTGCAACCTGGGCTAGATGTGTAACGGGATCAAGTTTTAAAATAGCTCTTATACAGTGTTGCCAAAATGACATCGGCACATCGGCTTTTGCCGATGTAAAATCCCGATGGCCGATGTAAGGGCCTTGGAGAACGGCCACAATGGCCGGCCATGATTCAAGCTTTCTAATAGTGAACGAATTTTTCAAATATTCCTATTAGAAGCAAAGTTATGGCCATGTGACCATTGTTGAATAAATTTACACATTTTTCATTATCTTTTGCAAGTTCTCATTGAAAAGTATCTGTATATATCAATATAAATCAGCATGAAATCGCCTTTAAGACATCAATAGATCTATAGGTTGTAGGTTCATATGGCTTGTGTAGAAAGGAAATGGCATGTGTAAGACTTCGTGACACAAGCAACATTGGCCTGTGTGCAGAAAAGGTTTTCGGCAACACTGTTATATCATAGCCACACTATTAGAGGGGTTCATGTAGGGATATCATCTAGCATTGATCGATACCCCCACAATCGATACAAACATTTCTAGAATCCTGATTATCGCATCGAGAAAAGCCTTATATCGATACACCATTTGTATCACAGATAGACCATTAATATACCATTCTAAAACTGCAGAAATTATGTAAATATCCCATGTAAAACTCGCTTTTTATTCAATTGGAAACTGGTGACATTTGCATACCTATAACATTGAGGAAAATGGACTTCAGAGTGTACTCAAATTGTTAACAGATCTTCATCCTTATAGACTCAACTATAAGGAGCGAAATATGCAGATGATAATACCCTTTTTTAAAGCACATCTAGACTGTGTTTGCAATATGGAAATAAATCGATATAAATAATAATCAAAAATCGAAACCAAAATGGTGATAATCGAAATTGTAATAAATTGGATGTCAATGACCCCTAGGAATAGGATAGAGAAGTACATTAATGCACCTAGACCCATAATGTACATTGTACAACAATAGTAATAGGTTAACTGATCTAATGCACAGATCCATGTAACATCCCTAAGGCCTTCCAGTGCCTGTATGCTATCGTGATGACCTCTGTGGTGTCTACCCTGTAGAGGCATTAATAATCTAATACTGTAAATGGAGATATTTCCGCGCTATACATATTTTCGCGATTATCGTGGAATTAAAAAATGCGCAAAAGTATGTACAGCGTGAATGTTTATACAACATTGAATTATAGTGCAAAATATTGGAAATCCGCGAATTTGAATACATGTGAAATTGCACTTTTTTAGCAAATCCTCGGAAATTTATACCAGCAAAAATGTCTACATTTACAGTCCCCCCTCCCTGTGGTGTCTATAATGCAGCAATTCCAGTGGGGGGAGGGGGCAGGGAGCCAGTGTACTTACCGAGGTCTGGGTGGGAGTCTAGAGCTCTGATACACCCTACTGCTGCTATGTAAGGTCTAGAAGCTACAACAGCCATTTTGTTTCCCATGCTTCATATTTTTTGCAGTATATACCAATGCAGTAGGAATTTGCAGAAGGGGTAACTTTGAAAGAAGTTGTTCCACTTTTTTGGGGTTCGACAGAAATGAAGAAATATGTGATATCAAAATCCTTCTATCAAATGAACACTATATTTGAAAGGGAACTTTCTTGTTCATCTTCTGATATAAGATCTTTACATAGATGTACATATGCATGTAGGTATTATAGGCAGTCTGACAGTAATTCTGATAAAATCAACGTAAACGCAACTTTACGATAGAACCTCTTATTGTCGCGGTCTATAGTCTACTGTAAAACCTCGCGTATATAGGCCGTGGCTAGTACATAAGTCAGATTGCCAGTGCGGCTTATAATATCAGGATATTCCCAAAGTTTAATACGCGAGTTAGGCGTATATGCAAGGTTTTACAGTAGATGGGGTCATGGTTTGACTTTCTTAAATCCTTAAAGTCCATTCCAGGACCGTGAGCTTGTTTAGGAAGGAGTGTGGACAGGAGTGGGTGTGAGAACTGCGCCTGGAGGCCCACACTGGCCACAGTGCATCAGGGTAGCACACACAAAGTGTAGGAGCTATATATTTAGATTTTTCTAAGGCATTCGATTGCCTTAGTCATACTAAATTATTAGAAAAGTTGAAACACTTTTTTCTTGGTGAAAATGTCATAAAATGGTTTACCAGTTACCTGTATGAGAGATCTCAACGTACCCTATGTAATAACACTGTTTCTACCTGGCTAAATTTGGATTATGGCGTTCCTCAGGGGTCCATTTTGGGTCCTCTTTTATTCATTATGTACGTGAATACACTGCCCCAGTTAAATACAGAATCATCTATTCGCTTGTACGCGGACGATACATTAGTTCTGTTCCAACACCAGGACACAGAAATCCTGAATATAACGTTACAGGCTGATCTGGAAATTATATGTGACTGGTGTGCACGTAATAGTCTAACTATAAACCCTGAGAAGTCTAGGGACATGCTCTTCACTAGAGAGCATGAACCTTTTCTCTTGGATCTAAATATTAAAGGCAAACGGTTACAATCGGCAGACTCGTATAAATATTTAGGTATTGAAATAGACAAAAATCTATCTTTTCAAGATCAATTTAATGCAATGTCGCAAAAAGTGAGTTACAGGATCTGGATATATAGGCACACCAGAATAAACATTGACCAGTACACAGCTTTGATTATATTCAAGACCATGTTATTACCGTACTTTGATTACGGATGTATATTCTTAACGGGCTTACCGGTGAAGTGTTTTAAAAAACTACAAGTGTATTGTAATAATGCTTTAAGGATATGTTTTAAAATAAATGACTCTACAGATTGCCCGGTGAAGGAGCTCTATAAAAGGGCATTTATTTTACCGCTAGATTTAAGGAGAATTTATTTCCAACTCACCACTGTACATAGATTAGTGTATGCAGGAAAGTGTAACATATTACCCTCTACCGGTACTAGGGCAACTCAAGCTCCACTGATAAAACTGCCACATCACAAACTAGAAGAATACATCAAGGGCCCGTCATATCAGGCAGGGTCTTGGTGGAACAGTTTAAAATCAGAAACAAGATGGGTTGTAGACAAAGCCACTTTCAGAGTGCTAATAAAAAGAAAATTAGGTAAACTCTTCTTGGCAAAATGGAGGCATGAGAATCCCTACCTGATGTACGAGGGTATCAATATTATTGCAAATTACTAATTTAATAGGTTGTAACAAGGTACACATGGTGCTATAAATAGTGAAAGTCATTCTAGGAAACTAAGTTAGCAGTGCTACTAGGGAGACAGCGCTAAGCTGTAAGTCATATATTTACTGTGCTGCTAATAATCATAAGTCACGAAAGAAATGTTGGTAGAAGCATTTATGAGAAGTACAATACGTATACACGTTGGTACAACAAACAATACGGTACAAAGATTAATGCAATGCATTGAAAGCAAATCGATACATGTAAATTTCAAAGTGTTGCATGATGAAATTGTTAACTTGATTCTTGTACAAATTATGAATGAGACTGAATGACAATGATATATTCCAATGAAATGATATGTTCGGGTAATACTACAATCAAATGATATGAATCCTGCTGTTGCATATTAACCTAGGAAATTGATCGATTGACTGTGTAGACTGGAAATTGGCTGTGTCTTCTTACAACTTGATTCCTGTACTAGTTTGGATCAATACGACTGTAGAGCACACCTCGAGGACTGGTTATGGGTGGACTCGGACACTGTCACTGTGGATGAAAAATGTATCCTGTTAGATGTTAATTGTTTATAAGTGTCATCATACATCATACATGTATATTATTTATCTTCATACTGTCATTGTATTATTATTTAAGGAGTGTAGAGTATTGAATGGAAAATGAAATCACATGAAGCGTTGCAGGCAGATTACTCCACTGTCCTGACTGGTTTATTAGTGGCTGAACACATTATTTTTGTGAACTGTAAACCAGGACAAAATAAAAACCGTATTAAAAAAAAACAAAAAAACACAGTCCGCAATAATAGATGAAGCATCCATACTGCACAGCGGACCCCACCATCCATACTGCATGCGGCTCTGTGTCTACCGCACGCACGGGTTAGCGCTCTCACGTGAGAGGACAGACGTTTAAAGCGTTTTCTTAATAAGACAATTAAGACAGTCTTAATAGTCTTAACCTTGGGTTAGCGAAAACCCTTTTTCCCTACCCTAACGTCACCCTAATCTATTATAACTAAAAAAGAAATCCAGTTATGGTTGGCTAACCCATTTACCTACCCTAACGTCACCCTAATGTATTACAACTCAAAAATAATTTGAAATGATTTATTTTTAATGATGGAAGCGGCCCGGCGTAAAACACTGAATTGGAGACTTTAAGACTTAAGATTACGCTCTAAACGTCTGTCATCTCACCTGAGAGAGCTATCCGGTATTTGCGTGTCTACCTGCTCAGGAGATCACAACACCCACAGGTTTTAACAAGACCTCATCTTGGCGAGTGAGTAGGCTATACAGGGTATCATAGGAAGGTGTGTAACTAAAAGTCCACAGCTATCCTTGGATGTAACAATAGACTCTACATACCAGTATTGTTCAAAGCATGCACTATGGCCCTAGACCCTTAAGTTCGACACGGCAACATGGACCGTTTTTGGCCTCAGTGACATGGGACATGAGGAAAAAATAGATAGTGACATGGGACATGGGCCGTTTCTTAAAATCGATATGTCGACATGGCCATTTCTTAAAATCGAGATGGGACATGGGAACCCCCCCCCCCATCAAGGGCCCCCTTGTAGTTGCTTGGCAGTTGGGTGTAGAGGTAGGGTGTAACATAAACAGTTCTGTAGGCAACATGTCACCATGTATACAGCATTATGATATGAAACAGTCTGGTATTATCACTAAGCATCAATTATTCGCCGTTCTGGATACATCCATATCTCTCTGTGCTACATGCACCCCCCCCCCCCCTCCCTCCAACAGCTTCCTCCCACTGTCGGGGGTATAGATGGGGGGCTCCCCATGTCGCACATCGATTTTGATAAATAACCATGTCGTATGTCAATGTTGCTTAACAATGCTCATGTCCCTTGTCGACTTTAAGAAATGTTCATGTCCGCTGTCACTAATGTTTTAAGCCTTCTGTCACATGTCGCTAGGCCTCATGTCTTATGTCGATTTTAAGAATAGACCATGTCACTGTGTCGAATTTAGGGGTCTACCCCCATACCGTCCATACAGTAGTGAGGCTTACCGGGGAGTGGCAGACTAAATCCCCCATCAGGTCTGCAAGCCCCTCCAGGCAGCAGGGGGGGGGATGGGGGGGAGGGAGGATACCACTGGGCTGGGCTACATTCAGTTCTCAGAACTGCTTAAACCTTTAAGGTGGGTGTTCACCCTAATTCAGAGGAAAACACATTTATGAATTATTTGCCCCTGATATGTTAGAGGACACATCAAATTGACTGTATTTAATGTGCCTTTCAGATTAGCTCCATTTTATAAGGTTTTGATAGCTATGGAATGTGAATGGAACAAAAACGTTCTTTTTAGCTTCTTTTCAGGTCAATTGCATTATGGGGAAGAAATGCAAGATAATTGTGAGGTCTTCTATATCTATACCAATCTAGGTGACTTACTGGAGCCGTCTTTTTTCTTTTATTAAAATTCCAATTATTAAGATCTACAGAGCTGTTTAAAGTTGCATAGTTACCCAAAAATGGTGATTTTCTGTGTTTTTCGGTGAAAATCACCATTCTTTGGTAACTAGGTAACTTTGAACAGCTCTGTAGACCTTAACAATTGGAGTTTTACTAAAAGAAGAAAAACGGCCCCAGGAAATGACACCTAGATCACTATGCAATCATTAAAGATGAAAGTTATATTCATTTCCTATCCCATAATGCAATTTAAGTGAAGAGAAGCTAAAAAAGAACGTTTTTGTTCCATTCACATTCCACAACCATCAAACCCCTATAAAATGGAACTTATTTGAAAGAGGCATTAACCATAATAAATTGATGTAACCTACACATATTTCTAAGATATCTATGTCAAATAATGCATGGATATGTTTTTATGTGACTTAGGGTGAACACCTACCTTAAGGACGGCATTATGTAGGCCTCTTTATGCATTGTGTGCTTGGTCGGCATTATGCATAAATGCAGCCCTGGCGAGTAACTCGTCGTTGCTGCATTTATGCATCATTCTGACCCTATGAGTTTGATACGTATCTGAAGGACTGCCATGGTGTATCAATGCATTGATGAATGCATCATGCCAAAAGTAAACACGAGCCATTGAGGCAAGGGATACAAATCATATATCATAGTCCCCTTGTATTAAGGCCATCTAGATGACAGTGGAAATATTCTAGTTTACAGTCCCAGGTAGTTGAATACTGTTGGCCTGAAAATGGCACCATTTTAACAAAGAGAAACCGTCTATACAGATAATCAGATATACTATTACCCCACCCTAGGCATCCCCTAAAGACTTTAGCCTTGTGAGCTTGAGAACCACAGTCCATCCCCCATCCGGGTTTTAACGTATACTGTGACCCCTCCCCTAAACAGCTGAAGGGTCAGTGACAGACCTTATTCCCAATTCTAAGTACGAGGACAAGGGTCGACCTCTCGCTGCTGTGCTACCTTGATGACTGATGATAAACAACAGTCAGACCAGACCTAGGTCTCTATAGCAACATGCTGTGACATCACTATGACATCATCAGAACATGTGTTGTTACCATGGATGCAATGGGATTATTACATCATGACTATGTGTGTAGAGTGTATTACACTCTCCAAGCATAGGTTGTTTTGCCAAACATATTTCTAGCAAAAGTCCCAAAGTTTTCTGTAGGGTAGGTAAACAAGTCAAGGTTTCGATCTACAGTGATCTCATCAGGCACAATTTAAGCTAATCATTGCAAGGTCTGTGATGTTATCACAGTCTCGGATGTCTAGGTTGACTACCGGTAGGTTAAGAACTGATATACACATTAAAGTAGTTTAGTGTCTACATAATGGGTCAGCGAGAATGGATATTTATCATTTTTGAATTCTGGTTATCCATGTAGAGTACTCTCTTTAAGATGGATGGGGTGGTCTTAACTATGTTATAGTATTGACATTTTCCAAAGATCTTCTATCTTGCATGCAGCCGGTAACAGCTGGTTTTCTACGTGGACTAGGGGTTGTTTTGTTTATGCTAGGGTTGTTGAGGGTACATGTTATGAATTTAAAAGTTTGGTGCATCTATTAAATTCAGGCCATACGGTACCTGGGTGCGTAATTTAAGCATCCAAGCTCGTTCGATTTTGTCTCGGAGTCTTCCGGCATAATCGCTGTGTGGACTTTGGAAGATGAAGTCCACGATATGGATTTCCACATCATCTAGGCCTTTATGGCCATTGGTGTTGAAATGTTTGCCCATGTCAGTGGTTGGCTCTTTGGCTGTTATGGTGCTGAAATGGGTTACAAATCTGTCCATGAGTTTTCTAAGGGTTTGTCCTACATATTGCTTTTTGCATCTTTTGCAGGATAGTACATAGATTACATTTGTACTTCGGCATGTAATATTGTGTTTGGCTTCATAGGTAATTCCTGTTGAGCCAGATGTGATCTGTCCAGTTCTGTTTAGACGAGGGCAGTATCTGCAATTGTCACCACTAAGGCAGGTTTTGGAGATTCTGCCTCCAATGGCTGCTCTGTGTTTCCTGGGTTCTCCAGGGTGGTAGTCTATCTTTGCCCTTACCAATAACGATCTAATTGTTGGGGGCTTTCTAAGTCCCATGATGAGGCGGGTCTCATGTAGGGCTTTGGTTCTGGCTGATTGCGAGAGCATATCCCAATTTATTCTAATGATTTTTTGTAGGTCATTGAAACTTGGGTGGAATGTGGTGACCATGATGACTGGTTGGTCGTCTGACTTTTTCTTCTTCTGGGCTGTCCAGTCACCTGGGTCGGGGCGTGGTTTTTTCAATGCTTTGATGAAACCTTCTGCTACTAATTGTTTGGGGTATTTCCTACAAACAAAGTGGGCGGCCATGATTAGGCCTTGTTTGATGTAATCATCGTCCCTACTACAGATTCTTCGAATCCTTAAGAACTGTCCATAGGGGATTCCTTTTTTGCAATGCATGGAATGTGAGGAGTCAAAGTGCAGGTAATTATGTGCATCTGTGTCCTTGTTGTGTAAGTCAGTGTAGATTTCACCTTCTTTTAGCATTACTTTGGTGTCTAAGAATGATATTGCCTCTTTAGAGATTTCTTGAGTGAACTTAATGCTTTCATGTACATTGTTTAGATGTTCAATGAATTGAGTCAGGGTGTCATGTCCATCATTCCAGATTAGGAAGATGTCATCGATGAAACGGACCCATAGGGCCGGTTGTGTGGGGTAGGTGTAGACGAATCTGTCTTCGAAATCTGCCATGAATAGGTTGGCAAATGTGGGGGCGACTCTCGTTCCCATTGCTGTTCCTCCTATTTGGATGTAATTATGGCCATTGAATTCAAAATTATTGTATTCTAAGACCATTTTTAGCATATGCAATACGGCTTGGTTTGATGGTTCTCCCTCTCTTCGTCTGGTATCGGGTCTGTGTTTTATAAGCCATCTGGCGATTGCTCTGCGTCCTTCTTCATTTGGGATGTTAGTGTACAGGGCACTTACATCTAAACTGCAAAGGATGCTGTCCTGAGTGATCAGGTGTTTGGAGTCTGATAATTTTTTCAGAAAATGTCCAGTGTCCTTTAGATATGATTGAGTTAACTCTACCATTGGGTTTAGAATAATGTCTAAAAGGGCCGAAAGTTTTTCAGTTGCACAGCCATTGGCCGAGACTATGGGTCTACCTGGGGGGATATTTCCGGGTTTGTGTATTTTGGGTTGTAGATAGAAGTAGGGTGTTCTGCAATCTTCTACAAATACTTTTTCTAGGATTTTTATATGTAGTTCGCCTCTGTGGTTCAGGCTCTCTAAGTAGGTATTGATGATCAGAGCATGGTCTTCACTAGGGTCTCTTTCTAATTTCTTATAGAATTTAGTGTCATTGAGTTGTCTGATACCTTCTGCTACGTAATCTTCGGCGTTTTGGATTACTACAGCGCCGCCTTTATCTGCGGGTTTAATCACTATTTCTTTATCTAGTGCTAGATTGTTTAGTGTTAGCTTTTCGTCTTTACTTAAGTTATGGTGTTTAGGACTGACAGTTGTACATTTTATGAGGTCAATTTCATTTAATGTTATAAATGTTTCAAGTTTCGAGCCTCCAAGTGGGGCCTTCTTTCCATCTTTGGATTTGAAGGCTTTTGAGCGTTTTACTTGTTCAACTAGAGTGGGGGATATTATCGGGCCTTCTAGTCTTAACCTAGCTTCTTTTTCCTCTTTGTCTTTTTTGATTTGCATTGGGGAAGTATATTTATATCTCCACCTGAGATTGTTGTGGAATTTGTCTAGGTCATCGAATTTTTCACCTAGGCTAGGGGCACCTGGAGTGGGGCAGTAGTTTAATCCTTTGGATAAGACACTTTCCTCTAATTCAGTTAATATTTTGTTTGAAAGATTAACTACAGTGTTCTTACGTTCTACAGTGTATTCAGTGAGAAACTTAACTACAGAATCAACTTTGAAAGTTTTATTCGTATTAGTGACATTGGTTGTTTCCGTATCAGTTGGATTGACATCATTGTTATTACAATTTTGTTTGTTCTGAAAATGGTTGGATGGTGTCATATTTTGACTTTGACAATACATGGGTAGAAATGTATCAATGTTCTGATTTTCATTTAATATCGAATGCATCACCCCCCCCCCCCCCACATACAGAAGTCTGTTGAGGAGGGGATGCGTCCGTCCTATGACGTCACACCAGCATAAAACCATCTTAATGGACCCAAATACCCCCTGCCACACACTGCATTTTTAACCCTTTAATGGCCGCAAAGTGTTTTAATGTACTGTGCTCTTGGTCAGCATGATGCATGAATGCAGCCCTAGTGAGTAAGTCACCAGGGTTGCAATCAAATCAGTCATCTATCAATATCAATATTGCTTTGATTGATGAATGATTAGACATTTTAATCAAGAACGGCCAGTGCTGAAGAGGCAGGATGTGATACAGAGAACCGACCATGATATAGACAGGTTTTAGCAATAACCTCTCCAAACGAGCAGTTTTTTTTCTTGACGAGAGCTGCTTCAGTGTATCACACGAGACGTAAGCGGAGGGTGATACATTTTTTCACGTGAAATAAAAAAGGGTGTTTGTGGTACTTCTGGGGGTTCTAGCGGACCACAAGCTACCTAGGGCAGAGAAGAGAGTGTAGGAAGGGAGGAGTAGGTTGTCAGGGGTACGTGGTTGGGATAGCGGTGCTGGTGTAGCAGTCAGTTAGAGGTAAACACTGGGACGTCTCAACTGATACACCTCTGGGTGTATGTAAAAACATGGTCTTCACTCACTCACTCACTCACTCACTCACTGCCACTGTCACCTTAGGTGAGGTTATTATCAGTTTAACCATAGACTATAGAGAGCCATCTCCAGTCTCTATGGTTTAACTTGGTTGCGAGGTAGAGCGGGATTGGGTTTTTTAAATTCATTTTATGGAGTATAAAAATTACTGATTGTTAGAAATATCAAACATGAAGAATTGTTTTGTACAGAAAATAGTATAAAAAATAATCGACAGGTATTCAGTACCGGTACAGTTGTAGACTGGCTATAGATTGTCAGAGATAAGCAGGTCGAATCCATACAGTTGTGGCGAGTTACTCACCAAGTCGGCATTCATGATGACTAGGGGCATAGCACATTAGTCTACTTGCTCAAGCCAACTATCCGAGGATTTAAATCCAAATATAATGGAACATATTAGGCAGTGATGGATCAGAGGTAGTAAATGTTCTAAATGCATCATACCCTGGACGTCATGATGCATGAATGCAGCCGTGGCGAGTAACTCGCCAGTGCTGCATTCATGCATCATGACGACCCTACCGGGTTGACACACTCCCCAAGGGTCAGCATGATGCACCAATGTAGCACCGGCGAGTTACTCGCTGGGGCTGCATTGGTGCATGATGACGACAAATGTCATCCTTTAGCAACATCCGTCCTTAAAGTGACATGGTCCGATGATTAGGGTTCAAAAATCAATTTTGTTAAAAATGAATCAGAATGTTTCCTATGGCCATACATCATGTGCTAGCTACTTTATTTTATCTCATTCCCTATATATAATTCAGCTTAAAATCTGACTAATTATCAGATTATGGCTCAATTTACTAATTTTGGAGTGCACGCTATAATTCCCCCATTGAAAACCCATGGTAAAATACTACACTTGGGCCATGTCGGACCCTCTAATTGGGGTCTTGTTACCCATAGATAACATTTTATTGGGTCCTATTCTCCAAATATGATATTGTACTAACATATGAAACACCTTTAAGCAGGATTTAAAATATGAAAAAAATCGGACCATGTCACTTTAAAGGGTTAAGGTTTGTGATAACCTGACCAGTAGTATTATATGCTGTATTGTTATTGGCCCAGGACATGAATACTCTGCCACCTTGTGGAGAGCAGCCACCCCTCTCCCACCATGAGGTGTGACCAGCCAATACCCCCAGGTGTTAACTTATACTGTGACCCTCCCTACAGGGGTCACTGCCACTCTCACACTCAGCACCTCTGGGCATACTACTACCCATCACACCCATTCTAGGGCCCCAGACGGGTAAAATCGATAAATTTATAAGAGTATGTTTTAGCATTTTGGCAAGGGAGAGGGGTCAATTTTTTCTTCAGCTGACCCCTTTGATCTATACCGTAAAACCTCTCTGATAAGCCGACCTTTTTTTGGAATATTTGGCCTGATTTGGCTTATAGCATCTCCTCAAAGTGGGGGTCGGCTTATAAAGGAGGTATTTTATCAATTACATTGTAGTTTAAAGTTCTCTAAATGACCCAGAATTCGGCTTATATATTTCTCTCAAACTGGGGGGTCGGCTTATAACGGAGGTCGGCTTATCAGAGAGGTTCTACAGTAGTAACGCACAGGCTTTTTCGCTAGGCTTTTTTTGGTCCACCCCTCAAGAGAGGTCCAATTTTGTTGGTCTCCCCCCGCCCCTTCAAGGGGTCCAAATTTTCCAGTTACCCCCCCCCCCCCCAAATCCACGAACCCCCCCTGTTGTTAAAAAAACAAAAGACCACTCCCTAAACACACTGTTTGCTAATTATGCTGAATATGGTACACAACATTTAGTTTGTGAGCAAATTCTGAATGGACAGTAGTGCAAGACCTATGTATACACATACACAAAGATCCGAGTATGTAGTCAGTAGGTAGCCAGGTCAGGGTAGTAGTGATACAGGGGGGGGGGGGGTAGGACTGGGCAGGGCTCCAGGCTATACCTGCTCATCATGCAACCCACAAGCTGCCTGGGTGAGGTCCAACCTGAGGGCCGGCCGGGACCCAGCGCCACCTGGGTGTCCCTCCTCCAGGGGGGTAGAGCTGGCCACTCTCTGACACAATACTTTCCCTCTCACTACCTCTCTGCTACAAATCATAAAATGGGCAAACTTATTAAAAGTTAAAAGAATTTTTTCGTTCAAGTGAGCAACCAAGCAGAAATGATGATCCCCTCAGGATATTAACTCTCAGTGCCTCCCTGCTGCAAATCTACTGGGTGGATCATCATTTTTGCTTGATCGCTCAGCTCAGCTCAATTTCTGTTAAATTTTGATTACAAGTTTGTCCTTTTTATATGTAGAGTTAAAAGAAAAGAAAATGAAAGCAGGCATACAAAATGGATGGCCCCAACGTCCCACAGAGACCATTCTTTCTGTTGCTGTTCACATGGATACAAAAAGAATCGCGTTGTTCCTCATAATCAAAGCTCATTGAGACTACTCCAAATTAAGATTCTGCTTACCGGTACATTTATACAGTAGGAAGTTAATGAAATAAAACGTGCCCAGTTGTAACATGAAAAAGGCGGTTGGGGCAGAGATAGAAATGATGGACCAAAACAGCAGAGCGCGTTGATCTCTGGTGGCAGTGTGGGTATAGACCACCCTGGGTACTGCAGTACAGTTTGGCAGCCGGGCACCTTTTTTGGAGAGGTCGACAAGTAGGCCGACATTTGGAACCTGGTGGTCCCATTTCTAGGGAAATGCCAATATGGTCTCAGTGCATTCACTACATGTTACATTTGAGATTATTACTATTGCTTCCAGCTATTGACTGTTCTTATTTTCCCCTTTATATTCATGCATTGGTATTTGTATTTAAAACAATTATGTAAGACTAATCTAGTTCCCAAGCATAAAAATGCGGTCACCTCCAACAAATCACTGTTTCTTAGACCAGGGCCAGTCTTTTCATTGCACAATTTTAATGGTCAGTGGAAGGGCCTTGCCACAATGGCCGGCTATGATCTCAGCTTTCCAATAGTGATTTTCCCCCAAATATTCCTGTTCGAAGCTGAGATAGGTCCATGTAACCAGAAGTGTTTTTTTCAGTGAATTTAAGCCTTCTCAAAACAATTTTGTCAGTTGTTAATCAAGATGCATCACAATTTGTATCATTTAAATAGCATAATATTAAATGTGCTGTATGACATCAATATATGGATCAATGTGGCCTGTGTAGATGGCAAATGGGTCTCAGTGTGATCAGTATTCCTGTCTACTGCTGCCCTGGGGCTGTTCTCACAGTTACACCTCCTACAACCTCCTTCTGTTTGTGTGTTTTGCAGCCTCGTGTAAAGGCAAGGCGCGACCCTCCCACCTCACCTCTGACTCGGGTGTGTTCAGCGATGCTAGCACGCTCCACGGGGACTCCGAGACAGAGCAGGGAGAGGCTGACATGTAAGTATATATAACCATCTTTTATATTTTGTTGTTGATTTCTCTGTTCATTAGAAAGAGATATCAGAATTAATGTAAATATAAGAATGTATTGCAATTAGCCGATTGAGAACTAATACAAACTGTAGTCCTGGAGACAAAAAAAAAGTGTCGATCTGGAATATAAGGCAGGTTGAAGAGCATTTTAATTTGGTTTTTATTCGCAAATGGATAATCTACTTAATCCAATGTAACTTACCGTAAAACCACCCGTATGAGCCTAACTCACATATTAGCTGCACTTAGACTTGGGGAATATCCTACAAGCCTGGTTATGGTGCTTTAGTAACAAAGGGGTCGATCTTAGAATGTATGGCCATTTTAATCAGGTTTCATGACAGTGCAGGATCGTTGACTTGATCCAATTAAATTAGAGCCTGCTGGAGTTTGACCCTATATAACTTCTTTACTCTAACAGAGATGACCTGATGATGCAGTGAATTCTGCTGGAGGTTGACTTGACTCTATATAACTCCTTCCTTTACAGAGATTTATTTGACCCCATATGACTTATTTACTCTAACAGAGATGACCTGATGATGCAGTGAAGTCTGCTGGAGGTTGACTTGACTCTATATAACTCCTTCCTTTACAGAGATAACCTGATGTTTTTATTTGACCCTATATGACTTATTTACTCTAACAGAGATAACCTGATGTTTTCATTTGACTCTATATAACTTCTTTACTCTAACAGACATGACCTGATGTTTGACTTGACTCTATATAACTTCTTTACTCTAACAGAGATGACCTGATGGTGCAGCAGAGCCTCCTGGAGTTTGGCTTGGAGCGGATGCTGGAGGCCCAGATGCCGGGAGGGGCGCGTAATGGCGGGATGCGTCGCGGGTCCCCGACGGGTCTCGAGCTGCTCTCCCCGGGAGAGGAGGAGCAGGAGACACCAGGGAGCAGCACCGAGGAGGAGGACATGGCGCTCTGTGAGGTCAGTCTCAGGCCCCGACTCTATAATAATAGAGTCTGGGCAAACTCATATAAAAATCTTGTTTCACTAACATGCCCTCAAGAGTTGACCAATCAAATCCTGTACACCAATTCCTGTGCACAGCCTGACAGGAAGTATCAATCTAAATATAGCAGTTCCACCAGTCCCATTTGGTGCCCTTGTGGTGGAAAAAGGTACTGGTTGAGCCAGTCTGTGTGAGGTAGGTCAGGGTATAATGGGGGCAGATTGATCAAAAGCTTTAAAATGAAATTATACTGAAGAAAAGCTATTGAATTTGACACTATTTAGTGTATATGGTGTGGAAAACAAGTTATCAGTGACAACAGGAATATCTTTTGCATATGTTGATGATCAACTTTTATTTGGGTATCACCGTTTTGCTGAAAATTCCTCATGCTCAACCAGCCTAATGTCTGACCCACTACCATGATGACGAGGTCACTGAAAGAGTCATGCATCAAGTCCAAAGAAATATTTTTTTGATATATACCACTAATTATAGAGGTCAGGTAAGAAGCTTGATGGCATTAGAAAGCCCTGTAAACTAGTTTAAGCTTTTAATATAGATATGTAGATTTTTTTTTAAGTGACTAGTTATAAAGATTTCATCTAAACATACAAATCTTGAAATATGATTAAAGATAAGCAAATGTCTTTGGACTGTGGGTAAACCTTCTGCATCCTTCCCTTCTCACAGGGTCTCCAGACGCCCGTCTCAGACATTCACATCCCGATGGAGACCATCCCTGAACAGGACACACCCGAGTCCCCCGACATAGAACTGGCAGCCAGCTTACATATGAAACAGTCAACCACAGACATTGAGGAGCTGAGTGTTAGATCCGCTGTAACCCCCGATCTAACCACTCCCACAGACGACCTCATGTCAGAAGAGCTTTGCTCCCCGACTGACACTAACAAGTATGAACACTTACCAATGACAGAACCCCAACCAGATCTCAGTAAAACCACAGAGGCAGCACCAGAGGTCCTAGAGCAGCACCAAGACCAGTCTGTTCAGGATAACAGAGAGGCATATGAGGAAGAGCAGCAGAAGGACACAGACATCAAGGAGGAAGAACAAGTCAAAATGGAGGACATCTCACCTGATGTGACTGAAAAGACTGATCTTGAGAAATCTCAAGGAGATAGTGAAGACATTTCAGAAGGTCAACTTGAGAGGGCTAATTCTGTGGACAGTCTTGATCTCAATGAAAGTGAAACTATGGCAGCAGAAGCTGAGCAGCTAGCAGAGGCAGCAGTAGATATGAAGGAGAAGTATTCTGATGCAGTTTTGTCGAGCAGCGAGATGAAAGAAAGTGATATGAATGTTTTCGCTGAGGCACAAATTTCATCTGAAACTGTCGGTACAAAAACGGACAAAATAGAAACATCAGACAGTGACAAACAAACAGTGTTAGCAGAGACAGTGACTCAGCAGATTCTCAGAGATGAGGCTGTCCCTTCAGCTGGTACCCAGCAGGTGGGTGATAATGAGGGACCTGGTGGTGAGGACAAACAAACAGTGTTAGCAGAGACAATGGCTCAGCAGATTGTGAATGAGGAGGAGGGATCTGGTGTAGAAGTCAATAAGGTAGATATGTCAGCAGCCATGGCTAAGACTGAAGATGCCCCTACCAGCTCAACCCAAGACACAATAACCCCCAGTATGGAGAGCATTGACAGCCCCAGCGAGGCAGTTTCCCCACCAGAAGCAACCAGCGAGCTGGTCTCCGCACCAGAACCTACCACCAGGGAGGATGTCATCCTAGAGACATTAAGCCGGAGTTGTGTTCAGGGTTTACCGCCTCCCATAGAACCTGACTTCTCAGCCTCAACCGCCTCCGAGTCTCCTGAAAGTGAGGTCAACCAGAACTTTGGTGCTGCCTGGACTGAGCTTGGACCTCCGGAGGTGGCGGTGACACCGGCTGAGGAGTATGATAGTGCATTGACCGCTGCAGAGGGGGGGATGAAGAGACTGGGTGAGCAGGAGGAGCAGGGGGAGGCTGTGGAGGACTCCATCGCTCCTTGTAAAGCACAGCAGGACCAGGCCGCAGCCCCATCAGGTGGTGACATGATCTGTATCAGAGACGCTATACCGGCTGATGCCATCGGAACTGATGCCGAACAGACTGAATTGGCTGTTGAAGAGTTTATTTTACCCGTCGGTGCAACACTTGTTAGTTCCTCTGTGCCACAGTTCTTGAAGGAAACAAGTGAGGAGGATGATACCCTGAGAAGTGGTGAGCTGTCTGAATTAGCTGTGGAAGAACTCATTATACCCGCTGGAGCAAACCTTATTAGCTCTTCAGTACCACAGTTCTTGAAAGAGGAACAGGAGGATGATATAAGAAATAGTAGTGAGATGTCTGAATTGGCTGTGGAAGAGCTCATTATACCCGCTGGAGCAAACCTTGTTAGCTCTTCAGTACCACAGTTCTTACCAGAGAGGAAGGAGGATGTCTCAGTCATGAGTATCGATGTCAAACCGGGCTCAGGCGTCAAAGTCCAACCTGAGGTGAATGATGAGATGAAACCAGCAGGCGTTGATCCGGTGGCTCCTGGGACGGAACAGGAAATTACAGAGAAAGAAAAGGCTTCCAAGGATGAGGATGAGAAGGACACAGTAAGGGAACTCAAGGAGGAAGTCAAAACTGAGAAAATGGAGGAAATCCCAACGGTTTTGCAAGAAGTTGTGAAAGCTGAGGGGGATTCGGTGCCGGCTCGTATAGAGTCGGTGACAGAGCATGATGTCCTTGTAGAAACCTTGGAGGTCACTGAAGGTCCTGTTCTTCGCACCTCGACCCCGGTTAGTGAGATCACAGACCCCCATCAGTGCAGCAGCGACGAACCTGAGATCCTCTCCGAACTTGCCCTCTCTGAGACCCACTCTGCCAATACGACCTTCACTGAAGGGGAATCAGTGCCGATGGTTGAGATTGAGATCGTCTCTCCGGAGATGTCAGAGTCAACGGTGAAGGATGATGGTCCCGAGGAGAAAGGGCCGAGGGAGAAGGAGAAGGAGGGTACGGCTGATGAGAAAAAGCCGAAGAAGAACGGAGCAAAGATCACTAAATCAAGCAAGATTGAGGATGTAGCGAAAGCCGATCAGAAGAAAGCTACTAAAACCAGAACTGCACTGAGAGACACAAAGTCTAAACCGTCAACAACAACAACCACCAAAACCACTGCTAAGAACAATGAAAAGACCACATTGACAAATAGGGGGACAAAACCGAATACAACCAAAGTGTCAACAATCAAAAAAACCGAAACTGATAAAAAGCCAACAACCTCGAAAGCTAGTCCACGGATATCAAACCTAATGAAAGATCAACCAAAACCCAAAACTAAAGAGGATAACACCGTTGTGGTAAACAATGCTAAAGTAGCAAAGAATAATAACAACATGAAGAAGGCTGACTCTGGAGCGGGAGGCGACCGGAAAAACCCGACACCCGTTGCCAAGCGCAACCCACCACCGAAGAGCAAGTGGGGGAATATCATGTCACAGATAGACACCACCAAGAACAACAAGACAACCACACCAGCAGCAGCCAAGGCTAAGGATACCAAAACAGGGACTGGGAGGAGCACTCTCAGCACTAGTTCTTCATCAGTGAACCGGGCCACGACGACACGAAGCACGACCGGTAGCGCCTCACCACGCACTACAACCGGTAGCGTAACGCCACGCACCGGTAGTGGCACGACGCCACGTACCGCACCGGGCAGTGCCGCCACGACGCCACGTAGTCCCCGAGACACTACGTCCAGGACCACCACGGCCACAGCACGCCGGGCCAGCAGTGCCAACGCAGCCGAGGGTAAGACCAAACCCACCACCACCTCCTCCACGTTACGCCCCACACGGCCTAACAGCACCAACGGTACAACCGGGAGGGTCAAACAGTCCCCCGAGCCCGGCCGGCCCTCCAGCAGGCAGTCTAATGCGTCTGAGACCAGCGTTCTGAATACCAGCAGGAACGGCAGCCTGCCTGGCTCAAGGCCTACTTCAGCATGTAAGTCCATCTTTCTTCTTTCTTTTACAAGAAATGAAATTCTTTTGATCTACCATAAAAGCCCTCCTTGTGTATCAATAAGGTAGTAAAGTGAAATTCTTTTGATGGTGTCAGACTGACATAGTATGAAAACAAGTGCTTTTCTCCTTTTTATGGAGCACAGTTTTCTAATTCAAAATGTGAAAAAAAACCTGCTTGTGGGGAAAAATCTGTCTTGTGCAAAAATATCATCTCAAAATCCGGGTAGTTTTATTCCTAGATATGGTGAGATAGTTTTATTGATGCTCTGTGTTAACTGTTTCTAGATCTTTTTGAATGAGTGCAAAAAATAACTAAACATACTTGAGTTCCAATGCCACCATCTCACCATCTAGATCAAGCATTTCTGTTATTAGAAACAAATCTTTTCATTCATTTCCTCAGCTAAACCCGGAAATAGACAAACAGTATCATTACGGCGTGAACGCTCACCCAGCGTTGGATCGGAGGTAAGTTTTACGCTCTTTTCAACATCCGCCTAAACTATAACCACTCAGAGATGCCACTTTTTTTTACTCATATTCTGTTTATTTTGCTGTGATATCAGATAACATATAACAATAAGAATATGAAAACCTTTTTTTTGTGACAAAGGAGTGGCATCTCTGATTTTTAAGTTTCAGATACAACTATGATGCGTATGTTAATTAGATATATTTATACGATAATGGCTTCCGCTGGTGCATTTAGAATCACATGTTGACTGTGCTTTCACCGTGTCACGCACGAATCATGCAACTGCAGACACAAACTACCCCTAGACCATACCCCTCAATGTATCAATGATTAATTAACTCCCAGAATAATTATTAGAATAATACTTAAATCTGTAGCCTGTATTTGGGGTTAGAGTACAAATCAGAAAGATGTCCCAACTGTATATGTCCTGAACCAAGTGTTAATCCTATAACCCTTTAAGGACGGCATAATGCATTAAAGCATCATGCCCTTTGTTGTCATGATGCATGAATGCAGCTCCGGTGAGGAATTTACCAGTGCTGCATTCAAGCATCATGCCAAAGCTCGGGGTCATGATATATGATTGCAGCCCAGGCGAGTAACTCGCCAGAGCTGAATTAAAGTATCATGCAGCCCTGACGAAAAGACTCGCCAGGGTAGCATTCATGCTTCATGGCAACAAAGGGAATAGCACATTAAAGCCCTTTGCTGACCTTAGAGGGTTGATGTTTTAATATTTTATACTTGTGTGGAAGCATGACAATCAGAATTCACTTGTCATTCACCCTTTGCCTAAACATGAGGTGCAATTCAAAAAATGTCTTTTTTCAAAAGCGTCTTGCTCAAAAAACAAAGGTATGACTGAGGATTTTTTGGCATTTTATGACCGCGTGGTCATACAAGATGTATTTTGCTTTTATTTATATCTCTTTCTTTTATAATTATTGTTTTTTAGTGTTCTGTGCGTGATATGCCTTCTCTTGTAGAGTTGTCATGAAACAGTTAAAACTTGTTGTCTGGAGTCTATATTAATACCATAGTTAGTACATTGGCAGAAAAAGTGGCAGATATTAGATGCGTAAAGTGTTCCCCTTCGCTGTGCATGAATATACTGAAATAGTCTCAGAGAAAGCATGCAGAAAACCTTTTATTTGTTAAAATATCGAGACTAAGAGCTCAATATTCTGCCATAGACAATGATGCTTCTTGTTACGATTGGCGACATCTAGTGTGTAACTGGTGAACTAGAATCATGTTCAGTTGAAGCAGAATTACACTAGACCTAGTAGAACAGGGCAATATGCACTGAGGTTTTCCTTTGTATAAAATGTACTAGAATATTTTACAATGTAACAACTAATAATGTGAAACTTTAATGAAAAGATGAAATTATAATGTAAACATTTGTATAAATTGAAGTGATAAGTTGTCAAACATTGTGTATAGTTATGTGTAAACATTGTAAGTGTACCTGTTTCATGTCCATACCCTTACCACTCAGCATGCTACATCGTTACATACTCCTCCGTCTATGCATGGTCTCATTTTTAAAATCCAGAATATAAAAAATATACATTTATTGAACAATTTTGCATATCTGTAGTCAAATTTTAATGAGTATAACAGTTGACACTTTTTTTCTTATACAAAAAAGTAATACGATTTCACTAAGACCCCGAAAAGTGACATACCCCCGGTAGCAGAGACACAAATTCTGAAGAACTTAACATTGTTTGATTTCATATTGATATGGATGTTTTAATTACTGGAATATCTGCATAAAATTAATCAAATCATTACATTTTAAAGTCTGAAACAAATCGGGTAATTTCCTAAATTTTTTCCAAAAGGTATTGACACCGAAATAATAAATAAATTTTTAATTCAAACTTTTTAAACTAATTATTTAACCGTAAGTTTTTCTTGCTGCAGGCTTCAGGATCGTCTCAGGTCTCCTCGCATGGTTCCCGGACTCCCCGTACTAAGGAGGCTACCCCGGAGCCGGCCCGGCCGCGGGTCGGTCCGGCCGCCCTAAAACGCCGCTCTATAGCTGAGGGTATGGGCGCCGCACGGGCAGCAGCCAACGTTAAAGGTAGGGCTGAAACTGTTAATTAATCAAAGAATTAATGCATTTAATAATCATACAAATCTACTGTGTGAAATTATTGACTCATGGTCTACCCTAACGTGTTTTATGTGACGGTCCAGTACACCTCTCACCGATCTCAGATACCAAATCTGAATTCATGTCTCACTTGGTCAAGAAGTCACAGATCAACTCGAAAATACGATTAATCAAAATAATTATTTTAAAATTTCATTGTGTGAAATATTTTCTTATTGGGTGAAATATTTTGATATTGGCTACCTTTAATCTGTTCAATATGAGAATAGATCTATATACCGGTATGTCTCTGGGGCAAGAAAACGTTGATCTAGTCATATTTTTGATTGTTTTACTAATCAGCTTTATCAATTACTCTTATAAATTCACTTTGATTAAAGAAATTTTTTTTTTGAATTCACTTTGAAGGACAAAACTTTCGCATTGTTCATATAACTTGATTTACATGTGCCTCCTCTCAAAGACCTTCACCATACTTTACGTTATTTCAGTGGAGCCCCGACGTTCATCTATCGCGACGTCTTCTCGTCTGACCTCCAAGAAGGAGGGGTCCCCGTCTTCTCTCACCGACAAGAAAACTTCAAGTAAGGCTCAATCTGTTACTGCTTTAAAACATTTAAGCATCACTTTGGCATTTATACATGTGTTCAAATTTCAGGTTTTATTGTGTCAGGCTGGTTTTACAGGGAAATTACAATCAGAAAGATACAACTGACTATTAATGTTATATTATAATCAGATTGCAATATTAAATAGTAAGGGCAGATTGTGAAGATATTTCTTACCAAAGGTTAATCTGTTTGATAGGCCTACACTACAAGAATTGGGTTGGAATGGAATTGGATGGAAAGAAATCAAACTGGTATCAACTATTTTGTGTACAACATGAATTACATGAACTGGGTAGTGGGTAGCGGAATCACACACCGTAATATAGCTTATAATATAGCACAAAGTTTGAAATAGCAGGTAGATCGGGCATGTGGATAGAGCGAGGCATAGTGTGACTAGTTCATATCAAGCTACCCGAGGGCGCCAGCAGATCTAGGTCATTCTATAGTGAGAAGTGGTGCCAACCTACCTCTGTGACACCTCTCTGTACAGATACGGCCATCTCTGTCCACTGTTGGCTAATGTCTGTTAATACATTTACATATGTAAGCATCTGCCCAGAGAGTGACGTGTGGCTAAAGTTTGAAGTCGTACAGAGAGACCTTTAGTCCGTGCCACTGACGCTAGGTTCTGCTGGCTCAACTCGCTCCTTATGTAATAGAATAGAGATTGGCGGAAGTCACGTGATCAGACAGTTAGAGGAGGAATCTATTTATAGAAGGTCACGTGACAAATGACGTCAGACCACAAAATGGCGCTAGGCCTCCATAAACCTAAGAACAGGCGACACGGGAGCAATCTTTGTTTAGCTCGATAAACTAAGAGACCTTCTGATCACTCATCCTGCTGCAGAATGCAATTCTAGTGCCGGCCGCTGGCACTAGGGGGCAGTAGTGTGTTGAGATTAGTGGGATATAGACCCAAACAGTCCTGGGCCGAGCTGGCATTCTGCTTCTCTCACACAATAGCAAACTGATCATGAGATGGGGTTATTTTGGAAGATTCATTTCTAATTATTGATACAAAAAGATGAAGCAATCATGAGTTTATATGGAAAGCATTTAAACATAAATATTTACTCTAACTAAACCCTTTGTTTCTGCAGTGCTGCCTACATTATCTGGTGAGTTGTTGACACGTAGAGATGAACCTGTTACCTAAGTCTGTTACCATGGTTACCTTACAAGTCACTCTGTTACCATGGTTACCTTATTCTATTACCATGGTTACCCTATAAGGCACTCTGTTACTTACTTTGTATTGGACCTGTACAGTACTAATACACTGGGTTCTTGCACCATGGAAGTGGTCTTTGTGATTGGGTGTGGTTGATATCTTTATAAAGGTTGGAAATAAATACATGACACTGAGTTCTTGCTAATATAGTATTCACTTACTAATATAAACACGTGATCAAAAGAAACTGTTATTGGACGATGAATACTACCGGTTGTACCTTTCCAGATACATTCTAGATTTGATTGAATAATTAAGGGTATTTAGTTTCCATGTAGTCCGTTTTTAAATGTAGAAATCGACTATCTGCAACAAGGTCTAAAGAAATAGGTGAAAAGGCAGATCAAAAAAAAATATTAGCTTGATAGATTGCATGTTTAAGAAAGTGTCAGGGTCATATAGCCTATACCTAGAACAATAAATACCCTCTAGACGGAGTGGAGTATACCTATGTACGTCTACACCATCTACAGCCATGTATATCAAAGAGACCAATTCAATCTCTCACCACCAGCCCCCCCTTCCACAGTAGCCTGTGTTGAGACCATAAATTGTGCATGTGCCTGGCTCTATTTAAGGTATATCAAACACAAGTTTGCACATTCTACTCTATTAGACGCCTGTTAAAGGACATCTGACGTCCAGGTGGTACCGCCACCTGGTGTGTGGTGGTGGCGTTATCATGCCGCCCTCAGCGTCCCCCCAGCGTTCCCTCAGCGTCCCTCCAGCATTCCCTGCAGGGGTCAAATAGTCCTCAGTCCAATCCAAACTCCACATACTAGTATAGGCCTCCTCCCACAACTCAGTATTGGTCCTCCAACCCCTCTTGGTATCACGACCACTGTACACAGTGGTGGACAGTCCTGAGCAGGGGGACGCCTTGGGACAAGGGGCCCTTTTGGTAAACATTTGAATTCAGCTAATGCTTTTTAACTCTGCTCAAATGGCCACTATCTCTCAAATTCATATGAGATAGGGGCTGTTTGATTGTGGTCCCTATGTCTCAAATATTTGTGGGATTTGCACCTTATTGACATATAGGGGCGTAAGTTTCAAAAGGCCCCTATCTAATATTTGAGGGATGGGGGATTTTTTAGACTTAGGGGCCTGACAGATTATCTAAGATACCTCCCCCTGGGCCTGATACACAGTGAACCGGTTACAAAATGGCGGCTGTACAGCAGAGACCCTACACACCCCAGTACACAACAGGCCCCCAGCACCAAGACCCGGCACCACCTCTCAGGCCGCAGTATTCCCGGCATTCTAGGCACGCATACAGGGTTTAACCCCTTAGCGGCTCAATTAGCTGACCCTGCAAGGGCCGCAGAGTGGCTCAATGATGGGTGCCACTTATCGGCATGATGCATGAATGCAACCCTGGCGAGTAACTCGCCAGAGCTGCATCCATGCATCATGCCGACCCTACGGGGTTGATACATACACTCATGCAGGGTCAACATGATGCATCATGATCCTTTCCAGGGCTGCATGAATGCATCATGCCGACAAATGGGGACAGGGATGAAAGTCTTCAAATTTGTCCCTGGTTTCAAGGTTTTTGCCGCGAGGACCTGTACTTAACTTAAGCATCATGATGACTCTATGGAGTTGATACACTCCTGCAGGGTCGACATGATGCACCAGCCTACCCACCAAGGCTGCATAAATGCATCATGACGACCAATGGCATGATGCAGTAAAGCACACTGCGGGCCTTAAAGGGTTAGGTGGGTGATATAGTGATAAGGTGTTGGGGTAGAGAGACCCAGGTGAGAGGGGCTCAACGTCAATCACGTGTTATCGGGCAGTGACGTACTATGACGTAGCCTGGTGTTTATACTACGTCATGACGTTATCACTCTCCTGCCAGAGTCATGGTGGTTTGAGTGGATATGTCTGTGTTGTGTTTGGAGGCTGGGGTTTGTTTGGGTTTTGTGTTGTGTTGCTGCTAAGTCTGCCAAAGGCTGCCAAAGGCTGCCAAAGGCTGCCAAAGACACCATGGCAGATGCCTTGGCCTTTACCAACCCTGTCCACTATCTGGTTGAAAATTATCACTATTGTTGGGAGACAATTCTATTTCTTCTTTCTTTTATACCTAGATCAATTAGAAAGAATAAACATGAAGGAAATGCAACAAAATTAAATAGAAAGAAACTATGAGTGAGATGAATATATTCCCGAATATAATAAACATAACCAGCAACAACAGAAGGTTTCAATGATGACAAAATGAAATGTTTATTGTCGATAAACCAGAAAGAAGAACGGGAAATCAGTGAAACTGAGAAAGAAGAAACATATCAATGGCAAAACCAATAAAACCAAACCTTTTTTGTAAAAGAAACCATACATTTGATGAACATTTTTATTTGTGTGTTTTCCCCCGAAATAAAATGCAGTCAATATGGTACCGTTTCCATGTGCCCAATTCAATAATAACACGAAAAGTGCAGAATGGTTCACATAACGGTCGTTTACATACGTTCAAAAGGTCTCCCTGTGTCAGGAACTACTAAGTATCCCAGTTATATATGTGTAGAGGGCATGCTGAAGTAAGCAGGGGTTAGTAGGGGAGTGGGGGAGGGGTGGAGGGTGAGTGGGGAAGGATGGAGAGTGAAAAGTTGAAGAGGGCTCAAGTCACTGGGTGCATGATGGGGGTATATCCTAAATATAGGGCAAAGAATGGGAACTGAGATTGGTAGGGATGGGATATCAATGCTTTGGAAAAACATGCATATTCACTGGAATATACTGCTTTACATTCGAAAGAATTCATCTGAGGGTGAAAATAAAATAGATGTTGATGACCATCTTGGGAAACTGTTGCGACCAGGACAAAAGTGATAGTGATGGGCGGGGGGTATCTAGAGCTACATTTTCTATATACATGTACATACAGAACTTTGTTTTGGAACTGGCATTATAAGAACATCTAGTGTTATTATGGGGGGGGGGCTATGTGTGGGGTTGTGGTGTCAGGGTAAGTGTGGGTGTGATGACCTGCACACAGCTGAAGCTACCACACTCCTCCACGGCATGTGGCATACACACGACCCCCCCCCCCCCACACACACACACATGCCACTAGACTGCACAAGACTCTTTTTTTTTAATCTTTTAAATGTTATTCTTTTCAATTTGACACTGGCTACCTAAATCTGATGACTCCATTGATAGACAATTTTTCAATTAGCATGGGGCATTTTCAGTTGCCTTCTCAGACCCAAAACAATTATCAAATCTATTGAAAAAGTACTTGCATCTGACAAAATGATTGCCATGCCCTTTTGGCAAGTCTACTTTAATAGTATTGAAAAACCCTACAGGGGTGGGTCCCCTGTGGAATCTGGGATGAAAGATGAGAATGGTGAGAAAGAGGACCCCTGCCCCAGACCCCTGCCCGGACCCTGGCCTGTCCCTCCAGTAAGGGATATATTTAGATGCCAACATGGATCCTGTGGTAACCCTTTAAGGACAATGTTTTTGCTCTCTGTCTTCATGATGCATGAATGCAACCCTGGTAAGTAACTAACCAGTGCTGCATTCATGCATCATGCCGACCCTATGGAGTTGATACACTCCTATAGGGTTCGGCATGATGTATGTTGCACACGTTTCATGTACCAATGCAGTACCGGTGGTTTCCTTGCCAGTTCTGCATTGGTGTATCATGCCGACACATCATGAAAAGTATAGGGATTCTTGAGGTATGAAAGGGTTAAACTTAGAGGTTGAGCATTTCGCCTTCTTGTGTCATGTATTGTTTACACATGTTGTACAAGACTAAACAGTAGCCTGATGGTACTTATATAAAGAAGAGGAAGAATATACTAGTTATGATTTACATATGGAGTGACTTCGAGAGCGTCAAGAAAAGCTATTAAAATTTAAATAAGTAGAAGGTCTATCATAGGCGCTTCAGCACCTAGACTGACACTTTGAGTGAATAATAACTACTTCTTTACAGTGAGATATATTGACAATTCTAATAATATAAATGTTTAAATTGAATAATAATGTATCTTTGTAAACACCAACGAACAAAGTGTGCAAAACGAATAGGCTCAAATAGGCCCAGGAAATATCATTTTATGTTTTATAACTGGATATTTAAAATCACTTTTACTGGGGCTTCCCCTACACTAAGTGGTTAGTATAAGGCGACACACTAAAGTCTAAGGACTGACCACAACTGACCACTACCTGCCTTTATCAACACAAACACGATAAAAGTCTAATAATGCCTGATTAGAGCAAGTACCCCATTGACAGACGCGCGTCTTCTATAAGTAAATACCAGATAAGCGGCATGTAGGACCGGGGTGAGGACCCTGGGGATGCCCCTTGGCCACCCTCTAGTCCTACCAGGTACCCCCTGCACAACCAGGTAAGGGTCCTGGTGGCACCCAGTCCTGCCACCACTAGGTAAGGGTCCTGGTGGTACCTAGTCCTGTACAGACTCCTGCCACAACTAGGTAAGGGTCCTGGTGGTACCTAGTCCTGGACAGACTCCTGCCACAACTAGGTAACATTCCTAGTCCTTCCCTGTAGACCTACTAACGTGGCCTCAGGTGGCCATTTTGCAAGTTATCAGTCAAAGGATATAGGATTGCAGCATATGCTAGAATGTATGATGCCACTTCCACATGGAATCCCCTACTATATGGTTACTGTGCTGACTAACCCTTACACCACAGCAGCACCACCTGGTGGCTGTAGGGTGGACTACCAGACGGGCCACCCTGGAGGGGGAGTAGGGCAGTCTGTCAGCATGTCTGTGAGGCTCCTCCCGAACGTGAGGCATAATGGGGGCCTAAAGTAGCCCCTCATTCAGCCTAAACCAGGCCTAAACCACCATAAATTAGTCATGTCTGACCTCCAGGGTACCCACATGAAAGCAAAAAATAAATACAAGCCCCCAGAAAAGAAACAAAAAAAAAACAGGTATGTTTCTGACATATGATAGTGGAATAGAGTGCTAGTATTCATAGTCATATTCTAGTGACATCCATTACAAATAATGGATATACTTTAAAACAAAAAAAAAGAGCATAGCATATGTACATTATGATAGCAGTTTTATGATATGCAGAGCTGTATACCTGATATCAGAGGAATAAAGAGAACAATATCAATCAGTTGGCAACCTTACAATGACCCACTCATTCTGAAAATGTGAAAAATAATAAAAGCTAAAAATCTGCCCAGGAATGGTGTGGTCTAACAGTCATACTGACTACTAAGTGGGCCCAGCAGGCACGGTATAAAAAGTACATTCCACCTGGGTACCCTGCCGAGGTGGGCAGTGACCACACAGACACTGGAGACTGGGTCGGTGTTTTTACTAAAACAGGTCGACATACTTGTTGCCACCCAGGAGGAAGGAGAATAACATGGGGTATTAAAGGAGGTGTTCATTTAATACGGGGAGGGGGGGGGTAAATAATTTCTACCCCTCCTGAGGATGGGGGGGGGATAAAAAAATTCTGACCCCTCTATTATGCCCCTTTTTAGCAAAAAGGCCATACATTACTACAGTTCAAAGGGGTGGGAGCAAAAGAAATGCGGAGATTGGCAAAGGGGGCGCACAATATTCCACGCGCTCTAGAGAGGACATAAAACTTTTCCATGCCTCCAGGTAAGATTTCACCACCCCCCCTGTAATAAATTAATGAACACTCCAAAACAGGTTGAGATACTTTTAGCCACCCAGAAGGGACGAGAATAACATGGGATAAAAGGGTGCAGAGGGACAGGAGGATTTAGGGGGTATACACATTAAACCCTACATTGGGACATGGTGAATCACAGCCCAAGAGGATATTCTAATCTTTGTAAAGTTGAAAGTCCATGATGGTGAATATATACCTGCCATTTCTCAGTTTTTGTGATTCACGCCTGTGATTCATCTAGCGTCGGTGAGATATGTCTGACACTCATAGGGGAGCAGTTTTTGTGAAAGATAGGATTCTCAAAAAGCACCAGAATGCACCATTTAACATCAAGGTTTTCAGAAACGGCGTGGTGCGTAGGGGATGCATGGTGCGTAGAGGTTTCTACCAATGCAATCACACACATTTCTTATGCAAAACAGATCCTCATCCCGATTTCTCAGATTTAAAAATTGATGATACTTAAATAAATAAACTGGTTTTCAGCAAGTTCTGATTCTGGACCAAGCTGCATACTTTGATGGGACAGACTAATGCCTGCTTGACATCAAGGGCCTGTTCTGTGGAGGTGCCAGCCCACTGATGCTTTACCCTTTAAGGACGGCATGATACTTCGATGCATCATACCCTTGGTCTCGTGGGTGGGCCGGTTCCTCCTGGGTTCTTCCTCCACGCCTGAGTCACAGCCTGAGGCCCCCTGTGTGTGTTTGTGGGGGGGGGGGGGGGCTGTGTGTGTGTGTGTAGGGGTGTGTGTGTATGGGAGGGGGGGGTCAGTGCCCAGCCTTGTAGATCCTCCAGGGTAACAACATGTCACGTGGGGTACTGATGCTCACTGGGGGGGGGGGGGTTGACATAAATCACCTGTGTACTTCACTAAGGTGGTCTACACTATTGGACGTAGACCCTAATACATGTAAAAGAGACGGAGGGCTGCATTGGTACTAGAAATGACAACATACAATGGTGTATTTAATGCTTATAAAAAAGCATGCATGGTATTCCCTATTTAAGGATCGAAAAATGCTGTAGGTTTACATTAAAATCAGTTTTTCAAACTTCTTGATGTGTAGTGAAGGTGACCAGGAGAAAATATGTAAATGAGTCACCCACAAATGAGTGTTCACAACACTAGACTGGCGCTGGTGATCTATAACCCTGTTTTGGTTTACCAGCACGTGTGTATAGGCGTCAGGGTTGAAGCCACAGAGAGCCTGAACTCAGTGTGTGGGTGTGTGTGGCTTCAGGCATAGATATATGGCTATGCTTGGATGTAAGGGTGCTATACCTCCCCCCCCCCACCCACCCTACTGCCCACTGCTGACCTCACCAGGGGGGCGCCATTAGTCCTCATTATGGGTGTTAACGGATGGAGTGCTGAGTGGTCAGTGAGTACCTACTGTACACTATCTGTGTGTGTGGGGGGGGGGGGGGGGGCTGGCACTGTATCTGGTGTCTGGTATGGCACAGTGTGTGTACTGGGATGACCTGAGGACCATTTGGCACCAAACTGGAATTTTATGAGGTTCAGTGCCAACACTGTGATAACTAAGTTGTTAATGCAATGGTCAGTCTCTCAGGGCATACCCTTTTTCACTTTCAGGTGACGTGTTGAAAAATATTAGATAGGCAAAACAATACCTAAGATATTTTAGCCAAAAATACACCAAGAAATGTAAAGAATAAGAAAAGGGTAACAGGTGCCTAAGGGCGGAAAAGGAGGGTCCACCAAACACCCGAGTACTGAAAAGATGCGCCGCAACTCGCTATGGATCACAATATCATTAGAAAAATCAAAATTTTTCCAAAAGAGGGGGTCCGGACCCCCAGAACCCCCCCCCCCCCCCCGCTGGATCCCACCCTGGATCTGTCCCTTGGCCTTCTGGGGTTAGAAGTTGCTGCATGCCCCGACCCCCCCCCCCCCCCAGGTGCTGGTCAGCCTCACGTTATATGGACCAGAACACACCCATCACAGACTCTGCTAGGAGAGTGACGAGCAGCGTCCCCCGACATGTGGCGCCATCTGCCGGCCACATCAAACACCACCACCCCCAACACCCACACTCCCCCGGGGTACCAAGATGGCTGCCATGGTGCAGTGTACCAGTATGTGTGTGTGTGTGAGGTGGGAGTGTTTTGTAAATACTACCCCCTCCCCACTACCTGTATCACCTTACATGTTAATCACCCTATGGTATACACATTAAACCCAACATTGGGACATGGTGAATCAAAGCCTATAGGCTACCCAAGAGGATCTTCTAATCCTTGTAAAGTTGAAAGTCCATGATGGTGGATATGTATACCCGTGCCAATTCCCCAGTCTTTGTGATTCACTCCTGTGATTCATCTAGCGTCGATGAGATATGTCTGACACTCATAGGGGAGGTGGTTTTGTGAAAGATAGGATTCTCAAAAAGCACCAGAATGCACCATTTAACATCAAGGTTTTCAGAAACGGCGTGGTGCGTAGGGGAAATGCATGGCGCATCTAGAGGTTTCTACCAATTCAATCGCATACATGTTTCTTATGCAAAACAGATCCTCATCCCGATTTCTCAGATTTAAACATTGATGATACTTAAATAAATAAACTGGTTTTCAGCAAGTTCTGATTCTGGACCAAGCTGCATACTTTGATGGGACAGACTAATGCCTGCTTGACATCAAGGGCCTGTTCTGTGGAGGTGCCAGCCTACTGATGCTTTACCCTTTAAGGACGGCATGATACTTCAATGCATCATGCCCGAGGTCGCCATGATGCATGAACTCGCCAGTGCTGTATATATGCATCATGCCGACCCTACGGAGCTGAGAACCACCCAAAGGGTCGGCGTGGTGCACCAATGCAGCACCGGCGAGTTACTCGCCGGGGCTGCATTGGTGCATCATGACGACAAATGTCGTCTTTTAGCGACATGCCGACCTTAAAGGGCTAGGCACTAAAGGGATATGACCAGCCATGCAGATTGAAACAGGCGGGGGAGTAATTGAATTGGGTTCTGACTTTTCTCACTTCTTATCAGAGTCACAGTTTAACAAAAATAAAACACAAGTATGAATTACACGGCACCCCTACTCCTCCCGCTGCAAGGACAAAAATAATAAAGTGGGAACAGCCTGCTGGGGTGATAGATCGGCAACCTTATGGGTGGCTCCATTCTCTTTTAGTTTTATGTAGAGAGGAATTCGTCTTATTCACATACAACAATTTCTGTGTGATATTTTCTCCAGACGTGTAATTCCTCTCACACCATGTGATGTGGGTTTTCAGACTCTCTTCTGTATTTATGATAGTTTCAAAATGATGCTTTCTTTGTGAATAATGCATATGGACATGGGGCTTTCAAACTTTCTATATCTATCTACATGAGTAGGGTTTTCTTTGTCCACATCTGAGACTACAAATAGCCTGGTATCCCCTGGTATCAGACCATGAGCGTTTCTGTGCAGTCAGGGTTTTGACAAGTTGAGAGAAGGAGACTCAAATGGGGGAGTTAGTGAAAGGTCAGTCCAGATCCCTGTAGGGTAACCCCCCCCCCCTCACCAACCCCAAACCTTAGACTCCAGGTAAAACGTTTACCACATGTCTACCACCCCCCCCCCCCCACACACACACACACATCTGTCCCACCTATAACACCCGACTAATTTCTAGGCTGGTTTCTCTCAGCAGCAGCCAATCTCACCCCCACCTGCCAATCAAAGGGAAAGGGGCGTGGCTTGGGGTGATAAGCCACGCCCACTTTTAACATGTGTGTGGAGATGGATCGTGTATGCATGTTACAAGCCCCTAGGCAGTAACCTCCCTCAGCCTCAGCTGCCCCCACAGTCTCACCCAACTCTCCATTCTCTATATCCAGGTTAGGGTCTTAGAGGTACCACTCTTATTTTCCTTCCCAATCCCGAATAACCCTGGTGCCAGTGCCATATAACCCTTCAAAGTCCCTATGATGCTTAAATAAGCTGTGCCCTGTGTCCATCTATGGTGAGTCTAGTCGCCAGGGCTGCATCATGCCGATCCGTCGGAAATGCATCAACCCTGTAGGGTCAGCATGATGCGCTAGAATGCAGCACGCGCGAGTTACTCAGCAGGGCTGCATTTATGCATCATGATGACCAAGGACATGCGTTAAATGATAATAGATTTCCTATCAGGTTGGCCCCAGACCCTATACCCGAGGAGTTCTTGCAGTCCTAATGTTTAAACACCAACCTGCAGGCTGCCCCCTGCCCCCTGGCGGCTGCTGATTGAACCAGATGCTGCAGGAGCCGCTCTGTGCTCTGAGACAGGGGCACATTCTGAACAGTGAGGTGGTGCCATCAGAGGCGGTTGACTCTCTGTAAGAATACGGCCATCATGTTTGGCCACCGACAGCTAAGATCACAATTAATGCACCTAGGGTCTAAATTAAGAATGTGTTGTGTGAGTGTTCTGTGGGACATTCTATAGTGAGGCATGGCGCCACCTCATACCATTACCTCTCTGTCCGGATACAGCCATCTTTAGCTACCATCGGCTATTGTACCATAAGTCATGTAATTGAGGTTCAATCTAGATTAACAATGTGCTTGGAGAGTGACGCCTCTTGTACAGATTTTGGAATCACTCAGAGAGCGATTTCTGAGCCGACGTCTGAGCCAGAATGTCAGCCGGCTGGACCTTGAGTAGACCCTGGAGGAGACCTGAGGGGGGGGGGTGAGGGTGCAGCAGGAGGAGGAGGAGGGAACACAAAGGGCGCCCGCCGCAGTAACGGGGGAGGAGGCAGGACTAAGGTGGAGGTAGGGAGGAGGGGCGGGAGCTAGTCAGGAGGACCCACCCAGGACACTGCTGTACTATCAGAGTTACCACTCTTTCTACTTGTGCAGGAATTCCTGCATTTTCAGTGGAATTTATGTCATAAATTACCTAAGTTGATTTCCTCCATCATATTGAGCTAAACCTCAAGATATCCTACCTTTTGTGTCTACCATTGAGTGGCATCTCTGACTATGGAGTGAGCTGCTCGTGTGAGCTGCTCACCACACTGCTGTTGACTTGTCACAGGGGTGTCTATCTATACCCCTCAGTGAGGGGCTGAGGTATTTACATGTACACAATACTACATAGGAGCTGCTCAGATCTGCTCACTGCTGTTGTCACAGGGGTATCTATCTTTTGTGAACCTACGTCACCTCTACCTGTACACACCCACCCCTCAGTATAAAGGGACTGGGGTAGTTACATGTACACAGCACTACAGAGGAGCTGCTCCGATCTGCTCGCTGGTTACTGAGTGAGCTACTCACTGAGCTGCTCATGGTATTATAAACTGCTACACTGGGATCAGCCGCCAG
Organism: Harmothoe impar; assembly: GCA_947462335.1. Lineage (NCBI taxonomy): Eukaryota > Metazoa > Annelida > Polychaeta > Phyllodocida > Polynoidae > Harmothoe > Harmothoe impar. The sequence continues at coordinate 62,562,438 of OX381706.1, forward strand.
CTGGCGGGGACCACAAAAAGGTGACTGCTGCTGTAGGACGCACACACAGAGCAGCTCCCACACGGGGTACACCATCAGCTGGACGTCACATGGAGCAGAGCTGCCTGTGAGCTGCTCCTCAGTACCCAGGCTGCTCCATATGAGCAGCTCACAGATCTGACTACCACCCCAGAACTGCTCATTTTAGGATTGGGCATTGAGGTACAAGGCTCATTGTTTTAAGAGTATCACAGTTCACATCAGCTGGACCTAACCTGTAACAGAGCTGCTGCCGTGTGAGCTGCTCGACACCCAGAGTCTACTACTACACCAGCATGTAGGAGCTCACTGGACGCATCTGAACTGCTCACTTTAGGATCACTGGACATGTAAAATAGCTGCTCCAGTCTACAGTCTGTGAGGTCCCTGTGAGCAGCCCATTGCCGCAGAGCTGCTCACTTTAGGATGGCTAGCTGGCATTGAGGTACAAGGCTCATTGTCTCCATTGTTTTACAGTTCACATCAGCTGGACCTAACCTGTAACAGAGGTGCTCTGAGAGTGCCCTGGTTCTACTAGTACATGAGCAGCTCATATAGCTGACTGGCTACCTCAGAACTGCTCACTTTAGGATTGGGCTGTGAAGTAAAAGGCTCCTTGTCTTAACAGCAACAGTTTTAGCTGGAGCTAACAGAGCTGCCCTACAGTACCCAGGGTCTACATCAGCAGCATATCAATGAGCTGCCTCATATCTACATGAACAGCTCACAGAACTGACTGACCGACTCAGAACTCCTCATTTCAGGATCTAACCAGGCATTGGAGTAAAAGGGCGCTCCTTGGTTCTACATCTGCTGGATATGCAAAATAGCTGCTTAATGTCTTTGCACGGTGTATATGCTCAGACCAGCTCAGTGCAGAGCTACTCACTTTGGGATCAGTAGCTGGGCAATGAACTGAAAGGCTCCTTGTCCTTACCGTTTTACAGTTCACAGGAGATGCTCTGACTCAACTGCTCTGAGTTGCCTTGAGTGTGAGTTGCTCTCAGGGTGAGTTGCTCAGTGTCTGTGAGTTGCTCACTCAGTGTGGGCCACTCCCAGTGACAGGAGGGTGACAGTGTGCAGGAGGCGGAGTAGACGCTGAACGGACGCCGGGGTGTTGGCCACTCCTTACCGAGCTCCTTACCCCCCAAGCACCACTCACAACCCACACTGTTTGCTAAAAAGCTAAACACACTGAATCCTCAGAGGACGCAACCCAGGGACTTAAATATACAAAAACACACCCCAGGATGGAGGTACTTGACTTGTATTTTGGATAAGATCTGACAGGATGAGTGATTCTGGTGTCTTTGATGGAGTGTATTAAGGGACTATTCATGGAGTGACTTTCATCTATATTTATCCACATCTAAGCAGTAAGTACCCCCAGTTGCACCCTGGAGGAGAGGTCTATACTAAAGCCTTGTCTTGTATAGGCCATTAGCCGAATAGACCATTGAAATAATTCCCTCCGTTCACTGGGGAATTTTGAGGTACATTATGTAACGACTGGTACCCGTAGTGGCAGTCCTTATCTTGCCAGTACCAGATAAAGTAATGGCCGCGCCCACTGGAATATAAGCTTGACCCCTTTAGCAGAAAAGGGAGCTGGGTTTGGTGCTAGTGCTGCCATACGGCACATACCTGAGGCCGCTTATAATCATCGCAAGCTTTTGACCTCTGACCTCTGAGTCCTTGATCTCCCAACCATACGCTATTGGATTGACCAGTTCCTCTCAACCCTGACTCTATGAGAACTGACGTGACTTCTATATCAAAGTCTGTAATAAAGTTACACTTGTCACAGGGTGCCACAACGCTGAAGGGGCTGTCTGCTAGGTAACAACTGCTACTACTATCTACTAGTACTTACTCTACTACTAGTACTACTAGAGTTGGCTGTGACACACTTCTCCCAGTTGGAGGTATAGAATTACCATTGTTTTGGTTCTGGCGCCCTTCAGTCTGCCCTTATATCAGTAACAGTGGGGCGAATTAGAAAAGAAAAGAGTAAAAACTATTAAAAAAATGTTGTAAAAATCGCCAACAAGATTTAGTGTCCCCAGAGAAGTGCAGATATAGTACACAAACAGGGGGTATCAGCTGGTAGAAAGAAGGCTGTGTGAGGGGTGAGGTGGATGAGGTTATCACAAGGCATCACTACCACCCAGTATAGCCACTCATCTAGTAGCACCCGAGCTGCTGCATATTAAAGTGGCATAATAACCGAGCGTTTCCCACTCACAATTCTAGTACTGTTCTAGTCTGCTATGTGGTAGTGCGAGTGGTGAGAATGCCCCTTTAACCTTGTTTTACTGGAGGGATCGTGCCTCACATTAACTGCTTACATCAAGGTTTCAGACCTACCCCTAGGCACCACGTGGAGGGGTACTTTACAAGGGGTACCCACGTGACCAAACCCTGACCACGTGACCAAACACTGCCTGATTACAACCAGGACACCAGGCAGCGCCAGCCACCGACTGGCGGCCACTACCTAAACTAGCAAACTCTCCGACCCCTATAGCACTCTCTGTTTGTTGTCTTAGAAACGACCCACAGTGTTGGTTTTCAACCCGGGCAGACTTGGAGGTGGGTGTAGGCTACTTGCTGCTCCCCCGGTCAATCACAGATCAAGTGCAAGTGGAAATAGTTTACCCTAAATAATTTTCGATTACAATTTCGTCAATTTATAATCACAGTTGCTCACACTTTACCATTAGTGACAGTGGGTACCAGTGTGTGACTGCTACCGTGTGGACCACATCAACAAGATATCACCACAGCACCCACAGTCTGTGGTCGTAGTGTCCATGGTACCTTGAGGTACTGAGAGCTGCTCTGAGTTTGGTTTCCAGCCTGAGTAGACTGGGTGGAGTAGGCCACCCTGCAATCCTTTTATCCTTACTGCAAATGACGTGCAAATGGAAATAATCCAGAAATGATCGCCACTAATTAGTTTCGATTTCAATTCCGTCTTTCCATTACCAAAGAGCTTTTCTTTGTGACTAGTGGTTCCAGGATTCCGCTGGTTTGCTCACAGCTGCTCATAGAGTCTAACCCTTAGTGAGTCGTGGACCACGTTGTACTAGCTTGTGGACGATAACAACGAGGGAGTCACCACAGAGCCTCCACATCCATGGTACCCTGAGCTGCTGTGAGCTGCTCTATACCAGATACCCACCTTGGAAGCTACTCACTCTTTTACCATTGGTGACAGTGGGTACCAGTTTGTGACTACTATCGTGTGGACCATAACAACAAGATACTAGTATAGCAAGGAAAGCACCAACAGAGCCTCCATACAGTGCTAGTTTCCACCTTGAACTGCTCACCCATAGTAGCCGGAGCTGCTGCCATGAGAGCTGCTCTGTGAGCAGCTCTGTGGTAGACACCCAGGGGTAGACACTGCTGGTACCAGATCCCCACCGTGTGGACTCTCACAACACGGGGAGGTGGTGAGGTGTGTAGAGGTGAGCCTCTGCTGCCCCAACACTGCCGCTAATGAGCTGCTCATCTGGGTCACCTTACTGCCCAGCTGCTCCTCACCCCAACAGCTGAGCTACAGCCAAGCAGCTCAGCCTCACAGAGATACCATCACTCATAACCTGGAGCTATATCTAAAGCTGGAGACTATTACTTATACATACAGTCATTGGTACCCTATGAAGTGAGCTGCTCCTCACAGCTGTATGTGAAACTCAGGTATTCATTTCTATTTGCTCAGGAACTGGCCACCGCTGAGCACCCCTGAACTGCTTACGCGGAGCTATATCTAAAACTGGACAATATTACTTATACATGCAGTTATCGATACTCTACGGAGTGAGCTGCTCATCAAGACTCAGGTATCATTTCTATTTGCTCAGGAGCTGCCCCTCCAAACAAGGCTTATGCGTCAGTGACCACACTTCTATTTGTTCAGGAGATGCTTATGTGTCAGTGAGCGCACACTTTGATGTCAGATTACTCATAGCCTTTATTTACCCTATACCTGGGCAGTATTAGCTATACCTACAGCAGGATAAGAGACTCAGGAGAGAGACTCAGGAGAGATACTCAGGAAGGATACTCAGTACACCATGTTTACTACCCAGAGCTATAGCCTAGAAGGGCCCTTGGACAGGACTAGCCCTGAGCGCCCCCAGTCCGTCTCCAATCTCATCTACCAGTTTGACATTACCAAGTCCTTCATCAGTCCCAAGGTAAAGGTCAAGGACATGAATGACCTTGGCGGGTCAGCGTATGACCTTAGTAAGGCGCGGTTCACCGGCTTAGTGCCGAGGCCGTATAACAGTAAGCCGCAGGTGAGCCTGAGCCTGCCTCGTAACATGCAGAGCAGCGCAATGAACGGGTTCAGTCACTCTCACAATGGCTGTATGGACAGCTCCAGCCCCAACCTGAGCAACTCAAGCCAATATGGAGGCAACATGAGCAACTCAAGCCAATATGGTGGCTCCAATAGAACCTCACAGGGACAGAGTGGGATCAGGAAGCCACAGGGCTCTGACAGTGGGATCAGGAAGCCACAGAGTGTGAGTAGTAACGGGGGGAAGCCACAGGGGAACGGCCTGAAGCCACACGGGACGGGGTTAAGGAAGCCAACTGAGAGCAGTCTGAGGAAGCCAATGGTGGAGAGTGGGCTGAAGAAGCCACAAACACTAAGCAGCTCACAGCAGAAGAGCAGCTCACCGAGCAGCTCACAGAGGAGATCCCCTCCTCACAATGGCTCCAGTAGTGGCCTGAGGGCCCCAGTGCAGAATGGGACTTCAGGGAAGCCACCTCAAAATGCCCACATCCTCCCAAATAGACCTACAGTCATGAGTGACTCAGCAAAAATTGGGTCAAGTGGGCAGCCTAGAAATGGCCTGAACTACCACCCTAAGGTTGGTGGTCTCTCCTCTACCTCCACACCCCAGAGGCCCCGCTCGGTACACCTTGGCATGGGGCCCTCTCAGGCAAATGTCATCGATCCATGGCAGCGCCGGGGGAGAAGTCTTCTGGATGACTTCACCAAGAGGCACAGTTTCGCAGGGAACCAGAGCAGTAGGAGTCAGACTCCTCCTGCAGGGGCGACCCCTGGTGGTGGAGGTAAGACTAGGGGTAATGGTGCTGTACCATCCTCAGGGGGCATCAGCAGCAGTATACCCTCCCTCAACAACAACAACATCTACACCAAGACTGCCTACAGCCAGCCCAACACTGCCTCGGTACCCAACGGGCTTAACCACCAGCAACAAGCCACAGCCAGACATAAGGACTCTAACAGCACCTCCAGTAGTAAGGACTCCTCCAGTAAGAACACTCCCACCAGCTCCAGGGCTTCCAACCCAAGGGCGCAGAGTCTCAGTCAGAGTAGGGCCCAGTTCTTCAGCTGCCTGGCCTCTTTCCCAAGACCTTTCGGTTCCAGCAAAGCCCCTCCTCCAGTGTCTCCTGCTCCAGTGGCTTCAGCTCCTAGTAGGGACTTCTCTCTGAGGCCTCCAGTAACCAGGGAGACTCCAGTAACTAAGGAGGAGGTGTCAGTAGCCAAGGTGGCGCCAGTAGCCAGGAAGGCGCCAGTAACTAGGGAAACACAAGTAGTCAAAAAGACACCAGTTACCTCCGGGGTAAGTGTAACCAAGGACACAGTGGTAACTAGGGAGGTGCCATACACTTTGGGTGTACCCTTAGCCACAAAAACAGTGGGGAACAAGGAAGCAGTGGTAACCAAGGTGGTACCTCAAACCAGGGAGGTGCCAGTTACTTTCGGGGCACCAGTTACCAAGGAGGCGCCAGCAACTAGGGAAGCTTTAGTATCCAAGATGACACCAGTGACCAGGGAGGCCCCAATGACCAGGCAGGTACCTGTAACCAACGTGACACCTCTAACCAAGGACGTGCAAACTGTCAAGGAGATGCTACTCACCAGGGAGGCACTGGTAACTAGGGACGCACCATTTACCAGGGATGAGCCAGTAACTAGGGAGGTGTCACTAACTAGGGAGGCGCCTGTAATTAGGGACGTGCCAGTAACTAGGGATGTGCCGGTAACTACGGAGGCGCCTGTAACTAAGGATGTGCCAGTAACTAGGGAGGCACCTGTAACTAGGGACGTGCCAGTAACTAGGGACGTGCCAGTAACTAGGGAGGCGCCTGTAACTAAGGATGTGCCAATAACTAGGGACGTGCCAGTATCTAGGGAGGCGCCTGTAACTAAGGATGTGCCAATAACTAGGGACACACCAATAATTAGTGTGGCGCCTGTAACTTGGGACACTCCAATAACCAAGGACACCTCAGTAACCAGGGACGCCCCAGTAACCAAGGAGATGCCAGTAATCAAAGAGGCACCCGTAACTAAGGACCCACTGGTACCCAAGCTGGCCCCAGCTCCAGCAGTAACAGTAGCAGCAGCTGAGGCTGGCGTCCCCTCCCCCCTGCCCCCCACCCCCAGCACCGTGGAGGCCCCCCCTCAGGTAGACCCGCAGGAGGAGGGGGGTGGGGGTGCCCAGTTCGGGCTGTGTGGGGTGGAGAGGAGGGCCATCACCATAGTCAGGACCCGGGGCAGCGCCCCCAGCGGCCGGAAGCAGGCCAACCGGAAGTACGTCATACAGGAGCTGGAGGAGGAGCTGGAAGGTACGTCATTAGGGGTTCTAGGGGCCGTGTTTTTGTTGGTTAACCCTTTAAGGGCCGCACAGTGCTTTATTGTGCTATGAACTTGTCGTCATGATGCATGAAAGCAGCCCTGGTGAATAGATTTGTCAGGGCAGCTTTCATACATCATCCTGACTGTTCATGACTGTATCAACCCTGTCTGGTCGGCATGATGCTTGAATGCAGCCATGACGATTTACTCACCAGGGCTGTATTCATCACTTTATGTATCCTAAAGTTAATGATAAAGGTCATGATGCATAATAGCTCTTAAGGGGTTAACAAAGGCATGTTTTAATTGGCTGATAGTCTGATAAAATTACCAATATAATGAATGTATGATTGACAGCAACAGGCGACTGTTGGTGCCAGTGATAGGAAGTTAACCAACCATGAAGTCTGGGCAGATTGCATGGGTATCTCTGACATTATTAGTGTCCACTTGAGTGTTCACCTAGTGTTCACTAGCAAATACATGCTATAGTTCTCCTCCACGGACAGAACAATATAATCAGAATATAATTCACATTCATCAAAAAATTTTTTTTTAATATACAACAAACAGGGAAATAGGCAAACAAATTCAACTCATCAGAAACTGAGAAAGTGTGAGAGAAATGAAAGGCGATTAACCAAATCAGGTTGCAATGATGACAATGACAGAATAGGTGATGCGATATAACTGACAGTGTCTGATACATGGTTTTGAAAGGGGGGCACTATGGAAAAATGCTACTTTTCCAATAAATGAGCCAAATAATACATTTAATAGAAAACATAAATTTTGCCAAAAAAGGTTGCCCCCGCTAAATCCGCTGCTGGGTACCGTATGTAAGACTGGCGGCTTCAGGGGTGTGAAATCTCCCCGGAAACTTAGAAATATCATCAGACTAGAACACCATGGAACTTTACCATTTGGCTTTTAGATATTCAAAATGTTCTTGGCCCATACCCCCCTTATATTATTAAAGCATGAAGTTTGCAAGAGTTTGGAGCAGATGGGCCAGACCCACATACAGCATTGTCACTTCATGAGCCATCTTCAGAGAAAATCATTTTTTTTCCATTCAACACCCCAGAGCTTACAGGTGGTTGTGGTTGGCGGGGGGGGGGGGAGGGAGTATCCAGGGGCGTGTACAGGAGGGGGGGTATACGTCCAGGGTGGCGCTGATACGCCGCTACATGCGTCCTGATAAGGCATAGCTCACACATTACCACCCCAGATAAGGACAGATACCCTCACACCCCTCACACCCTTCACACCCACACACACCCACACACACACTAGACGAGGTACCCAGATAGGGAGTGATACCCTCACCAGTCACCACGTGCTCCCTCAGCTTCCCCTGGGTCCCTGCCCACCTACATGCACAGCCATGCCAAGCACCCTCACCCTGATACAGTGAGACAAGAAAAACACCTCCCCCTACACAGAGATGGAACCTTTCCTTCTCAAGTTCTTGTAGCAATCCCTACTTTTTCGCTAGAATTTCTTTATTGAATTAGGTAAATGTACAGCCAAGAAATGACCAAAATTCTGGAGACAAGACCGACTTCTCAGTGTGTTTCCGATGATAGCTAATACTGTAATAGAATTTGCATTATAATTGTAACTAATGCAGTCGCCATCATATGATGACACCAGCTGCTCAATTGTTACAAAGTCAATGACATGATGACTGAACAGGTTATTACATGTTAACTTTTCTGATGCCCTGTACGGCTAGTCCCTATAGCTATACCTTAACGTGTAACATACTAAACTGAAAGTCCTTTAAGTTAGGTTATATAAACGAGAAAGGCGGGAACTTTTCCAATTTCTCCCATACATAGCCACAATTCCAGCATCAAGTAGACAGAATCACAGAATGCTGAGCCCATGTTTGTAGTGACTAGTTGAGCATGGTTGTTAGGACACCCAACACGTTAGTACCAGACTACTGTGGTCCCACATAAAGAGCACCACCCCCCACCCCCGGGAGGGGGGGGGGTACTCAGTGTAGGAATGGGTACCAACTGCAGTAACGACCCTGAAGAGCTGTCGCTGTGCGTGCGTCAAAGTAAGAAAGAAGGGGGGCTATCAATTACATGAAAGTAAAAAATTAGGGGCTGTCAATAACTGGAAAGTACTGAATCATTGGCTGTCACTATTGACATAGAAATAATGAACCCTTATATTTCATACATGACTTAACAGTGGGCCGTCATGTAACTTCCTAGAAAACAAGGGGCTGTAAAAATAATGCACATTTTCAAGGGGCTGTCAAATGACTTAATGGGGGGGGGGGGCTGTAGTTTCGCAGTTGGTACCTAGCATCAAAGACCAAAGAGTGACTACCCCCCCCCCACCTTCCTCACCAGGAACTCTTCATCTCATTACCATACACCCCTCACAGCCTTCCCAGCATTCCTAGAAGTACAAGCAGTGCCCGGATGTCCGCCCGGCGCGCCCCCTATCCGCCATGTGGCGTACTACAGAGGGACGCGGTGAAACCCTAACTCGGGACCCACATTCTTAGTGACTACTATATGAGGTTATGATGGATTTGAGTACTATGGATATTACCCACCACGGTTTTTGATAGGTAATGGTATGGTAGCGATCCTCATGTATATTTGATGTGAATAGTTGGAATGGCTAGAACCACGACCCTATACAACATCTGACAATGCTTACAGCGTTTACAAAGCAGTGAGAATTCCAGTGTTAAAAAAGAGGTATTCTAAGACAGTGAAGAAGTTTAGTGATACATAAGTAGGCTAGAGGCATCACTTCTCCTGGTCTCCTAGCTTCAATAGATTTTCAAACAAAATGGTTAATTTGACATTTATATTCATGGTTCATATAGGTTACAGTATGATTACTATTTACTAGTAGACGTGATTTAGGAGATAATTCTGAAAGGCAAACAACAGTTCTGCTATTTGAGACGATCCCTCTATGGATCAGTATTTACACAAGACGGTTTATAGTATAAGATAATCTCCTTACATTGACATAGGACGCTAGACGGAGACCAGTCCCAAATGTGACACGACCTTGACGGAGGCTCTTGACCTTTCCTCCAGTAACTTAACCCTGCAGCAGCTGCAAGGTCACACAGGTCAGCCCAAGGTCATACAGACTGAGGGACCTGTCAGCACGGTACCCAGGGGTGACAAAGGGCTGAGATATGGGGACGGGCGGGACCCTGGAGCAGGGGAGGGGGATGCCCCCTTAACACTTTAAGGATGACATGTCGCTAAAAGATGACATTTGTTGTCATGATGCACTAATGCAGCTCCTTTGGGAGTGTATCGACCCTGTAGGGTGGGCATGATGCTTGAATGCAGCACGTGTGAATTACTCGCCAGGGTTGCATTCATGCATCATAACGACCAAGGGCATGATACATTAATGCATTATGTCGTCCTGAAAGGGTCACGTCTCATAGCTCTATATTATCCTATACCGGTACTATAGAAGAGCAATGTGGCTTCACATTCATCCTCTGAATTCAAGGGCAGTGTATTGCTTTAGTTCATCACGCCGACCGATAAAATACACATTATTAGGGAGTGATAATTTTTTAACAACAGGGGGGTCAAAATTTCCCCTCCCCCTTATCGGCTCGATTTTGACCCCCCCCCCCAAGAGGGGTCCAAATTTTTTTGCCCCCCCCCGGTCAAGGGGTCCAAATTTCTTTGCCCCCCCCCCCTGTTGTTAAAAAATGATCACTCCCTTAGGTCTCAACCTTTGCAGACAGAGGCATTTTCAGAAGGAACAGAAGTGAAGTGGCACTATCATATGATTTTGAGCAATATGTGAGCAAGGCACTTTTAGAAAAGCGCTGTGAAAATGGCTTCCCATTGAGCTTGGAATGCCTTAATGGGTAATAGTTTCCTCCACACATCTAGTGCCTGGGTTCTACAGGTAAGCTGTGGCTAAGGTAGATGGTGTGGTCCTAGAGAACCCCAGGGGGAGATCTGCATATCACTCCTCTGCTTGAGAATGGTGGGAAAAACACTGGTTACAATGGCTTCCCAACTTGTATCATTCTGTATACTATACATGGGCTGTATAAGGTCCCCTAGATACCCAGTGTCTTCGTCATGGTGAGGGGAACCCCAGATGGGGCTCCACAGGGAGTTACTATAATAGTGCATGTTTTACTACTGCCTTCTGGAGGTGTTAATGGACTTATAGACATGGTCTGGATTCTCTAGTGTGGTTTCTGCTAGAATAGATGACGCATATTCTGGTATTTGGCTGTTGGGGGAATTTCTACTTGTTGTAACAAGTGTTTTGTGCCATTCACATGAACTGTTATGGGTGACTCCCAGACAATGGGATGTTACAAGGCTCATATTGTAGACATTCTCATTCTGATATGACGTGGGAGGTAAGAGTAAAAAGGAAAAAATGCTAACACCATTTAGAGATTTTTTTTTTTTTTTGGGGGGGGGGGAGACTTCGTAGGGAAACGCAAACATGTGAATATTATGGCCCTAGACCCTTAAATTGGACACGGCGACATGGACCTTTTTTGGCCCTAGTGACATTGGACATAAGGAGAAAATAGATAGTGACATGGGACAGGAGGAAAAAATAGATTGGGACATGGGGAATTTCTTAAGATCGATATGGCGACATGAGGATTTCTTAAGATCTTAAGATCGACACGGGACATGGGGACCCCCCCATCAAGGGCTCCAATATTGGTAGTGAGGCCTTGATAGTCCGTCCCTAGACGTTATACATGAGGTCCACCAGACTCTGGCTGTGACAGTGTAGTACATAAGCATATGACTGCTTCAATAGTCCACCAGATTTGATATCCGACCACCTTTTGCCTGTATGGGGATGGTCGGACTCTCAAGGTCTCACTGTACTTGACATGCTTCTAAATATCTTTTTTTTTGATTGGTAAAAAGCCAGGTAAGACGTCAGTATCGGCTCCCCAGGTGTGTTACTATAGACAATACAGCAAGAAATGGTCACTCTTAGAAAAAGATGCTGATAAAGTTGTTAAAACATATACTATTTGAAAAAATAATCATCCTGTGAATATCCTAGCTTATCCTGATATGAGAAGTTCCCAAACATAGCCATTACAGACAATATAATAAGGATTCTGCTAAAACCAACATTTATAAACACAACTTTATCATTAAAATGTTACCCTTTTTTGCTGCATTGATCTATAGACTCCATGGAGTACTATACCTACCTATGCCCACCTGTCCACACCTGTCCACACCACCCGTCACTACAGAGACGGCTCACATCTAACTGACAGGCCTTTTTCTCAGTCAGGTTTTTTTTGAATGGTTTTATTGGGCTCTTCTTTGGTACAGTAATGTTATGAAGAAACATTGGGTGTATTCACACTCAGACTCGGCTTCTGCTGAAGCCAAATAGTCTTAGATGTGTTGACATCAGGTAGTTGCACTTCAAAAGCTCTATTTTAGAGCACATTTCTATATATTGTAAAGGCCATTTTTGTGTATTAACAGTGAATGCACAGATCAGCAGTAAGCAATCTTGGTATGTTGCCCAGAGTGGCCACTTCAGGGATTCCTACTTTCTGCTCGAGGGAATTTCTTTGTTAAATTATGTTAATTTCCTACAGAGAATTGACCAAAATATTAAAATTCCCTACCTTTTCTCAACTAGAGATTGGCATATCTGATGTTGGCATCTCCGATGTTGGCATATATATTAGAAACTATCTAACATAGATGTCTGTCCAAGATACCAGAAACACCAATACCCTGCTCTGTGGGCCTGGCCTGCCTGTCAACATGGGCCTGAGTTAGGTCTATGACAGTGGTCCCCTGTACCCCCCCCCTGTACCCCCCTCCCTGTACCCCCCTGTACCGCCCCCCCCCCCTGTACCCCCCCCCCCCTTTACCCCCCCCTGTACCCGCAGTGTGCCGCTACACCCCTGACCAGCTACAGTTACGTCCTACATCATCCAGCCCCAGTGTTTACCTTACTGTCCCCACAGTCAGGTTTTTGTACAACAGTCCTCCACTCCTCAAGGTTAACGCATTAGGCAAAAAAAGCAGGTTTGTTTCTGGTAACCTGACCAGGTCTAGCAAACCAGTACCAGGTCCCCCTCCTTTGTTAACTTGTCCACTTTTTCTTTTGCTATATGCCAGTATTTACCCTTCCTAAATCGGACAAATCTTAAAGGATTTTAGAGGAAAAACGCTAAAGCTCGGTCCTAAAATGAGAAGTGTAAAAAATAAATTAAGAAAAATAAATGGGCTGGCCGGGTCTGGTTTAGTCAGATGGAAACCAAACTTCTTTATTTTGTCCTTATACTTGGCGGTAAAGCGGTCTTCAACCTGGTGGTATTTGAGGGAGGAGAGAGGGGTTTTTGTTTCTGTAGGAGGATGATCTGCTTGGCAATTCTACTCATCCTGCCCCAGTGAGGACCTTCAGATGTACACACTGTGACAGTATCTAGAGGTCAGGTAGGAAAAGGGTGAAGGACAATGTGCCTTTGTGCTGGAATACTGGGTTGGAAATGGTCTCAAAATACACCAAAAATATCCAGAATAGACCAGACATTTACCAAATATACGTTGAGTGACCTTCCAATTCCCCTGCCCATACATGGAGATAATGCTATCCAATAAACATGCTAATTTGTAATGATGAAGCTCTTTGTGCAGTTTACTAAATTTCAGATTTTAGGCGATTTTCTAGTTCAAGAAGTAGTAAATCAGACAGTATCTGGACCTGATATGACAGGGAAAAGAGCATTAATGTACATAGCACTTTGATATGCTGTTTAGGGCATTCTTGCAGAAGTGACAAACACATGGTAGACTAGACAGCATCATGTAATGATAATCCACTCCCATATTTGTATGTGGCACACGCTGCACTGATCATCCCCAATACAGAATAGGGGTTAGAGGGTTTAGTCTCCAGGGAGGGTACTTAGTCTTTGGGGGTAGATAACAACTGCCGCCCTGTTGGAAAATTTGACCATGTTTTTCTAGGGGAAAGCTGTACATAGGCTACTTCCTCTGACTGTGTCTAGGGCCATTGCGAGGACAATTACAACCCTAAGTCTTCTCCATTCTTGAAGAAGTCCACCCTTGTTAGTTTAACTGTTATAAAAACACTACACAATTTAAGGTTATAAGTTTGACCTTCCTACTTGAGTACCCTTGACCGCCTCTCCTTTCTAGGATCTAATGAAAATTGACCGCCACCGCCCTTGGTATTTGTGCTGCAATAGTTATCCAATCCCTGGGAGAGTACCCTCACCCCCGGTGCTATATTCCTATCCTTTACCAGCAGCAACACACCCAAAATAGCAGCCAGATATCAAGTGATATATAGACTAACAATCTCATAAAAATGGGGAAATGGAACAACACCTTTTCCCCACCTGAGATCCCTTGCCCTGGCTGGTACATGATAAAAGATGTTTTCAAAAAGAAAAGAGAAAAATAAACCAAAACGGGATCCATATTTTCACCTGCCATATTGGCATGCACGCTGAAATACTCCAGTTTAAAAGTAGGTACAGAAAAACCAGGTCCCCCCCCCCCCCCGCTTTAGTTTAACCCTGATTGTATACAGCCAGGTTGAATAAAGGGTCAGAAAAGGGGTATGAAGGCAGCATGGATAGACGAACATCGGAGTAGCTCTAGACTTGCTCAAGTCCTAGAATTTGAATAAAGACAAAAAATATACTTTTCTCAACTATACTTTTCTCAACTGTCTAATTCTAGAGTGGGAACACCCGGGGGAGGAGGGGGAGGAGGGGGGGGTAGTGCGTGGCGGGGTGGAGCTCCCACTGATGCAGGCTAGTCTATATATCCAACAGTGATCCCACAGTGGCCTAGTATATCCCTGAGCTGACCCCCCCCCCCCCCTCACACACACACATACCCTATAAGTGGCTGCATCAACAACCAGTAGCCTTTACCGTCCATACCCTACAGGGCCCCACTCTGACATGGACCCACTCTGTGTGAGCAGCTCAACAACAGCTCACCAACAGCTCACCAACAGCTCACCAACAGCACTCAGGTGTAAGGAGTCTACAGGAGCAGCTCATGTGGGATATACTTTAGTACACCTTCCTCTGGGAGCTATAGTGGAGAGAACAGACCTACAGACTATAAAGGTGTGCTAATGTTATGCTGACTTAGACCCAGATGGACTTGCTCGCCAGTAATATCACGATGACTCGGCAGCAGCAGCTCATATTAGGATATAACCCTACATGTGGGACCTATAGTGGAGAGGGTGTATATCAATGTGCATTATGCTGACTCAAACTCAGATTAACTATCATGAAAACAGACCGAGTTGCTCACCAGTGATATGTCTATGACTGTATAGAAGCAGCTCATATCGGGATATACACCTGCCTCTGGGAGCTATAGTAGAGAGAACAGACCTACAGACCTATGGGGTTTATCAAGGTGCATTATGCAGACTCGAACTCAGATGTACCCATCATGAGGACAGGCCGAGTTGCTCACTAGTATTGACTCTTTAGGAGCAGCTCATATTGGGACATACACTTGCCTCTGGGACTTAAAGTACAAAGAACAGACCTACTGACTTTGGGTAGATTAAGGTGTGTTCTGTTGGCTCAGATATATCCATCATAAATACTTAGACAGCCCGAGTCGCTTATCATTAATCCTCGGGTATATGTCTGTTCCATACATGCATGTACAGCTTGCTCTGGGACCTATATCGGAGAGAACAGACCTACTGACTTATGGTAGATCAAGGTGTGTTATGCTGACTCAAATTCAGATATGCTCATGCAGTTTATGTATACAAATTGAGCTGCTCATGAATGAACCCCACATACTTCTTTATAATCAGCACAGGGAGCTAAATACAAGGAGCTGCTCATGACCTATATTGGCCATATTGACCTGACTAGGAACCACTATGGAGAAGACATACCTGTGGTGAAATACCAAGGGAGCAATACATGGATTAGGCCTAGCTCATCTGAGGTAGGCCTCTATGGGGGTATTTACCTTCTTCTGTGAACCACATACATATAGGAGAACATGTATCAAGGTGCCTTATGCTGACCCCAACAGAGAGGTGCTCATGGGGTTTGTGAGCTGCTCTGTACATGTACAGTCTATGGATGGATAAGCTCATACCCTATAAGGGTGACAATAAAGTGTGCAGTTTACATATACATTGTATACTTTACATGTATAAACCCTCTGTATATATATACATGGAAATACAGGGAATAGCAGCTCATGATAGGATAGGGAGACTATTCAAAGAGCAGCTAATAATATCACATAGGGAGTAAATAGAAGGACCAACCCATGTGATACGTGCATGGATTGACAACAGAGAGGGCAGTTGACCTGCTGTATATATCATAAACACACATAATACATAGGGACCCATATGCGCTGCTCATATTCTATATACGTAGTATAGGAACAGCTCATGATCCAATAGAGAGAGAGCAGTACATAACCATGGACATTTGTAGGAGGCCTTGGGATCTTCTACTAAGCCTTGGAATATAAATCTGATTCTGAATATCATATCATTTAAGACATGAAGTATATATGTGGCATTGCGCATTGTGTGTGTATATTATGTCCAGGGAGGCCGACTGACCCTGGATTTACAGCATTAATGGGAAAACTTAATCTGATCCCAGAATATGTCCAGTCACATCCCCATGTCACGGAACTGGTCCATAGATTCTGTACATACTAGTAACTGAACACTCTATCTGGTGAGCTTCATTTGCACAGTAATAGTAGTCCTGGAAGCCGTTTCACCGTATCATACGGAGGGTCCGTATGTCGTTTTTTTGCGTTTCAGTTCATTTTTGCGTTTCAGCTCGACATGTCCGCATCTTACGGAAAAACATACGGAGGCCGTATGTACATCTGTGGCGTATTTACTACAAGATATACGGAGGGGTAGGGGGGGGGGTGCTATGTCAAATTATGCACATATACCCTGTTTTTTAGGGCCGTATGTGTGTATAGTGGGCCGTATGTGAATTCTGCACTATATGTATTGGCCAAATTCAGCGACCTTCACCTTGGCAGTTGACCCTTGACCCTTGACCCCCATATATTTTGGCGCACTATTTGGATACAGCCAAGATGGGTCCCAGAATAGGCTATGTGCTTCAGACTCAGAGAGAGTATTACCAGCGGGTGGATCCGTTCATCAAGTATGGGGAGAAGAAATTCCTTCAGCGATACCGCCTTACGAAGGCAATCACCAAATGCCTGATAAAAGACTATGTGGACAGCCTAGAGGACAAGTTGTTACGGGGCAAACATGCTGTACCACATAGGATAAAGGTATGTACCACCCCTACACCCCACTATGGCTATATGTCTTCCCTTATTCCTATATTGTTAATTTTTTCTCCATTAATATAAAGTTTGATTTTGGCTTCTGCCCTGCACTCATAATATGCTATGCTTTTTCCATATACATGACTTATGTTCCCTTCATATGCCATAGGACTGAATGTATTCTACTATCCCAAATGAAATATAACAAGGCATTAATTAAAGTGTAACAAAATGATTTTTTATTTTAAAACAGTTCTGTGTAGCTATACGCTACTTTGCCACGGGGTCAAACTACACCGACATAGCGGATGTGCACGGTGTGTCCCGCAGTACCGTATGCAGAGCAGTCAAGTCAGTTTCTGACTTCTTTCATCACAACCTTGCCCGATATGTCAGCTGGCCAGACAGCACGAACGAGAAAGCTAACCTGGCGTATCGTTGGTACAAGAAAATGAAGAAACCCAAACTGTTTGGACTAGTTGACGGTACTCACATACCAATAGCCTGCCCTAGGGGTTATACCCGTGACGAAAACCAATACTACTGCTACAAAGGCTATTATAGTATAAACGCGATGGTGAGTAAAATCAAAGTACACAAAAAACATGAAACTTTGCATGCATAACATATCTTGTCCCTATTTTAAAAAATAGTACAGCACAATCTTATCGCTATATAACAGTTGACTTAAATTCTATATGTACCTTTCAACGGGTAAAAATAAAAATATTTCACACACATGTTACCCAAAAATGGAATGTTATATTTTGCAGATCATATGTGATCTGGACGGTATCGTACGTCATGTGGACGCGTCATACCCAGGCTCCCAGAATGACATTTACATCATGAACGGAAGTGAAATCAAGTTCCTGGGGGAGAGGAATGACTTCAAAGGGTTCTTCCTGTTGGGAGATTCTGGGTAAGTAAAATAATTAAATTTTCCTGTGCCCTGACTTTGGCATAGCAGATAAATAGTTATTCCTTACAGTACAACTAACAACCAAAAAATAAATATATTTCTTGTATGACCTGAGTTTGGCATAGCACAGTAATACTTTGTCCTAAGACAAAAACTTTTATCAAAAATATACATGTTGTTTCTCTCACTCATTTGTCCATATGATACAGAAATATATCACACACTTTGTTATACTACAGATACGTATTGACAGACTACCTGCTTACTCCGACCAAAGTAGAGTACACCGCAGACGATGTGGCCTACAACAAATGGCACCGTAAGACCAGATCTTTGGTGGAGCGAGTGATCGGAAACGTAAAGCAGCGTTGGAGGTAATATCACATAACATGTTGCATATCATATAAAAAAATACTCCATACCTGGCTACGGTAGTACCACATAGCACAATGCCCAAAATTGTGTCCTATTAATGATACACATAATACTATGACACTGTAGAAATGTGTACATCAAAACAGCCTGTCCAGTAATCATTCATATAACACATGTACCTCTGTACATTCTGCCATCATACTTCTGATATATACCTAATACTAAAAGAGACATGTTAAAATACAATTACATAGCACCATACCTGATATGTCTCAGAATATAAAACCCTAATACTATGTAACATTAAAATGTATCTGTTTCGGTAGGTGTCTCGATACAAGTGGAGGATATCTCTTCCACGAACCCGTACGAGCTGGGCGCATCATAGAGGCATGTGTAGCACTGAACAACTGTGCTAGAATTGCCGGACTCCCAATCAAGAAGGACTTCTACGCCAAGGATTCCTTCGTGGGATACAAAGCACCTGTGGAGCAACCCGTGAATGTGGCACCGGGAGAACGCGTCCCCTTCAATAACATGCGTAAAGAGTACATCAGCAGGTACTTCAACCCGGAGGCTGTGAAACGCGACAAGCAGTGAACTTATCTAACAACATGAACCACCTAATATACATGAATTCTGTGACAACCAGTCAACTTATGTTACAACATGAAGTACCTGATATACATGAATTTGGTACCAACAAATATGACGTGAAATATATTTCGGTGTATAATAGCGCCGTGGAGTGTTATAACATGCAACCCCTTTGTGTTAAAATATATACAGTTCGACCCAGTCCGCCTGCTTTTCATTTGGGATTTTTCCTGGTTTTGACTCGCGTGGACCTTTTGGGTAGTGTTGTCACTTCACTCTCGCTCTCCTCCGCGGATGCCAAACCCAGAACCATTTGCACGTGTTCTTCGTCAGTTACTGCCGGTTCCCTGTTCTGCTCCACGTCTTCTGCTACTTCCTGGATCAGCACTACCTCATCCTTGTTCAGGACCTGGTAGTGTGGCAGTCCACTGTCGGAATGGACGTCCTCCGTCTGTATGACTATAAAGAAAGGAAAAAAATATAAGTAAATGTATTTTAAGCATGCATTAAATTTTACACTGTAATATATTCTGGCTCTTTTTATTCACATACAATTGTTGATATATATGTAAAGGTGGAAAACAAATTGTTGTATTATACACTGTGGGACCGGTTGTAACAACTAGAATCTTGTTTCAAGACATTGGCTATAGAGAGATACAATTGAAAAGAATGTTGTCATTTTCTCCCTGGTTGCTACCATACAGATATGTGTGTAAACATATGAAGGGAAAAAAGATATGGTATTAACTTATACAGTGTTGATACATGTGTACTTGTGATACATATCTTGTGCATTTTACGGTACCGTAGATACATACTTTTATATGGAAGAAATAATATGAAAATAAAGATATGGTATATAGCGTGCTTACCATGAGCGTTTACCACACATTTTGTTGGATGAAGCTGGGGCTTGGGGGAACACAGGTAGTTGGCCTCCTCTCCCTCTTTGGGTGGCTCGGGATGCGTCAAACTGGCTGTGATGTTTGAAGTAGAGGGTAACGGGTTTCGGTTGTGATCGTCCTCCTCCGGTTCCTCCACGCTGCTCTTGTTCACTGAGAAAAGAATTACACATATACATTTAATTACCAGTGAAAAATAATAAAACATTCTTCCATCACATGTTTCTGTTTTTAGAGTTTTACTTGAGACATATTAACGGATAAAATCATTGTATAATATCCTGACAATATCTTGATTTCTGCAGTACATATAAAGCAGAGCATACATATAGTGAGGTGGATAAAATATGGTAAGTAAAGGAGCAGGTAGCTTTTTTCCCGAAGGACTAACATATGTTATACTTACATGAAATAACAGAATTCACTACATGTGCCCGGTTCAGCTTCCCCTGTGCCACCGCAAGGATCTCAAAGTTTCTAGTCAACAAAGCAAGAGCAGAGTTGGCTCTCTCGCTCTCCTTTTTATGCATCTCTGCCACGCTCTGTACATCCGTCATCAAGTCTTTAATGCTGTTGGCTAGAGTGGTCAGACTGTCCACCATACCCACTACCCCTGACATCATAGTTTCCTCTGCTTTCGCAACACGGACACCCGTATTGGTAATAGCACCTCTGACTAAATTCAGTTGTTGCACCATTGCGGCCTGTTTGCCAAGAACATGATCAGACAGTTTGTCTGTTATGGCAATAAATTCCTCGTTGTTCTGCGCAGTGGTGGCAGCTGACTCTGCTGTCCAGGTATCTAGCTGCTCTTGTTGTTTCTTCATCGCCTCAGCGATTTGCTTCGCATTGTCAGATGCAGCTATCATGACAGTTCTGGTGCTGTCTTTCATTTCCCGGTTACACCTGGCCATATCCTGCTGGCAGTTGGCCTGGTCATCCGCCATTGTCTTCAAGTTATCTCTGAAAGCCAATGTGACTTTTTCCATTTCTTTTCTTATAGCTTCACTGAAATCCTCCTGTGCTTTTTCCTCCGTAAAAGATTTGAATAGGGCTTTCCGGTTAGCAGATGCGGTGCGTTGTATACGGGACAAGGCAGGAGTGTTATGTGGGGTTTTTATTGGTACAAATTCAGGTTCTATTTCTTCTTCCTCTATTTCTATGGGATCTGGTAGAACAGGCTCTACAGGGGGGGGTTTATGTTTAGGGGTACTGGTTTCAAACTGCCCTTTCAGCGCCAAATGTATCAGCTCGGCTACCTCCTTCTCCGAGTATTGCTTCTTGTTGGCGTCATCCGTGTCCACATGTGAAACGGGACCAGGAGAAGAGTGTTGAGAAGTTAAGTCAATCTCCTCCTCGTTCAAAATGGAAGAGAAAGATGGTCTCCTCCCCCGAACACGTTCAGCTTTTTTCTGCATGCTTGGACCAGGCTGAGCAGTACGGTGAGCAGTATCAGGAGCAGAAGGGTTATATGTAGGTTTTGCAGTAGGTTTTGCCGCAGGTTGGGGAAGCACTGCAGGCTCTGCCTGAACTGTTTTTTGAGGCAAAACTTTCAACTTTAGTGTCTTGAGTGCCGTAGCCAATTGCGACTCTCCGCTACTTCTTCCAGAGGACATAAGAACGGATTCAGTTTTGGAAACTTTTTTCTTTTTGCTGCATTGGCCTTCCGGATCGGCTGTTTTGGCATTTATTCTTGCGACTAAATCTAACATGTCTCTGCGGGAAATACGTTGAATAGGAGACCGGTCTATATCCCCGAACATGGCGTCACATGCTTCTGTAGTGGACACGTCATCCGGCTCAGCTTGCAGGGCAGCGGGCGGTGGATCTGGAACCTCGTTGTACTCCTCCTCCTCTCCACTTTCCTCCCCAGCGGCCGTGTCTTCCTCTGTGGATACAAAAATATATGTTATACACCATAAGTTTTGATTTTGTATATGTTGTAAGTTAAATAGAATTAGCTGCATCATGTACATGTACGATATGTTATAAAATAAGGCAAAGTAGGTGCATCTCTGCTGTGTGTGTAAGCCATATCATTACCGTATAATATATAGAAAAAGAATACATTCCACAGTCATAAATGCAAAATCAAAAACAGGATAAAATACTGGAGACAAAAAAAATTTTACAATCAGATATCATGTCAATGTATTTAGACTTGTTTACAGCACATAGGTAAAACAAGAATAAGGGAATATATATCCAGATACCTATGTGGGGTATATTATTTTACAGTATAAAAGTTCAAACATATCTCACCGTCGTCGTCTTTAAGCATGTCCCCTTCAGCTATAGCAGCTAGTGCGGAAGAGGGCAGACCCATAGCGGCATAGTCAGTCTTTGATGCTCGGTCGGGATCGTAACAGGAAACGAACCGGGGCCGCCCGCCCCCTTTGATACTGGGAGGCTGCATTCCTTCTATCCCTATAGCACAGTAAAATAAAAGATATAATTTAAACTGTATTTTTTTCACCTGTAGTATGTGTTTTACATATGGTATGTGGCCTTCCCTCAATTCAAATGATACGCAGTACAAAGGAAGGAAATTATATATGGGCACTTGAGGTGGAGTATACAGGAAGGAGATATATGATGCGCTTGGGCTTTATGCTCACCTAGGATTACTTCTTTCCCCGCATAATCGCATGCGGCCTGCTCCAGTTCGTTTAGCTGGTCTTTCTCGTCCCTCTGTCCACTGCCCGTCTTGTATTTCATATCTATCAGTTGACGCTATAGAAAAAAATATTTATAATATTACAATAAAATAGAGCAAGGTGTGGTAACAAGGTAGGTAACACAGGCAATAATGAGACTGCATATATTTTGGCATTCTATTTAGATATATTTTTAAATACCTGTGGTAAAATAAAAACAAAAAAAAAACGTGTCACATATTAAAACCATATGTGTATGCGTACCTTCCTCTTGCTCTCCTGCACGAAGTATTTCAGCTTGTTTTGACATTTTATGACATCTCGGCCGCGCCCACCGTTCGCCGCCACATAGTCTGGCAGAAAAAGGAGAATGTTATGAAATGTCAAGTAGATGTATTGTTCTGTCCTTTATATATAATGTAGTATACTGTGACGTTGAACAGGGATAAAGGATTTACTCAATGCTGAAAATGGTAAGGGTACACACATGACAGACATACAACAAAATCAAAATGATACTGTATGCAGGTAAAACATGTCATTATAAAGTGATTCACATGAAATGATACGGTATACAGCTCACTTTGCTGGGGTGCATATCAAAGGAATGTGAACAATGTTTTAAATATACTCACCAACTAGCTCGCCCCATGCCAGCTTCTTCAGTGCTACCCCATCACTGGCATGCTTGAACCGTCCCTTCAAGACGGGCTTTAGGTGGTTCGCCCCCTTTATCAGCGCTTCAAGTTCATCCGGTCTCCAGTGTTCACTTTTGGCCCGAGCTGCCTTAGAGGTATTTACAGCAGAGGCGGATGCCACTGAATCGTTGACAACTGATTTTCCACGCCCTTTCCCACGTCCCTTACCCCCCCTACCACGTTTGGGGGTGGGGGTAGAGGGCTGCTCCACGTTTACCTGTGGTACAGTTGCTGGTGCAGGAGGTATGTAGGTGGGGTCATCACTGTCTCTCTTCCTTTTCTTGGTCTGTGTGGTATGAGGCCCACCATTGGACGGGTGTTCGCTGGAGGGGGCCTTCCCCTTTCCACGAGCATTCTTCTCCCGGTTCCTTTTGATGAGAGCCAATATATAGGATATGGCTTGGTCGCCCCCATCTCCCTCGAAGTCCGTCGGACTGATCTCTTCCTCTTCCTCTGACGACTGATACTCCGGATCGTCCTTGTTAGGGGGGGGCTGCAAAACATTACATATACCCCGTGACACAGTTGTACTTTAATGATAATAATGTAAAATAATTTTTAGAACGGACTGATATATGAACATATAATGCAATTGGAGAAGAAGTGTTGTGCTTTTTTTCACATTGACATAATACATACATGAAATATAGGGAAAGCAGGCTGGCCCGTTAATTTTCTGTTTGTGCCCACCAGCAGGCTGAGCGCATCCAGATTGCCTAAAAGGCCCTTGAAAGACCTTGTTTTTTTTGATTCGGCTTCAGATTGGGTAGTGGGGGGTTGGCTGTCACTGACCTCCTCCTCTGAGGTAGTATCATCCTCCTGAATTCATTGAAAATGCTATGTAAGCTATGTTGTATGGTGTATCACACAAAGGGGGACAGTTGTATCGAAATAAGCTATATATTTTGCCATAACACAGTTGTAAGGGGGGTATAAGAGCAGTACCGGTAGTATCTGAGCTGCTTTCACGTAAAGCGGGAAAACGGACCGGCTACTTTGGCAGCGATGTTCATGTATTAAAATCAGAATAACACGCTCAACAAAGTACATTGCTGGAATGTACGTGATCTCATGTATGTAATGGCACAGGAAGGACATGTCCTACTTACCCTTTTGTTGACTCTCCCCATGTTGTTTGGTGGTTGTTGTGGCTTACAATCGCTTTCCGCACGCTTGCCCGACTCGGTGTTTACTATTGAGAAATTGCAAATGGCGGCGCCCACAAGTCACGTGTGTATGACGTCAGATACGGAATCCCCGGGTATTCCCCCGGATGTAGCCTGGTCGATGGCGCCAAATTCAAATGCGGCGGGTGAGAAGAAGCACATACGGAGGTGAAGATACGGAGGGCCGCATGTGGACTGCTACATACGGCATAGCAGGGGTGTATGTTGGAATTTGATAAAAAAAGATACGGAGGGTATGCGGAGGGTGAAAAGAAACGGAAAATTTGCTTTGGTGATATTTTGTCCGCATCTTGACCGCATCTTTAGGCCGTATCTTATATTTTATATCAACATACGGTGAAACGCCTTCCAGGAAGGCGTTTCACCGTATCATACGGAGGGTCCGTATGTCCGATTTTTGCGTTTCTGTTCATTTTTGCATTTCAGCTCAACATGTCCGCATCTTACGGAAAAAGATACGGCCGCCGTATGTACATACGGCCGGCCGTATGTACATACGGCCATAATTGCGTTTCAGTTCAACATACGGAGCAAGAAAAAAACGTATCTTTGGCTTATTTTGGTCCAAATATACGGAGGGGTAGGGGGGGTGGTGGTATGTCAAATAATGCACATATACCCTGTTTTTTAGGGCCGTATGTGTCTTTTGTGTGCCGTATGTGACTTTTGCTCCGTATGTGTCCAACTTCTACCTTTTTTCTTTTTTTTAAAGTGTTTTATTAGGTAATTAATTACATAACGTAATTACATGGTTTCTGCGCATTGCCGTTCTTCCACCAAGACCTCTGTCTTTTGCAAGGTCTTGATGTAAGAAGGTAGTTGCGTGTCATGTCGTATGAAAAAATATATCACCAATAGCTTAGTAGTGTAAAAAAATCGAAGGTGGGTAAAACCATTGTATTATATATCAAGAGAGCAATAGACTCATCTACAAAGTGTCTAACATTAGCTAGCTGATGTACTTTGTTACGTAAGTTATTATTGACATTTTTTCTATGTGTAATAAATTTCATATTAGGGTCAATAACAAGACCTAGATATTGAAAATCAAACACTCGCCTGCTCACAGAAAAATGGTGTAGATCCACATGACCTCCAACACAAGGCTTGCGATCTCCATTACCTTATATATATATATGAGAGGAGTTGAGGCCAGCTTGACTTAGCCTCTAGGTGGCAGCACCAACACAGCCCGGAATATCCATCCACACAGGTGCAAAACCTCTTGAGTGCTAACATTTCAACTACTACAAAGTACAACATAGATACAAGCCATACAGGTAGCCAAGCATATATACATTCGCTCAGAAATCCTAACAGAAAGATGTTTCAATAATCACAGCCCTAGATGGTGGTAGACAACAGAGTACAGAGCTGGCTGTAGTGGTGACGAAATGGTAGTAGTGGCTCCTACCATTTCCTCATGGCCCCTACCATTTTCTCACGGCCCCTACCATGGCCCTAGAATTATTTTAACGGGTAAATAAGTTCAGTCCAACTTCTACCTTCATGATAAAAAATAAAATAAAAAATTATATGGATTTTGGGAGAAATTACATTAAAAAGAGTCTTTTCTTCCATAACTCGGTAAATAATGGCCCTACAGAGCTGAAACTTTGCCCACAGACTCCTTGTGTTTAAACAGGCAAAAGCTATCAGAGTACAGAGGTGCCTTTCCCGACCTTTTCTATCTCTTCCCCGACCTATCCTGTCCCTTCCCAAACCTCTCCTGTCCCTCCCCTGTCTCTTCCCCTAACATACGGACCCTATTTATACCCTCCCCAGCCTACCTCCGTATGTTGCTACATATTATGACGTCACAGAGGGAATTCCCTAGGGGTTTCCCGGAATGTAGTCTGGTTTTTGCATATTTTTCTAAAAGAGACAGGTGACAATGTCCGTATGTTGAGAGGGCCGTATGTTGGATGCCGTATGTTGTATTTTTTTAATAAAAGATACGGAGGGTATACGGAGGACCAACTGAAACAAAAAAAGTAGTTTGGATGTATTTTGTCCGCATCTTGTCCGCATCTTAAGGCCGTATGTTAGATATAACATCAACATACGGTGAAACGCCTTCCAGGAAGGCGTTTCACCGTATCATATGGAGGAGGGGCCGTATGTGTCTTTTTTGCGTTTCAGTTCATTTTTGCGTTTCAGCTCAACATGTCCGCATCTTACGGAAAAAGATACGGCGGCCGTATGTACATACGGCCGGCCGTATGTACATACGGCGAAAATTGCGTTTCAGCTCAACATGCGGAGCACAAAAATTCCGCATCTTTGGCGCATTTAGTACAAGATATACGGAGGGGTAGGGGGGGGTGCTATGTCAAAAAATGCACATATACCCTGTTTTTTAGGGCCGTATGTGTCTTTTGTGTGCCGTATGTGACTTTTGCTTGTATGTGTCCAACTTCTACCTTTATGATCAAAGAAAAAAATATATATATATATTGACTTTCAAAGAAATTATACCAAAAAATGTCTTTTCTTCTCTAACTCAGTAAATAATGGCCCTACAGAGCTAAAACTCTGCGTATAGACTCTTTGTGTTTTGTCTTGACCCTGTGGGGCAGTGGGTGTATGGGAGAACCGTATCCAGGTGTAGTCTATCTAACACATAAACGCTGGTAGGCAATAGCCATCACAGTACAGAGCTGGCTGGGCGCCAGAGGTGAAGAATAATGGTTACGCAGGTGGCAGCTAACCAGCACTCGCTTGTCAGGGCGGGACACTGCACCGTATTGCTATTTAGTATACACTCACATCCAGTTTGTTGCAGCGTCGTGTTATACTGAGATGCATGAGCCATTGTATTTGTTACCTAGATTATAACTGATTTGTGATCATTCTCATAAATTAATGGTATAAACTACTGTTATAATCTAATAGATAAATATCCAAAGTCTGTTTAGGTCCACATGACCTACCCCATTTGGCTTGCGATCTCCATTCCCTTATATATATATGAGAGGAGTTGAGGCCAGCTTGACTTAGCCTCTAGGTGGCAGCACCAACACAGCCTGGAATTTGCAGTCAGTGGCTATACTAATGCCTCACATATCGGTGTAACCGTACCATGGCCTGTTTTGTCAGTAAAACATGGATCCACACAGGAGAGAAACCTCTCTTGTGTTGCCTACCATGTCTGTAAACTCCCCCTTTTTAAAGTGCTATATATATATATGTAATAAAATGGCCCTAGAATTATTTTAACGAGTATAGCACCATTTGCCTCTTTGAATGAAATGGTAGAGATTATGTATGGGGATTTCTGTTTTGGGTCGAATAAAAGGTGCGTTTCATGCAATATGGTCTGACCGATTAGGGTAGGTAAGTCGGTTTTTTTATCCTTTGATCTAAATGCTGAAACTTGTGAAAGTACCAGAATAAGTCGCGATTGTCAAAGATTTATAAAAAAAAGTCTAGACAAATCTGAATATTGAATTCGATAATGATTATCTTTAAAATGGGGGGAAATGCTAGGGTTGGTCTTCTTCTGAAGCTATAGGGTCCGGTTTGACGACGGTTGCCTGTAACACACATTTTACTTGCATTGTATGGGTTCGGTTCATATAATAATGATTTGAAATATTTAAATCCTTTTTATGTAGGACGCACGGCGGTATAAAAGGGTGCATATATACACTGTACAGCGTATGAGCATTGAGTCGTCAATATCACCTTTATCACATAATGGATATGGGTTTGGCATTTACTCAAAGAGACAAGAAATGATGTTTATGTGCAAATAACTATAGCGAAAGATTCATACTGGGACTTTCAGGTAGTGATTCATACTCATTATGGCGTGCATTACTCTTGAGTATGACGTCGGACATAATCTTGGGAATTGTTAGGCATGCAGAGACCATCTTTACAACGGCCCGAATCTTACTGCCCCTGCACCAACAGTTTTGGTGGAGCACACTGGTTCTCTTACACTACAATGTACTAGTAATTTAATAATTGTCCCACCAACCATTCGCCAAAATGATAATTGTAAACACCACTAAGGCCTTGAACTACTTTAATGGGCTCGGGAAATTCCTGCTGTGAACTAGGAACAAGTGAACAGGACCCAGAATATATATGGTGGGAGTTTTCTGTGGAGTTTTCCCACCGTACGCTTGAGCTGAGGTCATAGTGGACGATACCCATGGCCTTGTATTGGGTGGCTGGGAGTTACCCCATGGTGCCAGCTGGGCCACCACTGTAACCACTATACCACAGACTTGGCTGCCAAAAACAACAGTACTGGTAACGAGTATGCATAGTGTGGTTACAATAATAGTATGTCCATCCTCAGCCATATTCAATAAGCAAAGGATTATTTAATTTTACGTGTAGTTTTAAGTATCCCTAGCAAAAGAAAGTTTCTCATCACTGTTCAAAAAGTTGTTTTTTTTAAATCAAATGGGATTTCAATATGGCAAGCATCCAAGAAGAAGAGATGCCTTGGTATGAAGCATAGGCTTTCACTGAGCCGTGCTCTGGTGGAGATTGTCTGCCGTGGTCTGGTATAAAGGCCTGACACACGGTGGTCCGGTCATCTAGGTGACCAGGCTCAGTGAAAGCCTGTGGTATGAAGCATCCTTTCTGGCTGGCTGCTCACATAACAGGATAGCTGGCCACACCTCAGCACGTCGGCCAGCAAACACCGAGGGTTAACCACCCACCCCCTCCACGGTGTCCCTTCTATACCCTTCACGCACAGGGCCCTCCATTCATAGTGCCACATATTCATAGTGCCACATATTTATATTTCTGGTACCGCATTGTGCATACTATTACCTATGTGGAAGGTTCCCTTCAAATTTGATAGTGGTACGTCATTGTTACAAACATTGTGCCATATACACATGATTCAGACATACTAGGCTAGTTGAAAATGTAAGACATGTTAGACCAGCGTTGTATCTCTTTGCCAGGTATTAAAAGTAGCCTAAGATTTGGTTTCAGTGAGGTTTTGTATTACCACCATTAGGCACCAATGTGGTGTTCAATCAATAAAGTGCCTTACCATACATAATAACCATCTACTTTTTTCTCGCCTTTATATATGAATAGTTAATGGTGTGCAGCTGATTTGCATAAATTATAACAGCAAAGTCATAACCAATTCCACAACCGAGTTTATTGAGAGAATGTTGGGAATTTTCTAAACTGCAGCATTTATAATATTATTCACTCCATAGTTGATAGTGCTGCCACCTATAATATGACACTGGGAGTTAAATACATTAAAGCTGAAAATGTGACCTTGGACGTAGATCTGAATGAGGTAAAGACCCATACATCAGATGTATACGTCTGTTGAACGCAAAATAAATGGACAAATGCACAACGCCCATTGATACCGTCTCTGCCGTATTCCACGATTGGGGGCAGTAGGGTGTTTCAGAACCAACTGAAAGATGCGATCAATCGTATCTAGATACGATCAATGAGATACGAATGGTCGCAATAGAATGAGGTATAGTGTTTCAAAATGTATAACGTACGATCAATCGTATCTCATCCATTGGTCGTAGTTTATGTGAAAGATACGAGTACACCTTGTGAAACACCTAGATACGATTATTTGTATCTTTATAGAGGTAAATACGACCAATTGGTCATAATACCTGGGCCCCGATTCATAAGTTTGTACCACTCCCTTGCCCATTCCGTCACAGTCGTCTATGAACTAACTATTCTCTGAAAATACGATTGCATACCCATTTCACAACAGGTAATTGTATCTAGCTTAACAACAGATAGAAGTATATTGAATTACGATTGGGAACATATGCAGTCGTACAGTGTAACAGAAATTGTTTCTGACCCAGTCGTATAATGTGGTATGAATAATTTTATTGGAATATTTATTTGAATATTGTGGTGTTTTCCCTATATATGACGTCATGTTGGGTTAGGGGTTCCCACCTAGTCGTTATAATTATCAGTCTAAACAAATATGTGGAGTGGCGCAGTGTGGGGGGTAGGGATGGGCTGGTAGATCTCTATCATCAGGTCTAAGCAACGGCCGGAAATATAGTACATCCTCGATTGAAAAGTGTGTCCTCATTTCCGGGACCCCCCCCCCTCCCCCCGCTACCATACCACTAATCCTGGAGTGCGTAGACTCGTGGAGTGTCGGCTTCCACACCCTCACTTAGTTTCCACAGGTGGGAACATAACGGGTTACACTGTCGCTCCAGGAGGGTGGGTGGGGAGAGGTTTCCAACAAACCTAATGACAATTCAAGTTATAGTGCTGAGGGATAACATACAAGCTGAGTAACATGTTTGTTCTCTTCAAAAAATCTCATCTGCCCCCCAACATCCTCTCCCAAGCCCCGTCGCCAGCCCAAAAACTAGATCGATGCACTGGTAAATAAATATGGGACCAGGGAACCCTTCACGTCCTTGGTGGGACTTATCATATGGGGGTGTTTGAACATATATCTAGGGCGGAATTATAAGTACTCATTTAATACCAATAGTAGAAGGAAGATAACCTGCATAACTTGCCCTTATATGAGTCGCTCATGCAATAAGATCTCCCGGCTAATAGGTGGGTGGTGTAGCGGGGGGGGGGGTGTAAGAGGCCCCGGGTGTTCCGCATGAAAGGCCGTGAACGCTCACCTGTGTAGGGCAAGGTATGTATGCTAGTAGTTGGATGTGTATTCCCAAATGGAGGTGGGGGGGAGCTAATATAATTCGACAGCTCCGTGTGTCACGGCACCTACACTACGATTTCTCATAATGATCACTGTTTTATTTTTATGAAATTAACATAATAAAACTTTCTTTTCTCTAATATTATGTCTTCATATCGTGCACTACATTTTTCTCTTTCATTTTGACCCCGTTTCCAATCTCTAAACATTAATATAGACAAAATTAGATCGGCTGAGATGAGTTTTGACCCTGTCTCAGCCTTTCGTTGTGCAACAATAAAAACCGTACATACGACCACTACTTACCCGTATTTTGTACTACTTTATTCCCCTTTATTACCATACGATACCATTGTGAAATGGTCCAAATATTAGGATACGACTGTGAAAGGAACATGTCGTTAGTTTGCATGTGTTACTGTGTACAATACCTACTTTTTTGTACGAGAAACGGAATTGCTTGTCGTAACATAACTGCCATGTCGGACAATGTTATGAATCGAGCCCCTGCTTATTTACGGCCAATTTACCACCCATACTAGAGGCATGTAGTACCCATGTAGATACGATTGGTCGTAGATAATCTTGCTTAAAAGCTCAACCAATATCTTATTAAAATGCATATGCCTTGGAGGAATCGTGTGATTAAAGAGAAATTATCTTCTTTTTATACTGCATCTACAGATGTAAAGATATAAGTGTATTTTCAATGGAAAATAATTAAAGGGCAGGGTATTGGTCCCCGTTAACTTGTGTTTTGCAATGCTTATATATATATTGATCGTATGTCACTCGTAATATTTATGATTGATCGTATTTTATGGTCGTAAATACTTGTGAAACACTTGATAGTACCCTCACTTACAAGTGACAGAGGTATTCACGACCAAGGAAAGATACGAATGCTGTTAATAGTAAATTACGACCAAAGCTTCTTGTGAAACACTTTCTGTATGATTGATCGTATCTCTCCATTCTGAAACACCGTACTGGGGGCATATTCCACGAAGCGGCAGGCTTCGTGGAATATGCCCCAACCCCCACGATATGCAATATGCCCCATTTGTTTTTTATTTAAAGCATTTAATAAAGAAAATCCAGCTTTTTCTTAGCCCATTGAATATGGCCACATTGTATTCAATGGGGGGCATCGAATACCGCCCTTCCTATAGTTAAGCATAGTAAAGCTCGTATTTAAAAAAAATAAAACTTCATGTTTTGATGTTCATGAACCTGGGAGATCGTATGGTAACCTGGGAGATTGTCTTTCAGACAAGACGCAAGATAACTTTTAAACAGCTGTATTCTTTTGAAAAAGCAACGTATCGACTGCCTGGCGGAAGACTTTGTTCTTGAAAAGTCCTTTCATATGAAATAATAAACTGAATCCCAATAACAAGAGAGATGAAACAACAATAGTTTGATGGACAAAATAAGCAGTGCGTGACAATCTTTCTCTCGATAATAAAATCATAATGTCCGAGAAGTCTTTTGACAGCTGTTCGAGCTCTACCTTTGTAGTGCATGAACATCTAAGTAAGATACGAAGGGGCACATTCATGCATTTATGATTTTACCAGTCAACAAACGAAACTAATTAAGTATAATGCAAATTTGTAATGCAAATTTGTAAAACATTGCCAGATAAAGATACTTCACTCTCGGAGGCGGGGGGGGCACTCCCTCAGATCTTGAACTCGCACAATTTCAAGGGTAAGGGTCCATTCCTGGGCTATGGACACGAGGATTTCATGTTTATTGATAATGGGAAATTCAAAAAGAAGGAATACCCTAATCATGGATGACCATTAAGAATACTCTTCATTAGGGGTAACATGTGAAGAATATCATAATCATGGTTGAAAAGGGTATACATGTGTTTTCCCCTGTGCTTTAGGGTACCAGATTTTGGGGCAATTTGTCCACCTCACTCCAACGAAATGCTAGTGGGTCGTACAGGAAAGGGGTGAGCTAGGCGTTTGCTGGGCTTTACATATATAAATCAAGTTACTATTTGCATCAAGTTTTAAGATTAATCAAATCCCAGAGTTTAGAGGTGTAGAGTTTGAAAATGATTTTTGACAATAACTCCACAAACATGTTGCGTCTCTCAAAGGATGCAAATGTTACACAAATTACAATTTACAACATCACATTGGATGTACAGGAGACACCAGTTTTATATATACAGATAAATAGCACCCTATATGACTAAGATACCGTATGCCGCTTATCCGGCCCAGTGCCAATGTGATCCAATTATAAGAGTGATGAGGCTCTAAAGACTCCGAAGCTAGTACATTATGTATGTGTTCTATTATCTGCCTGATGGATATATTTGGCTTATGAAGCTCGGATTCATTGATTGTAAGGATTTATATATCACATCATGACCGTCTGATAGCTGTGTTGGCATTCCTTTGTCTGCACGAGTGTTCATACATCAAACCAAGTAGAGTCATCCTTCATTGGTCAAGCAGCTTTTTATACACTTACAGCGTAGACAGTGGCGTTGTTTTGTCTGAATCTCCCTAACCAGATCATTGGGACCCCTTTAAATTGCAAAGTCACAATATTCAAAAGTTGGTAGCACTTCTTGTTTGAACAAGAGAAAGGATAACTCCTTATCCAGAAATGTCTTCAGATGTCTTAAATTAGACAGTTTAAAAAGTTACCATTGGATATTATCTTTTTGCAGTTAGAGCTAAAGTTCAAGACACAGTTAATGACGACACCTAAGTATATACTTAAATTATCAACCACATGGAGTTTCTTTTATCTTAACATATTATTGTAAGCTCTGAAATCTCTGTGGTCAAGCTCGGACCTGTACCACATATTAAACATGGGTCACATTCACAGTCAATTTACATTACACCACTCACTAACCAGGGGCGGATCCAGGACTGTTTGAAAGGGGGGCGTGATATAGGCAATGTATTGGAAATTTTTACATTAAAATGTACATAAAGATAGGGGGCGCACGCCGAGTCCGCCCCTCCCCCCCCCCTGAATCCGCCCCTGCTAACGCTGTCAATGTGCTCTTGTATCAATGCCCTCGCTATCAGCTGCAGCGGGTCAGCGTTGCTGTCCGCCGCTGCCAGATCATTGGCATACATATAGCATGAGATCACAGAATTTATAAAGTAAACGCTATTATTTTAAAGTGTTTTATTGGGTATAAGTTATAACATATGTGTTATACATTGGATTCGGCACATTGCCGTTCTGCCTCCAAGACCCCTTTATCTTTTGTCAGGACCTGGATACAGAAACAACTCACAGTCATGCCGGTCATAATACTTGTAAACCGTCACAGAGAAAAGTGATCAAACATATATAACATACATCACATACTAGCAGTGAATAAATTGATCAGACGAGGCAAGGGGATGATGTGTTCAAGTACATGTCCGTATATAAAATGAGTGGGTCTAATCAAGGTGCTACTTACATGAAGCAGTTTTATAGTTCTTCTTTATCTTAATTTTAAAAGTCCTAAGGTCTTCAATCAGTGTGTATTCAGCCTTCAACCTATTCCACACATTGATTGCCCTCCAAAGACAACTTCGGATGACTATTGGTTTTAATGATCTTGGAACACATAATCACCTGCCAACGTGTCTCCGTGTCTCCGTGTTGGTAACACCCTTCTATCTACATATTTATCTAATCTAGTCCAGTTGAACTTTATAAACAATCCTCAGACATTTATTCTGTAACAATTGTAAGGCATGGTTTTCCCCTTGGTTTAATCTATCCCATACATAGTCTACATAGTCAAATGATGGTAGCACCATGGTCTTATAAATGGTTAGGGCAAAATCCTCTTCCACAAAAGGTCTGACTCTAGCTAGTTGTATTACTTTATCTCTTATGTTACGAGAAACCTCCTTTCTATGTTCAATAAATTTCATTTCCGGATCAATGGTTAGGCCAAGGTACTTAAAGCTATACACTCTATCTAAAACTACTCCGTTGATGCTATATGGGCCCGTAACCTTGCAGGCCTTCAATCCTTTCTCAGGATTGACATTTTAGCTTGTGTGCAGTATAAATGAAAGAGCACAGATGTGAAAGTATGCAATAGAGGCGGTGTTAGTCATGACTACAATATAAATTATTTATGCTTGTATCTACAATTTGAAATAGGATATGGATTTGAAAAACGATCTATGTCTGCTAGTTAATTAATGCTACCATAATTGTCAATTAATTAATCATAGTTGTCAAGGATTCAATTTAGGGTACGCAAATCTTTAATACGTAATCCAAGCCTTCAGTTATGGGTGTTCAAAATGGCAGGCTTCATTAATGTGTAACATGAGAGTCAAGCTAAAACTTCTGGTAAATCATACACCCACACGTTTCTAGTAGTGATGTTGACGATGCTCTTGTCATATCTTAGTGGGTTGTATGCTTCGTGCTGCATGAATGCATCAAGACGACTCCATGGGAGTGATACTCTCTCGAAGGGTCAGCACCTAATAATTAGACAAATAAAGATGAAGCCTCGAGGCATCATGCAGTCCTAAACCTGGTATACATGTATTCAGGCTGTATGAGGTAAAGGGGTACCAAAGGAGCAACATGCCCTTTATTAGTACTCTCGGAGTTGTAAACGTAACACCAACGGATTTTCCCAAACATGAGGGCTGAAGCAGCATCACATTTTACAGAATTGTAAAGAAACGCAAGGAAAGTTGGCTATATATGCTCCATCATAGTGGATGTTGGCAAGCCTCAAATAGTATAATCCAAGGTGTGTATTCTCTACTTGAGGTGTTATTCTGATCCGAGGGTTGTATTTCTTTGATCAGAGGTGTGGATTTTTTCTGTCCTGGTGTGTGCTGTGGAAGAGGTATGTATAACAGTCATTATAGAAATATGGGGATAGGCTCTAATGATGCCTACTGAGTATTATTAATCATCAGTGGGAGTATACATTAGCTGAAGTGGATGCTATATGGTACATGGGGCAGGTATTCCACCTTTGTCTGAAGAATACAGCCACAGATATCAGTGGATGACTAGAGGTGCATGACAATATACATGTTAGCCAGTCCGCTGTATAATTATATTTCCATAGAAAATGGTGCTACACTCAGTTTTTAAACATTATGTGTGGTCAACCTTCTAGATGTTGCCCACTATTTGCTCCCAAAATCCGTTGGTGTTACTTTATGACACCGAGAGTACTGATAAAGCGCATGTTGCTCCTCTGGTACCCCTTTACCTCATACACTCATACAGCCTGGTAATTGTTCCGGCAGCTAGCTAGCGGTACATCAGCAAGTATATCCCCCTGGTAACTACTCTCGTTCCCAAATCCTTCCGAAGGAAGGCTCTGGGGACAGCCAAATGACCTTGAACTTTGGATTTTGCTTGGTCTGGGCAACCCCTGCTGGTAGGCTGGAACCAGCGAACAGGAACAGGAAACCATTTCCTGTTCCTGTTCGCTGGTTCCAAGCTACCAGCAGGGGTTGCCCAGACCCAGCAAAATCCCAACATTTGGCAGTTACCAGAGCCTTCCTTCGGAAGGATTTGGGAACGAGAGTACCTGGTAACTAGCATGGGTATGACAGTAGCTAGCCAACAGCTGCAGTGCCGCCACCTTGTGTCGTAAACTCCTATCACATTGCTATAGGTCTCAGTAAAGGAAATAGTTCTTCTATATACTTTAATATAGAATAACACGTGATAACAACTACTAGGACATTTACAACTTCTGAAATTCACCCTTGACCTAATAGATCCATCCTTCCTACAAAACATATCCAACCAAAATTAGCTACTGACCACGGAATATTCAACCACTGGTGTGCAGCATGAAATCACCTGAATTTTGCCTGAATTAGCACTGAATAAATTCCATTTTCATTGATTCCCAATTCATTTGGCAGATATTCAGCAGCATGTGTACACGTTTTTATAATATTGGCATTATTTCCAACCTAATTATTGACCATTCAGTGCTCCTGTAGTATTATGGTATATATTCACTTCCGACCACAATCGTACATGACTTTCAGCTTACTGCGGGAATACCCTCAGTGAGACCTATAGACTGGGCACATTAAATAATGACTTTCAGCAAACACAACGTAGCTCAGAGAATGTAGACGTCGGAACTAATACGTCCATTGGTGGCAATATCAAAACATACGTTAAGTTTACGTTGTATGAGCCACGATGTGGTTGCTAAAGGTCCCTACTAACTCCCACTAACTCATTACACACAGAGTAGGTCTTATGCTGTTTACACTGTAATAATTTAATCTAGTACCGGTAACCAATTGAAGAGTTTCGTTGCAAAACGCAACAAATCCATTTCAGAATTGAAGCATGTAGTGATTTCTCTAAGGCTACCATATTGGCAATTATAGTGCCTCGGATACAATGTGTACACCAGAGAGTACCTAAGGACATGGAAAATTGCATTTTAAATTAAAAATTGTATTTACCTGTTCCTGCCTTACACTTTTGTCAAAAATTGGTGTCATTTTTCAAAATGGCGCTTATTGCGTTCTGGAACCAAACCCTTCAATTACTCTATTGATAATTATAATGTGCATGAAAACGATCGGATCTATACACTTTGCATGATGTACTGCTACATGTATAAGGAATGATATGGGTAAACCCATACTTGTATCTCAGAATGCTTCAACCATATACAAAACAGCAAAAACATACATTGAACACAATACAGAAATAATATACCTCAACTCAAGACGCATAGTACAGTATGGACCATGATCTAATGTATGTGGACTCTGGGTGGTCTCCTGCCAAGAACCACTCTGCAGTACAAGAGTCAAATCTTGTTCAAACACCAACATGTTTTTATACCTCCTCACGATACCTTCATCGGCCATACGTAACTGTAGTTTATAGTTCACCTTATTGTATAGCAACGTATGTGTATACATGTATTTTTGTTTATTACAAGATGTATTTTATACCGAAGTATTCACTATTTATTGGATAAGAAAGACAGCTTATCATAATAGAACGAAGTAGGTTATAGCTGTTATTCCATGCATATAACGGTGTGCATGTGATTTATACAGGATTCGCGACTTCACTACATGAGATTAAATGTAAATATTATATTCTCTAGGGCTCTCTGGAAGATTAACCTCTATGCCAGAGCTCTGTGAATAGGGGCCATCTGAACTTTGGACCATCTGAGCTTGGCTCTTTGAGCTGCAAATCGGTGACCCATATTGCCCTCTAGATCAGGTAGCATGCTCTGAGCTTGGACCTTCTGAACTGCCCCCCCCCCGCCCTCAATCATATCCACAGGACTTTGTTCAAAAGAAAGGAGCCTGGACCCCCAGGACCATTGCCCCCCCCCCCCCCGTTGGAAGGCGAGTGCTATACCAAAATAGCTCATACTTGTTAATAGATTCATGGATTGAATTAATCTGATGTGTTCTCTAGCATAAGGTATCAGTTCTATAAAACCTTCCTTCCCAAGTCCCTGGCCCAGACATCCCAGGCTACAATACTTTGGTTTAGTGGGCCAATTTAGGACCTAACATATTTTGAGGACGGTGCCGGTCGTAGCCTTATTAAGGGGATCAACAGCTAATTCTATTTTCATATAAACCACAGACCTCCTGGAGGTATGGGCTGCTTCTCGGGCATGCTGGGTGCCAAATAGTTTTAGTATGATATAGCTGTTACTCGTCAATACTGAGGCCAGAAAAAATGGTTGTTTCTTTGTCTTTGTCGATGTCGGCAAAAAAAGGTCTACTCGTCTAAATTCGAATGCTGTGTTTTAAGATAATGATAACAACAAAGTTGGCAGGGGCGGATCCAGGATTTTGAAAAGGAGGGGGTCCACCCCAGAAGTATGAAGTTTAGTGCACCTAAATTATCAGTGCTATAACGTGCGTCGAAAGCGACATGTTTAGATAATTTTAGGGGGTTTGGGGGCATGCCCCCAAGGGTAAGAAATTTTAGAAAATATAGGTGTCGATTGGTGCAATTCATAGCATACTGGTCTACCTCAAGGCTGAGAATAAAATTGAATATTATAGATGCCAATGGGTGCAATTTGAAGCGCTCTGGTCTAACCCAAGGTTGAGAAAATGTTGAAAATATATTTGTCAATTGATGCACTTTATAGCATTGTGGTGAACCCCAAGGCTGAGAAAATTTGGAAAATATAGATGTCAATTAACAGATTAATGCAATTTATGGCATTCTGGTGTACTCAAAGCTTTGACAATTTTGAGAAAATAAATGTAAAGTGATGCAATTTAAAGCATTCTGGTATACCCCAAGGTTGTGGAAATTTTGAAAATATAGATGTCAATTGACGCAATTTATAGCATTCTGGTGTACTCCAAGGTTGAGAAAATTTCGAAAATGTAGATGTGAATTGATGCACTTATGGCATTCTGGTACACTCCAAAGCAGGGAGATGTCCAGGGGTAGCTGTCCTGTCAGTAGTTGACCTCCCTCAATGAAGATTATAGCAGTGTAAACAGGCTGGGAGTAACCACCTCATGTTCCCTGCCACCTTCTGTAGTTGGACAGTCCCAGTCTCTTACATTGGCTGCCCCTCAACACAGTCTGCCCCTTACATTGGCTGCCCCTCCTTCTAGACATACAAGTTCTTTGTTTGTACACTGACTTTCCGGTGGAGATGCTTATAGCTCTACATAGAGGGGGAAAGGGTCTGGACCCCCCTGAATCTGCCCCTTCATCAGGTACATGCTGCCATTTCCAAGTGGACATCTGGGAGTGGAGGTTCAGAAAATTTTGAAAATATTGATGTCAATTGGTACATTCTAGAGCATTCTGGTCTACTCCAAGGGTGAGAAAATTTTGAAAATATTGATGTCAATTGATGCACTTTATAGCAAATTTGGGGTGGACATCAGGTATGGGCCAAAAGGGGGGGGGGGGTCCACCCTCGGCAAAGTCTATTTGAACAGCCTTATGGGTGGACCAAAAGGGGGGGGGGGGGGGTCCGGACCCCCAGGACCCCCCCCCCCCCCCTGGATCTGCCCCTGGTTGGGTGCACTCTGGTATCAATTTGATACCTTGGAATAGGGACCCTCTGAAACTGAAGTCTCCCGTTTCAGACCACCTCAGATTAATCGCATATTAGAATATATGCATTTCTGGTATCAGTAACATAATTATAGTGGGATAGAAACCGCCAGCATTTCCATAACATTTGCGAGCAATTTAAGTAGTGAGAGGGCTGTTGGTTGTTTCACAAGGGCTATTTTAGATTGATATCTGATACAGTGCTTAAAAGGGATCATACTTATATCTTACTCATACTTTACAGAGCGCCACACATGCCGCCAGCACAAATTCAGAAGGCCGTTCCGCACGCCTCCATGAAGAAGCTGATCTTGATTTTCATTATTTAATTCTCCACAGCACCGTCATCAAAATATATATGAGGCAATACCTAAATCAAAACTCATGGCGGAAAGACTCTAAAATTAATACAATACATGCTAGTTCTGAGATTAGATCACCTAATACACCCTCCGAAAAGTGAAAGTCGTTGTCGCTAAAACTACTCACCTGAGGGTGAGGGTAGTTTTAGCGACAATGACTCTCACTTTTCTGTGTGTGTAGTTCATTACATGTATCGGTGGATGTTAATTTTTAGGAAAGTTTGGCTAATTGATATGCAATTTGGCTGATCAAAATAGATACAAATTCGCCAAATTGGCTAATCAAAAAAGAAGGTCTAGCGGATATATTAGCTCATCCTTAAGGCCGATGCATCTAATGGCATGCACATAGATAGAAAATAAGTCCTGAGGCCTTGTATTACTAAGGGCCATAACCCATTAGCCGATTTGGAGGCATTATCGGCCGATACACCCTCAACAAACAAACCAAATGCAGTACTTTGTAGTATAATTCTGTGGATGTATCAGCCGATAATGCCTTCAAATCGGTTAATGGGTTATGGTCCTAGGGGGATGGTCATCTTTTAACAACAGCGGAGAGGGCTGTTTCCGTCGAAATATTTTCGCCCCCCCCCCTCCCTCCTACACGTTGAAATTGAGCCCTCATAGTAACACGCTGGATTTTTCGCTGGATTATTCGGTCCCGCCCCCCTCAAGAGGGGTCCGAATTTGTTTTGGTCCCCCCCCCCCCCTTCAATTTCATTTTGGTCTCCCCCCAAATCCACCACCCCACCCCCACCCCCTGTTGTTAAAAAAGATGACCACTCCCTAACGTGGTATATGTATAGCCTTTTGGCCATATGAGTTTTGGGCAGTTACACTTCTCTTTCCTTTCATTGATATCCAGAGACGAGTGAATTTTGGATATACGAGTTATCAGCAGGCATGCGGGATGCGGATCATATTTTTTGCTTGACTGTTTACATTTCTTTTGAACCTCATAATTATAGCCTAGCAGAATAAACGATATTAGGTTACGTGCACGCAGAGTGTAAAGTTCCCGTACACAGAGAGAAGAATCCGAGTCACAAGGGGAGTCCAGGCTATAAAAAGAGAGCCAGACCCCCCTTTGGCCCCCTTTTCACACTGTCTGACTCCCCCTTCTAATGGCCCTGACTCCTTTTCAATTAGATGAAGCAGAGTCCAGGTCAGCTAAGGTGGGTAAATGGTTACCTGGACTCCCTAAGGGAGTCACAGAAGTAAGTATACTAGACAGAAATAGGGAACACAATAGGTGGCACTACCATACACTGACTGTAATGCCATCTAGCACATATATTTAGAAGCCATGTAACTCTCTTTATAATCAGAGTCAAGGTCCCCTTTACTCCCTTTCCCCCCAAGGGAGTCGATGAATGCATAAGGGATTCAAGCAGTTGGTTATGATTAAGCCTGCTAGGTGGTAGCACTATACTTAAAATGGTATTATTCTGTATGCTCAGATCTCTAGATCCACGTAATTTGTGATATTGATAATTATGATAATACATGCATATCATTGTAACATCAATATTTCATGTCAGAATTACATTTCATGAAATAATTACCTTTAACTTAAAACTGTAGATTCAGCATGATGTATTAGATATAGACACCCAATTTGTAGAAACATGAGAAAGTTAAATCACAAAAGCTCAGATATCTTTTTATATAATAACTTATGTGCTCTGAGGGACCTTTCTGAGATCCCTCCTCCTTGTGAGGCATTGCACCAAAATAATGTAGAAGGAGCAGCAAGGGAGACAGCTGTCGGAATAGATATATAGAGGGGTAGGGAATAGAAATTACCAATGACCGTCTCTACAAAGGGAGCCGTGATTCAATGACTCCCTGTGCCTAGACTCCCTTTGTGAAGGGAGTTGCAGCATGGACCTGGACTCTGTTTGTGATGGGGAGTCATAAACGGGAGTCATTTTGGAGGCAAAACCTGGGCGCTCTTAAGGGAGTCACATAACTCCCTTTTAAGGGGGTCAGGTACTGACTCCTTTCATCAAGAGAGTCAAAAAAAGAGTCAGAAAAGGGAGTCATTCTGGAGGCAATCCTGGACTCCCTTTTGACTCTGTTTCTTCTCTCTGTGTATGACCCAATCGCACATAACCGTAGATGTGAGATCATGACTTGTTGACGTTTCCTGACGTCAAATGATTCAACATTATGTAAATGTTATAAACCAGGAATAACAGGTTTACACTCAGATTTGTGTCCTCCGAGTCTAGATCAGAGGATTTACTTATCAAGTATTACACATACACTTACGTCTTTTTGCATAATACACGTAATAATAATGGGCATGTACCGAAAGACTTCAGGAAAATAAACATGTATCCGGTCTTATTGGTTGGTCAAAGGCGAAACGCTTGCTGTCCCTCCAG
This sequence comes from Harmothoe impar, assembly GCA_947462335.1. Lineage (NCBI taxonomy): Eukaryota > Metazoa > Annelida > Polychaeta > Phyllodocida > Polynoidae > Harmothoe > Harmothoe impar. The sequence continues at coordinate 62,605,250 of OX381706.1, forward strand.
TAACAGTTGGGGCTGAACTAGGACCAGTACCCTGGGCCTTTATATATAGAGGAGGTGGGGTTTAATGTAAATTCCCACGGAGGCGAGGGATCAAAAGGTTCGCTATATATATACCTTGGCTGATGAACGTTCATGTCCTCCTTTCAGCACATGAGCAATTTCCAGAGTTGTATTTCCCTCTGTGTGGTATAAGCGTTATTGATAATAGTTAATTTCCCCGACAGACACATAATATGTCGGTGGTTAATGGGAATTATAAGTTTGCAATCAACAAATTATAGTCAAGTAATTAATTAATCAAACTTATGAGCAACTTTCAGACAAATTATAGATATTGGTTCAGAGTACCACGACATCATGATTTGCATTCACACCCTGCCGAAAGTCTTGCATGTACAAGAAGCAAAATAGGAAAACTGAATGACATTGTATTATAAGTGTATATATTCCATGTAATAAATCCTTACTGTGCCAATAAAAATAATTGTGTACTATGTATACTACGAGCTACCTGTTAAGAGACCCTGGTATACATCTGGACATATAAGCCCATATCCTTTAATTCACCCAGTTCAAGTTCGCTGCAATAACAACTCAGGCGGACTCCCTTTATTTGGCCCCGGGTCTAATAGTGGGCTGTAGGCCATAGACCCCTTAGGTCTTGTTGTGCCAGGTGCATGGATGAAGGTCTTAGACAGTTTAGGCCCGATAAAAATAAATGTGTGGTTTTTAGTTGTCCATTAGGTCCCAATCTAACTATTTGTAGGCAATCGTTCGAAAATCATAATTCCAAACTTCTCAATGGCCATTTTGCTGGGGCAACGTGACCATCCGTGAGCAACTGTGTTTCATCATCATTCTTCAATATTAAACATAATACTTTCAAGTCCACTCTATACACCTAGACCGGATTCTCAACCCTGTACCTATGAACCACATATGGAAGACTGTGTCCTTTTGAATATGGCAAGTGGTTGCCAGAACTGCTCCTCCTCTGGTTGAAGTCTGTGGCCTTCTTACTAGGCCTTGTTAAGAAGTAGATTATATATATGCAGCCAGATGGTACATATGTATGTTATGTACTAGTAGATTTGTGTATAAGGGAGCCACACTCCAAATTACATTACTTATACTGCCTCCTCCAGCCCACCCACCTGCCTAATTGGCATTGCAAACACTCTACCAGGAAGACCATGGGGTGAGGATGTCTGATCCTGGTGGCTCGTCTCACCCCCCTGGAGTAAGGCACTTAACATACTATATACAAGCCACTCACAGCCTCGTATCGCACCATGTAGCCTTGCTCCTAAACCCCACCACTCCCTCCAGGGAATACTAACTCACACATATTTAGGAATATGGGTACCGTCCTGGCCCTAATTCTCACAATTTCCTCCAGGGAGGAGTATATCACAGCCATTTAGGCACAGGTACCAGTCTGACTACAGGAGCAGTGCTCTACCTGGCGGGGTCTGCTGATAGTCATGATCAGTGCCAGTATATGATTACTTCACCTGTTCACACCTGTACAGGTGGGGCTGGACAGGTGAGTCTCCATGGGCACTGGAGGAGCCCGGGAGGAAGGCTGTGTGTGGGTGGATACATGAGGACCCAGGAGGAGGAGGAGCTGAAGAGGAGTACCTACATGTCTTCTGTGGTCAACCATGGAGGTTGACACGGCCAGGGTAAGGTTCAATGGCTGAACTCTATGCCTCATAACACCATTTTCATTGGGACCCTTTCCTCAGTTATCATCATTCCTAAACGGTGATGGGCATCCATAGGATAAAACAAGGTTTATATGTTATCATGGTAATCATGATAAAACAGTTTTGGTTCAGAATAACATGTCCAGATTATGTAGCCAAAATTCATTAACCATGTAGTTTAGTATTAATCATACAGAGGCAGATCCGCTTCATACTTACATACACATTTATACACAACTGATATATATCTGTAAGCTATTAATTTAGGAATTAACAAGAAGGCGGGGGGGGGGGGGGGGGGATTCGTGAAGAAATGTCTTCGGCGTACAGTATAACGTGTGAGGTTTTGTCTTTTTGCCGAAAGTGTAGATGAAATGTTGTTGACCCCCCCCCCCCCCCCGAGTGATCACAAAATATTCACCCACCCCTACCCCTCCCGAATTATGTACTTCACACTCGGCCCTGAATTATATTAACATTTATTGAAACAGGTCTCGCAGTAGCACTTATACTGTTTAAATTCCATATTAATTCGGCCACGCATTCAGGATCTATATGAGGCCAGCTTGGATAGTCCAGTATACCCCATGCTGGGAATCCACAGGCCACACCACTTGGCATGAATACAATAAGTTCGAGGCGGCTTGATTCCATGGCACGACCACAATTAAGTGTCTGACCCCCAGGTGTGTGGGCCTAAGCTTTTTCACCGAGCTGACAAAGTACTTCTCTGAAGTATATTAGAATATAAATAATGTATCCGCATTCCGATTGGTGACATACCGGAATTTATTTTGCATACGCCGTTTGTAAGCGTCTTAATCCAGATCATGTATAAAAAGCCATATATCATAGTTGACAGCGAACTGTGTGCGTCTATTCCTTGCGTATAGAGACTGACGTTCTCGATTGTTTCTTTTTCTAACTTTCAGATCGCCGCGATCTCTATGATCTTGTATGATCAAGAACCATGAACGTGGTAATCACGGCAGTCATTAGCCACGGGTCGTTCCTCCACCTTAATGCTCACTGCCCAGAGCTGCTCCCCCAGTTGCTGCCGACTGTGAGCTGCTGCTGCCCACTGTGAGCTGCTCCCTACAGCTGCTGCCCAGTCTGACCTGCTGCCCAGTCTGAGCTGCTGCCCAGTCTGAGCTGCTGCCAACTGTGAGCTGCTCCCTCCACCTGCTGCCAACTGTGAGCTGCTGCCAACTGTGAGCTGCTCCCTCCACCTGCTGCCCAGTATGAGCTGCTGCCAATTGTGAGCTGCTCCCTCCACCTGCTGCCCACTGTGAGCTGCTGCCCACTGTGAGCTGCTCCCTCCAGCTGCTGCCCACTGTGAGCCGCCCCGGAGGATATAGGCTAAGCATTGGGGGGTGGACACGCACCGCCGGCCATGGTGACCCGCATCGAGCCGCGGGTGCCGCTGGTCAACGACGAGGACGAGGAACTAGCGGACGCCAACCGCTACGACGCTACGTCCATCTGCACCATGGACGTGGTGGAGGAGCACCGCTACCGGCCGCCCGCGCCCTTCTCCGACCCGCCACTTCCGGCCGCGCCCCCGCCCAGAGCGCGCTCCCCTTCCATCTACAGTATGTTCACCACGGACCACACCCACTCCTCCCGGCCGCGCTGCAAGAACCCGTCGGTGTATAGCATGCCCATCGCCGCCTTCCGGGCGCGCGGGGGGCACGACGACGACTTCGGCGGTCGGGGAATCGGCGATGAGGACCAGAGCGGAAGTAGTGAGGACGATCGGAGTTACGATGACGACGACGAGGACTTTGATGATGACGGTGACCGCGTCTTCATGACGCGACGTAGCCGTCACGCCACCGATCGCAACACGGACACACACTCGCACATGAACTTCCGGCCGCGCTGTAAAAACCCGTCGGTGTACAGCATGCCCATCATGGGCGCCTCCAAACGGGAAGTGGACTCTGCTGGACGCATGCGCACTCTGCGTGTAGCGCCTCTTGTGCCACTTCCGTTCGCGGAGGAGGGCCAGCTGGCTGACCAGGAGAAAAACGGATACTATGATAGCGATGGTGCTGGTGCGCCTTCCGGGGAATTTGCAGAAGGGGGTCGGGGGGAGACGGAGGGGTATGTGGACGACGGAAGTCGACGTGCGCGGTCGCACCTGAAGCGCGTGACGAGTCGGCGCGTGCAGCCGAGCGTCAAGGAGACTATCGCTACTGGCTTCACGAGCTGCAGAGGTCGGCCTAACGATGACACCCTCCCTCCCTCCTACCACGTCACTGTGTGCGTGGGCATCGTCGGTGTGGTGTTCTTCTTCGGAGGAATGACCATGGCTATCATTGGCTTTAACAGCACCCCCACAAACACTGCTGAGACTGACGACAGTCAGAAGGCGCTGAGGGTGATGGGTCCCATCCTGCTGTGTCTAGGCTTCTTTATGTGCCTAGGGTGCTTCCTCTACCTGTGCTTCGTGTATACCCGCTATAAGCGACTCTCGGCCTACCTCAAGAGGCGCAACAGCGCCAGGCAGTCGCAGCGGATAGCGGCGCAACAGGGAGTGATTCAGAACGGCTCGGCCGCGGACCCTAACCGGGTGGAGCGCATCCACCACAGCCCGGAAGCAGCGGCCGAGGACATCCGGCAGATGCTGCAGACGTTACAAACTGGGGGTGAGATCGGCCCCAGAAACCCCAGCGACCCTCCGGTCATTCTCACTGAGCCCGGCGACACACCACTGTAGTGGCCGTAGTGGCCACCATGTGCTTGTTGGAACCCAAAGCGAAACAGTATTATGCATATTGTTCATTGTTATTTATTTATTCATTCATGTATTTTCTGGGCTTCATTCTCAAGATGGTATTATATCCTGCCTATGACACTTTCTTATCAAAATATGGATTTCTGCTGTAATACATGTGACCCGTTTTTACAAATTGAGTCGGAAGTTGCACTTACATAAAAAGTGATATTATGATATTTTGTGTTCAGCTCCTCGAAAGCTTTCATTTGATAGTGATATGTAACTTGGCTCATGAAGCTCCCCGCCTCTGAGCAGCTTTCTGATACGCATCTTCTGAGGGGACGTGTAGTGATGTTTTAGCAACCAGGAGGCATAAAAATGGCAACACATTGATTTTGAAGTTATACCAAACGAGATTAGGGAATACCACTCTATGTATAATACACTACTCCACTTATGAATATTCCATCTTTGGTGTTTATATTCTATATTTGGATTGTAAAAAGTAATTTCTATACAAAATTGGCCCATATAACACGAATATGATTGCCATGGAAACCGTTCCATTTGTCTATATATGGGCGATATTGGTCTTAGTCTTTGAAATGCAATCTGCATACCAAATTGCAAACAGAACTTGAGAATTCCTGTCAAACCTAATTCATACTAATATTTTCGGTTTGTTTTCTTTTGTTAAATATATCTGAAAATTAATTTGTACTGAGAGAATTTATGCACTGAGACATTTTGAGTCTCTCAGGGTTGTCCTTGGTTTTGAGTAGCTGAATCCAGATTCTAACCTTCTCTATTTCAAAATGCGACTTCCGACGTATTTTGTAGGAACAGGTCACATATATATTCATAGGCTTGTTGAATTCTGAATTACAGGTAGATTCACTTCACGAATTTGATATATCAATTTCTTTCGGTGCCATGAAACCAAGCCATACTACGAGATAATGATGATTGAGAGGGTCACTTCCAAGTTAAAGCTGCTATGTAAGTTGGGGTACATCTATCTTTCACTTTCTGAATAACTAGAGTCAGTCTTCTTCTTGTGGTGTACTGGTGAAATTATCAACTTGAATATACAGCTAAGCACGGTCAGAACAATTATAATTAAACGTTGAGTCCTATAGTAAGCTTGTTCAAAACTGTCATATCAAAATCCACAAGAGTTGGGTGGTATTTACACTGTAAATAGTAAGTGAAGGTACACAATAGAATCGACTGTAGTTTTCCAGCAAATACTGTCGATTTACAGTACATGTTCATTCTCCTGTTTACCTACAATAAACTGTATACCTACAGTAGCTTCTATACTGTACACCTACAAAAATGGCAACCAGCTGTTTACGGTGTACCGTAATAGTATACCCATAAGTCTGTGGACACCATTGGCTTGTACAGGATAAGGCAGATCTTCCATAGGAGAAGACTATTGTCTAAGGCCAGGCTAAATACACGCACTAATTTCTAAGATTGGAGAGGAATTGCGAGAATATAGCTTCAGATGGCGCTACTGGGCTGTCAGATAGGAATAATGCTACCCGCACACACACTCAAGAAGATGGTTTGAAATATTGCCAGCACCTCAACAAAGAGGATGACTATGACTATACAGAAAGTGATATATAACCACCCCGGGTCTTAGAGCTACTTTAAAGTTAATAAGGTTTAATCCTTTCTTACTAGGGTGGTTGGGTTGATGTATTGTAAAGAGACTTTATTTGTCACTATCTGGTTTAGTGTCAGCATTTAAAGGTAAAGTTAGTTGGACTTCTTTTGTTATCAAACCATGTATCCTTTTTTTGCTTGAAACATGTCCTGGTGCTCTATTGTACATAATAAACATTCTGTAAATAAGCTTTTGAATAATCATTTAAAAAAAGTAGGAGTACTTACTAAAAGTAAAGGCCGTGTTTGCTAGCATCACCACCGTTACCACATTTTGCCAATGACAGCTTTAACATATTGTTGAGAACGATTACATCTAGTCTAAAAGACTGATTACATCTAGTCTAAAAGAGTACAACTGTTACACCAGCATATTGCCCTCCCTCTAGTTTACACTAGGACAGTTGAGCTTAAAATATAGAACTCCGCAAGCAAACTGATCGCAGGCATACCAGGACTCCCATGCATAGATCTGGCAAGCGAAGTATAGTGTCCATAATTTGCAAGATTTATTGGACTACACCTTTGCCAATATTCCAGATAAAGAAATTTCTTGTTATACTGTTGCATCATCATTAGTATAATGGTATGAAATATCAACGGTATCAATATTTTATATTCTACTTCAGTCAACCTCATATATAGTCCAATCAATGGCATTATAAATGTCTGTGTATGTATATTTATTTCGGGGTGAAATGTTATGCTCAAAGCTCAGTGTATGCATGCCCAACTTACTGATAAAGGCAAAATTAATACTACCTGCTTGTAATTGTGTACAGTGTATGAACTTATTTGACGCCAACCTGCAGGGTTGAAGAATACATCATTTTAAATCAACAACGTCTTCACCAAAGAGTGTCTCTATTTTACAATTGCCGCTTGGTCAAAATCACAAATACTACCTACTAGTATCTACTGACATTGGTTAATACAGTTCTGACTATCAAACACCGATGTCTCCGACGCCCTCCCCAAATACCCCTACCGTCCCCCCTCCCCTCTAAAATAATTTAAGCTCATATAAAAATTAAAGGCAAAAAAACGGAAGGTTGGATCCCAGTAACAAGGTCTTACAAGCTAGACCCTGCAGGTTGGGGTTTTCTCTTTTTTTTAATAATCTTTTAATCTTCTTTTTAAAGGGGGTCCACCAAACATCAAAGTACCGAAAAGCGTCATTCCATGACTTTCGTATCAGAATATCATTCAAAATAGATTTTAAAAAGGGGGAGGAGCTAACCCCCAGGACCCCTGCCTGCTATATGAGATATATTTTTTCATATTGTCTTATTCACAAACAGTAAAAGATGGCATAGCCAGAAGGCAATCTTCCAAGCATATCTTCCTATCCCAGAACATGAACCCTTAGATCTTTCTTTCCTACGTTGAACATGTAGCTAATGCTCACATTATACTTACACATGTTTTAAGCAGAGAAATTGTCAAACAGCTATACACATGTCGGCTGTGATGTGCACAAGCTCGTGTGCCTCTCACCAGGGGGCGTTGGCAGTGTCCGACATGCCAGCAAGCTGGTAGGTGGCAGCACGGAGGCACAACGCACAACAGGGAGGCATCTGGATGTCTGGTCAACCGTAGAGTAAAGGTCCCCAAAGGCGGACAGACCCTAATTCCGGACACCCTGCAATCATGTGATGATTGTGGTACTAAGTACAAACATAATTGGTTATGTAACCATACTTGATGTTACCTTACCACAACCCAAGAAATTCAAACGTAGCACAAAGGAAAATGTGATTAAAATCCATTTTACTTTTAGTTTGTGTCAACCCAAGCCTACACACTGTGTTCCTTAGCATGGATTCTAAGTACAGGGACAAAGTTTACCAGGTTACATTGTGTTCAAAACATATGATATATGCATACCTCTACCAGATCTGGACACATATAACATAGTCTCGAAATTGCAATATAGTCTCAAAATACTATAGTTTTGAGACTATCTAGCCTGAGGGTTGCAAGATCTCGCAGTTTTGAGACTATCTGTCCGGCTTTTGAGATTGTCTCACAATTTTGAGACCATCTAGCCTGTAGGTTGTGAGATACTAACAAATCTGGTATTTTGAGGCTATTTCGTAGTTTCGAGACTATCTAGCTTGATGGTTGCGAGATACTAACAAAACTATAGTAGTTTGAGACTATCTAGCCTGAGGGTTGCGAGATACTAACAAAACTATTGTATTTTGAGACTATCTAGCTTAAGGGTTGCAAGATAGTCTCAAAATGTTATTATCTCGCAGTTTTGAGAATATCTAGCCTGAAGGTTGCAAGATACTAACAAAACTATATGTTTTTGAGACTATCTCGCAATTTTGAGACTATCTAGCCTGACAGTTGCAAGAAAATCTCAAATTTTGAGACTATCTTGCAGCCTTTTGAGACTATCTCGCAATTTTGAGACTATCTAGCCTGAGGGTAGCGAGATACTAACAAAACTATGGTATTTTGAGACTATCTCGCAGTTTTGAGACTATCTAGCCTAACAGCCCGTCCTTTTCCATATCAAATCACCCAATCATATTTGAATACCTCTATCAAGAAACTTTATGGTCTTTGTTAGTTCTGTATATACAGAGATGATGGTAGAAAGTCACTCATACTCCAGGTCAGACGTTTAAAAAGCTTTGATGTCTAGAAACTATGGCATAAGCATCAAAGCTTTGAAATAAGCGTGACACATACTTTCGATACGTTATGAGTTCAAATGGACGTTGACGTTGGTAGATCTTTAGAGTATGACGTTCACGTCCAATAAACGTGACGTACACCTGGAGGTGACCTGGGGACGAGGTCAGTCTATGTACAGCAGCGCCATTATCCCACCTGGTGGCGAGGAGGTGAAGCAGTAGGTGGTGGGGGAGTGAGTCTTGTTTTAATGAGTCCTATTTACAAGTGTTTGGGTTAGCGGTAATAGGGGTCTCACCTCACCCCGGGTTACAGCGCTGACCTGTAAACTGAGCACCTCTGAGCAACTCTGAGCAGATCCATACAGACCTGAGCAGCTCCCTTGGTAAACTGAAAATACATAGGTTGAAATGGTTAGTCAGTACAGACTATCCTAGGTTCGTCATATGTGTGATAGTCACAATGGCAAAGTTATATTCAAAAATGACTGAGGGGTCAGTCAGTAGGGGCTAACCTAGGTTCATCATTGATGTGTTGTATTTGTATACCACTAGTTGGTGCCACCTGTAAGATACTATGATGGGTTAGGTCTGTCCGTAATCTGGCTAAATGGATGTGGGGGCAATCATTTACTGTGACACTCACTATGGAAAAGGGTTAGAACCATGATTGTATCCTTCAAGATCTATATAACTACAAAAACAACAACCCTAAGGATACTGTCCCTACGCCGCATTACTATGGAAGGCCAAAAAAGGTTTTCATAATAACTGTCACAGTAAATATTCACCCCCACATCCATTTAGCCAGATTACGGATAGCATCTTCGCTATGATGACCACTCAGTGGCTCCCCCTGGAAATTAAAAGACTAAGGTGGGTATGTCAGTACTGACCAACCTGACAATAATAACTTACCTAGGTTGGTCGTATAGGGAGCCAAAAAATGACTAACTATGTTAGGTACTATAGTGACTGAGAGATTGGTCGTATAGAGAGGCTAGGGATATCAGTGTATGGGATCACATTGCTCCTCTGGCACACCTATAGTCTTAACCAGATAGCACATTAGCAACACAGTCTGAGTCAATCGTTAGGAAGGGACTATAATCGGTTATACATGTAGCTACATAACTTTTTTTTAAATCCGCCCGTTTCTTGTCTGTTTCCTTAATGCCAATATGAATAGAAGCCTTTTAAAAAAACATAAAGATGCAAATGTTATGACATTCCTCTGAAATCGGCCGCACTCCCTATTATAACCTATTATTCATATTGCTGTATGTATACATGTTCAAATGAAACGGATAATACGGATGTGTCACAATGCCGGTTATACTTATCCATATAAAATATCTGATTGCGATAACCGATGGGTTCAGTAATCCATGACCAGAGCTACATTCACAATTGCAACAAAATAGCATTGGTGGTGGCCTGGGGAGGGGGTGATTAGTGAAGGTACAGGCCCTGAGGCATGATGGCTAGCTACCTGACCATGATCCTATGTAGAGGGTAATCACAACAAACACTTAAACAAACACATATAGAGTGTCTATTGTGATTGGTATAACTGCATGGGTGAGTGGTGCTTGAGAATGAGCACCCACTTATATTGACGTCTGTATTTGTCGTGAGAATATCTTGGAACACAGGTAGTAGACATCGCTAAATAACTCAGGTGATCAATAATAGGATTGCTCTGCAATAGAGAAGGACTCGGCTGCATCCATATCATACCCAGTGGGCTTAGGAATTGGCACTCCAAGGTAGGGAAGACACTACTTTAGACATTTTTAGTTACAAGAATAACCAGTGCCTGTGGCTTGTTGACAAACAATGGATATTATAATGAGCATATCAATGTGCCAGGCGCCAGTGAATCATGACGGTGAGGGTGCTCAGACACTCTGTATATTTAATAAGCCCCCTTCCGTGCACTATATGCCTTCTACACACAAACACCGCTGTAGATACTCATCCTGGCACCATTCTGAATCCTGGATCAATCATGGATGACTAGGAAGTCCGGACTATAGCCTGGTATAGGCCAGACTATGTCATGGTGTGCTTCAGACCACACTGCCTGAGTGGGGTAACCCTCAGAAAAGTGAGAGTCATTGTCGCTAAAACTACCCTCACCTGAGAGTTAGGCAGTGCCTGACCCTCAGGTGGTGAGGGTAGTTTTAGCGACAATGACTCTCACTTTTCTGTGTGTGTAGATCATGTGAGCAGCAATGCAGAAAAGTACTCTCATTCCCAAATCCTTCCGAAGGAAGGCTCTGGTAACTGCCATATGACCTTGAACTTGGAATTTTGCTGGGTTTGCGCAGTCCCTGTGGTTGGCTTGGAACCAGCAATCAGGAACCAGAATATTTGATGGTAGTTTTACCATCAAACCTTCTGCTTCCATTTCTGGTTCCTGTTCGCTGATTCCAAGCTAAGCACAGGGACTGCCCAAACCCAGAAAAATTCCAAATTCAATGTCATATGGCAGTCTCCAGAGCCTTCCTCCGGAGAGTATGCAGAAAAGATGCTCCACGCAACGGTGGTGGGATCATTCCTTCTGCACCGCTGCTCATCTTATTGAAAACCTATTTCAGTAGAAACTTATTCATTTTAGTTATTTTAAGAGAGAGACGCTTTAGAGCAGTCAAACAAGAAATACCCACACAACCCTGCGCGCACCATCCTTTCTTTACAGCTGCTGACAATTAATATTATTATTAGACAATTATTGCTCGATTTTAGCATTATTAAGACAATACGACGATCCACAAGTCAATATTTGACAGGAAAAAAGCAAGTCTGCCCTCCCTAACTTATACATTTTGTCCTTGTAACCTGAAACACATTTTCTAATTGATTCCCCTATGGCCAGTTACACTGTACACGGATGTGGAACACGCTGGGACTCCCCCTGTACGCTGGGGTTACCTGGGGACAAGTCTACTTGTATGGGATGTGGGAGGGGGTGGGGGTGTGTGGAATCACACAGAGGCGGCTTTTACTTTATAAAGCGGTACCATACTGGTGCCAGTTAAACATACTGGCATTTCGTTAGAAATAAGATGCATTTTGCCATTAGTTAGACCATAACCATATCAAACTAGTTGCAGGCGGCTTATCAAAAAAAGATTGCCCACACTTATATCAGTTAAAATTCCTTTTTTGCGCAATTCAGGCATTTAAGAGTATGTTTACATCTATAGGCATTTTACTTACACGGCTTAAATCCCAATGACATTAATTGAGGTTTTATAACAGTGAATCCATGGTGAAGGGGGGGGGCACGTATGTAGGATGATCGATCGTTGTTACAGTGTAGGAATTGGATTATATCTGAAAGGAGATTGATGTGCAATTACTTCGCTATTGAGCAAATTAAGTTATCATTGCGCACACAAAATATAAAAATGCATAGTGATCGATAAGGTATCAAGGTTACCTATTGTTTGGTATGTCATCTATTCACCCTATCCTAAACATAGTGTATAATAGCCCTACATTTATCACTAAGTATAGATTTATTGACTTGGTTGCCATAAAATGGACGAATATAGGTGGAAACGGCCCACTACCTTTCTCTTATCATCCACCCCGATTCCCATGTCCATATCGACCATGCTAGTCTTTTCACTTCGATATTTAATACCACATCTTTATTATTAAACCATTGTTCTATCCATTGTTTATTCCAATGCTTAAATGGATGCCTTCTTATTCACCCTACAAGAAAATTGAACTCTTATATTCTTATGAGCATAATAATCATATATTGAGGAAGCATAAAAAGAAATTGTATCAATTACAGCTATCAATAGTTCGTGTCTATTTGTGGGACAAATACGGGGATACATCTTCAGCTATATAACAGTATATCAGTGGATTATGTTAGTACCCTGTGTTATGATTTGTGATGCAAGCATCATAACACAACGCCCCAGCATCATAACAAAGCATCACCCCAACATCATAACACAACGCCACACACTATGAAACGCATTTTAGTGTTCCATGCTGTGACTAACTATACATGTTTCTATGACACTAATCCAACTGTGGACAACGCTACAAGATGACACATTTTCTAGTCAGATATACTTTGAGTTATAGCAGTGAAAAGATGGTCCATGCGGTCCCAGATAGAAGTTTGGAGTTTCGTTGAGACATAATGATCATCTTTTCTGCTTGGCTGCTCACAATTTAAAACTTGGACGAAGGAAGCAATTTCGCTTTTTTTAACAAAAATGTAGTTAACAAATAAAGGTGAACAGCCAAACAGAGATGATGATCCGTGCGTCCCTGCATGAGGATACATTTCAGTGTGACTGATTACACATAGAAGACATGTGTCACCAGTGGAAGAATGGATTGTCGCGACTCAAGGTAGGTATGATATTGGGACTCTCCCAAAAGATGATTGTGATGACCTCAGTGTTGGCATCAGTTAATAATAACCTGTATAGATATAGACACATGATTGCTTAGTAATACGCGGCTCAGGTTTTACTCATTCTGTGTTTTGAACAAGAATTCCCTGACTCACCAACTACGAAGCAACTCTAAATTCCTCAATGGTGAATGTCTCATGTGAAGTAAGGCCATTGTCATCATTTTAAGAAGACACTGTCTAGGGTATAAGGCATTGCAATTCATACACTGGAATAATTATACGTTTACGAGGAAGGCAGAGTCATGGGTATAGGGCAGCGATTCTCACATTCATATCAAAGATAAAGCATCTGTAGAGTCCAAACAAAGAGCTGTATAAGCCTAATAGCTGGACGATTCTCCCTATAATTCCCAAGTAAAATAGTCCAATCTATGCCAATACTTAAGCATATCTGACCATGTTACCTGCAATATACCATAAAATGTCTGTCTCTTGGCCTTAGTCATGCTAGTTGCTACCTACAGGAGGAGGTGCATGACCATGGAGGAGCTGGCACTGCACAGAGCTGGGTACATGGACTGTTATTGTGTGTGCCCCCATGGGGTGAGGGTGGAGGGTTCGGGTGACGTGCGTGGGAGGTTGGGTTCTCCTCCAGGGTCCCAGAATACCTCGTTCCTCTTGGCTCACCTTGCACAGGTGTGCAGTGTAGTATACTCCATGTCCTACCAGTCGGCGGCTTCATTCTAGGGGGCCATTGTGGTAAATCTTTGCGAAAAGATGGGTCTTGGACAGCCAGACAATCATTTTCCTTGGGGGTACTACATGACCAAATGTATACACACAGAAAAGAAGTAGAATCACTGTGACTCCCGACTTGATCACTGAGGTAACTCTCCCCAGGGCTCTAACTTGACTCCTTAACTACCGCCACTGAAGTATTCTATCACCCTACGCTGTGTGAATAGTAAAACACACGCATTGAAACCACTGTTAACCTGAATTGATATGTCAGTCAATTTAAACTGGCTTAATTGTCTTATCCAAGGCCGCCCTGTTTGTTGTTAGGCCATTATATGAGTTTGATACCCAAACCCCTACTAGAACGCGTGGCTAGCGCACCACTACCAATATACTACCTTATCTGAAGGACACCTTATCTGATGGACACCTGCCCTCGGTCATAAGAACCCATGAGGCCAATGACTCTAAGGCTGTATGTACACTGCCATAATAACTCAATAGAGTATATTAATATTATAGTATTGTCTACATACATTTTGATGCTGATGTATTTTGAAAATCATTTTATGAATAAATACACATTACAAACTCAACATTAGCAGGACTCTAAAATAACTCTATAATGACTCTGTTCTAAGACTCCCTAATGATTGGGCCACTTTAGAGTTGTGGGGAGAGTTACCTCAGTGATCGGGGCTGGACTCCCATTTGAGAGTTACAGCGATTCTACTTCTCTCTGTGTAGGCTTATTGCAACTTCTAAGGGGCATCACATAGCACCTTGATGTTGACTTACGACCAACGTTGGGTTGAACATGATAATTACATCCTCAGTTTACTTGTTCCTTGCCATTTACTGGCAGATAGAGTATAGTGCATTGCTGCACCTAATACCCCGACCGAGTAACTCCATGGCCTAACACTAAAGGTGTACCCAATAACCTCATGTTCCACCCGCCCCCCGATATGCATGGTTACCTACTAGTTACATGCTGTATGTGTAAGATTGGGTAACTAACTGTAGTCGCACTTTCTCCACTTTACCATCTTCCTGTCTTTCCTGTGGCTGTGAACGATTCCAGAAGCTATGTAGCATGTAACATTATTACGAGGGTTCTTTTTTTTGTGGTGCGATATGGCAATGGGTTCAGGGATATTAATATATTTAATAACGATGTTGCACAATAGCACATTTACGTCCGCAGTATGATTATCGTAAATTGATGCTGCGGTAGAAATCTCAGAATAGGTCTCTTGTCCTTCTAATCAGCTGATACAGGGGTAGAGTCAAATTCATTTGGAATTAGATATACTAACTCTTTTGAATATGAAGGAGATTGATTAGGAATGTTCATGCCAATATTTTGATATATAATAGTTCGCGTTGCATGAAGTGGTATCAATGGTTTGATAAAGATATTGATGGATTGATTGCTGTTCAGAAACATAGCTAGTAGAACCACTCTGTCTGTTTACCTGTCTTTGGCAATGAGTGAAACCCCAGTAATCCTTTAAGGGCAGCAGAATGCCTCAATGCACTGGCGTCACAATGTGACAATGCGATACATGGCTACATTCAGGGATCAGGAAGACCTTACAGCTTTGCTGCTCTATATATAAAAGGTTTGGCATGCTGCACTAATGCAGAGTTGGCGAGTTACTCACCGAAACTGTGTTGGTGCATCATGAGGACAAATGAACATGACACATTTAAGCATTATACCATCCAGAAAGGGTTAAATTACACCTGAGCATTCTGGGTGTGGAGGCAATGCCAAGTCTTAATGGCATTAGTCAGCTGCATACGGTACACGGGGAATGTCCTTGGTACCTCACATCAAGGCCTATACCTACCGGGTATACAGTGGGACTGGTGGGAAACAGCATCACATTAACTTATATTTAGTACCATTACTTTAATTATATCTGTTTGATTGATAGGTTACGCCCCTGTCAAATGGTGCCAGTAGTTTAGGCACATGATGTATGAATTACAAATCATGATTACACTTACTACATCAATCACAATGTCACCCACATACGACGAATAGAGAGAATAAAGCAGAAGAAATCAAGTGGTCTCTTTTTCCCCCTCTTTTATTTTGCTTCAACTTTTCATAATTTTACGTGACTGCTGAACCTTTGTTTACTACTGAAATTACAGTCCTTTAACCTGAAGGCCTCCTTTGATATTAGGGTATAGAGACCTATAGCCAGAGGTTTGTAGTTGCGGCCCTGCTCCGAAGGGTAATAATAAATCTAGGATTTATGGTTCATCAAGGCTCCTATAATTTATATTGAAATCTACCTCGGTCTATGGAATTCATTGTAAATCATGGAGAGGAGATTAATGCCGATTAACCCATATATATATATATATAAGTTAATGTCTGAGAAATGGCATCCCTCTTATATGAGTCCTTGCAGTTAGCATACCATGATAGCGTGACCCCAAATTAAATGTTTAATGCAGTCCTTATTTATAGGGTTTAGATTGGTAGATATGCGCGCGGACTGATTATATAGCTTTCAGGTTTAATCTGGGGAACATGCTGATGTAGTACATAAATAACCCTAAATGGGAAAGTCCCATGATCATTCCTACTAGCTATTTATCAAGTCCCAACAGGTGCAATTAATCTTAAACCTTAAGAGGACCTTCCACTAAATAAATTTTTCCATTACCTCAAATGTGACCAGGATAGGTGGGACATAATTTCAACCAATTTGGTTAAAAAATAAATGGAAGTATTTCTCAGGAGGTGATTCCCCTCACTTCTCACATGTTTAGTGGATGGTAGACCTTTCAACAGAGCCGTTCATTCTACATCAGGTTACCCCCTTTGACAGATCTAGTATGGCTCTTTTGGATTCCAGAGACACATTTCCATCAATCGTCATTATCAATAACAAGCTTTGATAAATTACATCCAGCAATAATAATATATCGAAAGGACATAGAACACAATATAGTCATGGTGTAATTTAGAATAACGATCCATGAATCTCCAACAAAAATATGATAATAACTACTATACAAAAAAGTCAAACTATTGCAAATGTAGCCAGATACTAATGATTTGAACATGAAATCGCTGTGCTGGTTGGAAATCGGCTTTTTATACACATTTAGAGTGGAATCTTCCCTTAACTATAGAGGTGGCACACTTCTAATGAGTCATGCATGCTAGACATGATCAAAGTGTCCCCATCAGGACAAGTTGAAGGCTAGAGGGGGCAGATGTGGGGGGACTGTCATCAAAGAGGTCGATCCTATTGATGGCTGCACAGCACTGTCATGCACATCCTGCTTCTTTTGTCTTTGATATACCGACGCCACTACACATTGTACGTGTATCGATCTGTCATCAACGGTTTCTGATCAATAGCTAAATAGGTCATTACTAGGGTTTCTATGCAATAACGTTGATGTGTATCTCTTTTTATGCAGCGCAGATCGAGAGACAGGGGAGGGGCGAAATGGTGTTGGGCTCCGCGTGGTTTTCTGCACATAAAAGAGATGGGACTCATAAACATAGCCGCATCATTGGACACAGTCCCAACTTAAAAGACTCATTAAAATCACATATTTAAGTACTAAAACAGCAACCCATGGAGTCTAAAATGAGGATAATACATTTTAAAACTCCGGAGTATATTTGCTTTATGACATAGTCTTTAACCCTTTAAGGGCCGCATATTGAGTTGATGCATCATGACCTATGTCGTCATGATGCATGAATACAGCCCAGGCGGGTAACTCGCCAGTACTGCATTGAATAATCATGTCAACCCGATGGAATTAATTTGTGAATGCACCTCTGGTGAGTTACTCAACAGGGCTGCCCTCAAGCATCATGACGCCCAAGGACATTAAAGCCACACGTAACCCTTAAAGGGTTAAGGTATAGGCGCCAGTAGGCTTTACAGACTGACCTTACCTGTCTCAGGTGAGGGTGGCATGCACCGTGACCAAACACGAGCCTGGCGCCACCTGGCGGGGTGATTGGGTGCAGCAAGGTGTAGGTGGGCAGGTGATCAACCCTCCTCCAGTAGGCCGTGACCTCCCTCCTCCACATGCGATAGGTACGTAGTGATTGGAAAACACAGTCCCAGGCAGGATCGAAGAGCACCAAGCAGCCTTTTAAACTAAAATTTTACTTAAATAACGATAGCATTTATTTCCCTTTCCCACCTTTCTTCACAATGCATTGTCCCTGTTGTTTAACCTAATATAGACCGGGTGTAATGGCTCCATATCAAATTGCCATTGACTTCACTATTGGCCTATACGAATATTTCATAAAGCATTTATCAAATTGGCCTTCAATTATTTGCACTTCCTCAATTACCCATCTAACTTCCCTATGAGCAAATTAGCTTTACACCTAGCTGACAAAATATAAACTTGAATTATTTACTCCCACTCCAGGGTCCCCTGTAAAGATCTACAGCGCCAGCTATTGTTGGTGATATGGCCATGCACCATGTGACCCTACTACAGTAGCTATGTGGAAGTGCTAGGCTGTCATCCATTATTAACCAGGCTAGGCTCACCAGCCCCCCGGCAACCACCTAGCCATAAACATTGATTCCTCCAGTAAGCGGGTCAGCAGGACGAAACATGTAGGTTTGATATCGATCTGCCATATACACTGTACAGGGAGCATCATGGTACATCAGGCTGTGAAAGAAGACACATGGCTGGTGATGATAATTATGATGAGGCAGCTCAGGGGGACTATCTCTTATCTCTGCTTAGACAGGTTATCATTACCAGCTTTGTTGATGGCGATAACAGACAGAAGGGGAGGGGTGTAAGAGAGGGGTTGCAGTTTTAGAGACATACTCATTGGTGAGGGCAATATTCAATATACTCATGCGACAAGCAAAATCTATAACTGTTTATTGTTGTTGAATGTTTTATTAGGGTGAATGACACTTAAGTCATCTAAGTTACAATGGATTCTGGTCCACCACTTAGTCTCTAATGGGAGGATAATGTACAACACCATGATGCTGTGGACTTCCTCAATATCTCTAAACTTTAATGTGTTTCAGTGAGCTTCATTTTGACTTTAAGTGTGAATTAATCTCACATTTTTGGGCACTCCACACAGTGTATGGCAGGATGTTATTACACACATGATGTAGCATATTGACCATTCTCAAGTCTATAGGCATTCTAACCTAAAATAAATTGGTGGAACGAAAAGCAAGACAGAAGTTGATGTGCGTTTGATTGTATGGATAAAATGTATGAGAAGAGAGTGCACCTTAGTGCACTGTTTTTATTACATATCAGCCATCACCCATCTATGATACTGGTGATGGCATACCATTATGGTTATAATGAGGGAGTCAGAGAGGTATCAGAATAGTTAAAGGTCGGTAACGGAAGCCTTCATGGACGCCTTTCATAGCAGCTGGATCATTAGGTTAGCATTGGTGATGCGCGGATCATCCTACCTGCTTGGAACAATGAACACAATTAATTGGTACCAGAAGTAGCATTAGTATTGATTGAAGCTCGAAATACCTAATTTAGGTGCACTTGAAGTCCATTTAAATGTAATCTAAAGTTGGTGACAAAGTTATCATAAACTTACATGGTCTCTGAATGCATGTACAGTATAGCCTTTTGAAACATTAATTGATGCTTAAATAATACATCATAACCAGTTGCGCCGTTTAAAGATAACATTGTCTGCTTAAGAAAATACAGAAAAATACATTCATGTGTATCAGGCACGCTGCATCATGAGCCGTAATTCATCCCTCTTTTAGACAAAGTAACAGTTAGTTCATTGAGTGACAAAAGTAATTGAGCTGCTCCCTGTATCTGACCCATATTAAGAGTTAATAGGTTGATGGGTCACTTGACCACGATGTAGTGAGTGAATGAGCAGCTCGGCCTGAAACTCAAGGACAAAGTTTTCATCGATCTGTAGGTGAGCCGCTCCACACTGCTGGACATGCAGAGCTTGGGGAACCCAGAGCAAAACTAAACCCTTTGATTCCTAAAAGCGTCCTGTTATGTGTCGTGTTTTTTTTTCTTTTTACAGCCCCTCTTCATACCCTAAAATTGACCAAGAAAAAGTGTAAAAATGGGAAGGTTTATTCCTAACTTTTGTTAACCTAAAATTGACCCCAAAAAAGTGTAAAAATATATGAATTTCTTCAAAATTGCATAAAGAAACATAGGGTACGTCATGCTCTGATAGGCTCGGTCGGGTGACCTGAAAACATTTTTGTTTTGTTTTTGGCCGTATTATGCATACTCAGTGAAATACCGAGTTACTTGCCTGAACAGCATTCATGCATTATAGCAACTAAGGGGCAATATTTGATTAAATTAAATAGCTCACGTTTTAGTTCATAAAAGCAATACAAAGTAATCTTACTTTCAACTGTGTAAATTTTGTGCTGAAAAGTACATAAATGGGCATGGGATTTAACTGACCACCAAGAATGGATCATGGGTTTGGTATAGGCTCGAACACACCTTTCATTTCTTTGGCCTAAAGTAAAGGCCCTGGTCAGTCCAGTCACGCAGGTTGGAAATGATTGGGGTTGAAGGGGAATGAGTGATTATTTCCGAAGAATATGTACTGCTCAGCCAGTAACTGTTTACTCGTTTCTTTTGTTGAGCTTTTCAAGAGAGTATTAGTTTTGATTAAGCAGAAGATCATCTTGAAGTCTGCCGAACGCTTAGGCTATTATTAGTGTGGCTATATTTGATTGAAGGTAAATACTTCAGGTTAAAAGGAAGTATTCTACTTTAGCATGCATGCCATTGGTTTGATTATGTACCTCTCATTTTCTGAGGTGAGATTCACTATGGGCTTGGACCCTGTATTTCAGAACATGTTTGAAGTGGCCATACTTAAATGTGGGATGTATGTTATTAGGCAGCTTTTGATTATTTATGAAATATATAGCAACATACAGCAATATACTCGGGAGGGTACTCATTGTACGACGTCTGAACACGATGGAGAACTTTTTTTTATGCCGAAGTGGTGGCGTAGCCACCTGGTGGTGCCTGGCGGGGTAGAACGAGGTATATGATGTTTGCACTTTGCCAGAAGTCAGAACGGGCGCCGCCATCTTGGATTCTGCCGCCATCTTGGATTAAGGTGTCACAACACAAATTTATGCTATGTGATTAACAATAATATAAATCAACCTTTGATAGTTTCTGAGGTTGATTATTATCATACCTACCCCCCCTAATATGGACCCAAGGAATTCAATGGTTCTATCGGTTTGTTGCATTTACAGCTGGTTGCCTAGCAACGGCTATTCTAATTGTTTATCTGCCTAGCAACACACATTTCCATGGTCCTGAAGTTGATTATAATCATACCTACCCCCCCTAATATGGACCCAAGGAATTCAATGGCTCTATTGGTTTGTTGCTAATACAGCTGGTTGCCTAGTAAAGGCTATTCTAATTGTTTATCTGCCTAGCAACACACTTTTCGATGATCCTAAGGTTGATTATAATCATACCTACCCCCCCTAATATGGACCCAAGGAATTCAATGGTTCTATCCGTTTGTTGCTAATACAGCTGGTTGCCTAGCAACGGCTATTCGAATTGTTTATCTGCCTAGCAACACACATTTCCATGGTCCTGAGGTTGATTATAATCATACCTACCCCCCCTAATATGGACACAAGGAATTCAATGGTTCTATCCATTTGTTGTTTATACAGCTGGTTGCCTAGCAACGGCTATTCTAATTGTTTATCTGCCTAGCAACACACATATCTATGGTCCTTAGGTTGATTATAATCATACCTACCCCCCCCTAATATGGCCCAGAAATTCAATGGTTCTATCCGTTTTTTGCAAAAACAGCTGGTTGCCTAGCAACGGCTATTCTATTTGTTTATCTGCCTAGCAACACACATTTCCATGGTCCTAAGGTTGATTATAATCATACCTACCCCCCTTAATATGGACCCAAGGAATTCAATAGTTCTATCTGTTTGTTGCATATACAGCTGGTTGCCTAGCAACGGCTATACTAATTGTTTATCTGCCTAGCAACACACATTTCCATGGTCCTGAAGTTGATTATAATCATACCTACCCCCCCTAATATGGACGCAAGGAATTTAATGGTTCTATCCGTTTGTTGCTAATACAGCTGGTTGCCTAGCAACAGCTATTCTTATTGTTTATCTGCTTAGCAACACACATTTCCATGGTCCTGAGGTTGATTATAATCACACCTACCCCCCCTAATATGGACCCAAGGAATTCAATGGCTCTATCGGTTTGTTGCTTATACAGCTGGTTGCCTAGCAACGGCTATTCTAATTGTTCATCTGCCTAGCAACACACTTTTCGATGATCCTAAGGTTGATTATAATCATACCTACCCCCCCTAATATGGACCCAAGGAATTCAATGGCTCTATCCGTTTGTTGCTAATACAGCTGGTTGCCTAGCAACGGCTATTCTAATTGTTTATCTGCCTAGCAACACATTTCTATGGTCCTGAGGTTGATAATAATCATACCTACCCCCCCTAATATGGACCAAGAAATTCAATGGTTCTATCCGTTTGTTGCTAATACAGCTGGTTGCCTAGCAACGGCTATACTAATTGTTTATCTGCCTAGCAACACATATTTCCATGGTCCTGAGGTTGATTATAATCATACCTACCCCCCTAATATGGACCCAAGGAATGGTTCTATCTGTTTGTTGCTAATACAGCTGGTTGCCTAGCAACGGCTATTCTAATTGTTTATCTGCCTAGCAACACACATTTCCTTACCCCCTAACATGGGCCCAAGGAATTCATAGGAAATGCCATATTTGAAGTAATATGAATGAGGGCAGGCAGCTATGATTGAGTAAACACACACGCGATCCCGCTCCTGTGATTATTGTAAATTGTTCAATTTCCGTGCCAGTGGTAAGTATATAACTTAGCATACTTATATATAAGCATACAGTGAATGTGTATTGTATATAAATAAGGGTTACCCTGCCTTAGAAGGCTAGTTTCGAGAAAAAAAATTCCTACCTGTCGAGTGGCAGGTAAATCTGAGAAGTAGGTCATGGCGGACAAGGGTTATGTAAACACACCGGCTGGTAAGAGAAGTAGGAGTGAGACTGAAAGACAGAACTCCCCAGATTGTACCTCCCTTACACCAGACAACAAAAGACCGAATGTAGATATATTTGAAAGACATGTAGAGGGCATATGCATATCTACTGAAAGAAAAGATGAAATCCCCGCCAGCGAGGCGCCAAAAGGGAATCCCGGGGAAATACCCCCAGCGTTCGGAGCTATGACGTCACCAGCAGAGGGAAACCCCCTTGCGACTAGGAATGCTGAAAGGGAGCTCGTAAGGGGTACTGAGAGTTTAATATCCGAAACCGCGACGAACCTTGCAGGGACTAACTTCTTGCAAGCTGGCTCTGAAAATGATATTGGAAGTGTAGATGATCCTAAAATAGGACAAATTGTAGATGAAGATCTAGATGAGACTATAGATGGAGAGACTGGAGAGGAGGAGATTTTGAGTGGTAGTGGAGATACCGCCTCAGGGGGTGGGGGGATGGGAATCCCGTCTTGGGGTAATGCTTTTAAAGCTGATATTATAAAAGAATTTGCAAAACTGCTAGATAGCCAAAGATCGAATGTAGATGCAAGACTAGATGCTCTTGAGAATGAGGTTCATAACTCAAATCATGGCTATAGAATCGACACAATAGAAGAGGAGCACAAAGACTATGATGAAAAGTTTAGGCTCTCAGAAAACAACAGAGCTAGTCTTAAAGAAGACTTTAGGATCCAGGCAGATGAACTCAAAAGAGTTGAGAATGAGGCTGATGCCAGATTTGATGACCAGGAAAAGAGAATGCAGGAAATGGAAGAAAGATTACGGGACCTCATTTTAGGAGTAGACAGAAGGGTAGAGGGCCTAGATTCAAAAATAGACAACGAAGTAGGAACCCTACACAGATCAATTCAAAATTCAAGTTCCAATATGCACAATAAACTAAACTCAGAAACACACAAGATTAACCAACATATACAGGAAGTAAACAGAGATCTCAGTATGAGGGTAGGAGTAGCAGAACAGAAGATTGAATTTGCCCAGGGAAACCTAACAAAGGTCACAGCTCGGGTTGAAACTGTTGCAAGTAGTGGTTCTTTAGAGGGCCTAGCTGGAAAAAGTATGGTGCAATTAATTAGTACCATGAGAACAGCGTCACATAATGTTAGCGCACCAGAAAGAAACCTAGTCTTCTATGGGTTAGAATCCACACAGAATGACAAAGTGCAAAGCACAGTGGAAGCCTTGCTAGACAAAATGGAAGTGAAATACAAAGAAGGTGACTTCATTGGAGCTATAAGGTTGAGAAAACGTTACCCTGACTGACAATGAACAACCGCCCAAAGAGAGGGTACCTATTCTCCTGTGCTGTGGAAATCTATCAATAAGATCCACCATCTTATCAAGAAGGTGGAAACTGAAAAATGATGAATCAGGAAACAGAAATAGGAATGAAAAATCCAGAATTTGGATTGCCCCCGATGAAAGCAAAGAAATCAGAAAGATGAGAACCTACGGTCGATCTGTTGTGGATGAGGCAAGAAAAACCAATATTGAAGCTAACTTTGACAAAGATGGCATCACAATTGATGGTACAAAGTATCTCTATGGAAATCTAGCACAACTGCCAGATGAATATAAACGCCTAGTCGGAGACGGAACGGGACCACCAACCCCCGACGAGCCCCACAAAAACAAAGACCAGCGCAAAACTGAACGTCAACAGAAACTAGATTCTGAAACTCATGTTCAAGAAACAAAACAGGGGATCATCTATCAGGGAAAGGGGGCCTATCTCTCTAACTGGTACAACTGTAAGATTGAGTTTGATTATTTGGGGGAATCATATGTGTATTCATCGGTTGAGCAAGGCTTCTTCCATGTGCGGTCACTAGCAATCGGGAAACCGGAAGTGGCAGTCAAAATACTCTTGATGTCGGACCCGCGCGAGATAAAAGCTTACGGAGACAGCTTTAAAATCGCCAAAGATCATGCATTTCACAGCATTGAAAGAAAACTGATGTCAGACCTGCTGACAGCCAAATTTGGCCAAAATAAGGACATTTTAGACAAACTGACAAGAACTGGGTCGAGAGTTCTGGCTGAGTGCACTGGGAGCCGGAAGTGGGGCACGGGCTGGCCCTGGGACACGAAAACCAACAACAGCAAGTACGACGGAGAGGAGAAATTCCCTGGACAAAACCTCCATGGTACCATCCTGGGAGAAGTGAGAGATAAGTATAGATTGATGGGAATGGGCCCACAGACAAACGGTTGACTAATAGTATAAATTACCAGAAATTTGAAAACGATAGCGCTAAAACCAAATGACACTGTAGTGACCGGTAGCGTTAAATGAATTTCCTTTAAAAACACCCCGCTCCCCGCTAACCATCGACACTGTAAATACTGAAAAGAAACAAGTTTCAACTACGAGTAATGATGAAAGTAATCATAGCGGGTGACTCTAGAGCCTTGGGCATGGCCAAATTGGTTCAGGATAAATTGCCTCCTGGAATTTATCAAGTCAAGGAAATTGCCGACTCCAGCTGGAGTATAAAAACAACGAAGGAGCATGTCATGCATGAGTTACAAAATGACCCCGACTATGACTGCATTATCTTCATGGCAGGATTATGCGACCTCACATCAAAGAAATATGTTGATGGGAAAAGAGTGATTTATGTAAAGCACCAGTCAGTTGCTGAAGCTCGTGCAGTAGTAGCTGTCAGGCTCAGTAAATTTGTAGAGGAAACACGTAGACTTCACCCGAGCATTATTGTATCTGTATGCACTGTCTATGGACTAGACCTGGCCAAATTTAATGGCAGTAAAATACCTGACTCCAAACAGGACATCGTAGACCAGGCCATAAAAAAACTCAAAAGTGATATTCAGTACCTGAATAGAATCCATTCTACACCGACGTGCCGCCTACACCAACTATTCCATAAGAATAGGTGGAACAAAGGGAAAAAAGGCCGCAAGGTAGGTACTAGCTCAAGATTTGTGGGCCAGTATGGGATAAACAAAATGAGAGACGGGTGTCACCCAATTAAATCATACAAAATGAAATCAGCGGAAAGAATTGCTGAAACAGTAAAGAAATGTCTCCCAGCAAATCAACCCCTTGCGCAGGGAACTGAAAAAGATTCTGATGATGATGAGTATGAATGGGACGAGGTCACACTCCAGATGAATAAAATCTGTCTAGACACATAAAGTACCAAGACACACTCGGGAGAGATTCGTTGTGATCTCACCTGATTAGGGCTGATCATATCTAGAGGTAAATTGCCTGCAGTGTACCCTGTTAACAGACATGGCTGTTTTTGTCTTCTCTTCCAAGAATATTATTCAGACTGACACGAGGTGACTATTTAGGTGCCCCATGTTTCCAGACTCGTCGACCAGCGTTAAGTCAAGTCAAGTAAGTACGAGTGGGGTGTGTAATTGTAGACTCACAATAATATTGATCACTATAGGCTCAAAACTAAAACACCGCAGTATTAAGTGCTTTATTAATTTTTCATCCTACAACACACCCTACATAAAAATAACACACATAATTTTATACTAATGGAGGAGTAATAATTACAACCTAAATATCCAATGCACTAGCTGTCTTAGGACGGATAGGGCTGTTTCTTTTGTAAAATAGCTATTTTCAGGCGGACATAGGTACCAGGGTCCATGCACAGTGCTGTATTCCAGCCCATTGGCGAGTCTCACCGGGTGGCCTTGTAAAGTCAAGTGGACGTACGGTACCAGGGTCCTTGCACAGTGTTGTCTTCCAGTCCACTGGCGATCCTCACCGAGTGGCCTTATAAAGTCAAGTAGGTACAGTGCATGGTGTGGGAGTGTGTATTGGTAACTCTGTAGACATAAATCTTGATTAAAATATAAAATATTGAATGTAATTTAATATAATTAATATGGTAGACCACCCCACATCTAGCATAGAAGTAAACGCTCTGAAATAAACGCTGAAATTATAATTACCGGTATTCTTAATTAACCAATTGGCTCTAAAATCGAAAGTTTTACCTGCAAAAGATTTCAATCAGGCATAATGTGTTGAGTAATCACCTAAGAAATACTACTAAAGCTGACTCAATTGTGCTATAACATCGATGACCCTTCCTTTGATGTGTCAAGGTTGAAGAGAACATGAGACTCGAGCAGCTGAGTTGAGCCCGTGCAAAACTGAAAGATTACAGCCCAACTCTTGTCATTTCTGGTCGAAGCCAACTGTCCTAGATACTGTTTCATTTATTATTATTTATTCTAGAAAAAATCACCAAACATTAGCTATTTGAATGTAATTTGGGAAATCTTGACTACTATTATTATTGAACGTTCTTGTAAGACTGCCTACTGATGATGATCATGTGACTAAAATTTACAAACCTGTAGCTGGTTTATCCCTATGTGTGTAATCGGCCAGCACAATTCTTGTATCATTCATGAAGTACCGGTAACCCGGGATTTATATTTCTTTTGATTGTTATTACTATGAAGTTTGATTGTTATTACCATGAAATTCCTGATGTACCGGTAACCAGGAACTTAGATTGTGCTTGTTATTATCATAATGTCAAGCAATACTGTTTGTTTAAGTTAAGTTGAATGTCAGGTTTTGATAATTGTAGTAGGGGTCAGACCCTCCTGGGTGTTTTGTGTCGATAAGCATTATCTTGGATATTCACCACATGGTTTGAAACAGACAAGTAGACGTTGTAAGTACAATCAATGTGGACGGTGCAGGTCTTTCATTTGTTTTGTTGTGCTATAGTATGATGAGTGAGTCTGATTCTGCTTTTCTGTGATTCTGTACTTTAAAAATCTGTTTTTTACGCTGACTACCGGTAAACCCAAAAGTCTGGGGACAAGGGTTGATTGTACTAATACTGAAAGACTCCTGTTGGTATTAGAGTAACAATGTTCACTTAGAAACTGATAAGTGTATACGCTAGTATCTAATTCGCTCTGATCTATGAGACTGCAAAAACATGTATTCGCGCTGACTACCGGTAAATATCAAAGTTTTGTGATACGGGTTGATTGATTGACTGATTTATTTATTTTACTAACTGTGAGCCGATTATATATGTTTAGAAGTTTAAGAAAATTTTGGGGCTTATACTCATGTTGATGTTTGGGCTTCCTGTGTATCTTCAAGTGTGTTTCAAGTCTACCTTAAATTTAGATTTAAATTTAAATTTAAATTGGATTTCCTAGATTAATAGAATGAGGTAAAGATTATCTGTTAACACTGAGCGTTAAGGAGCCAGATTGAACATAAAGTGTGTATTATAAATTGTAGATGTCTAGTTCACGGGTACATCTAATACCTCCTGGAAATGTTTTGCTAACGGTTTGTGTGTTTTGATGGTTTTTGATGGTTTCTGTTTCTGTTTTTTGTCATGTTTCGCTCCTAACCTATCTCTCTGTGCCCCTGACTGATCCCCTGGCTAGTCGCAAAACCATATTGGTGATCGGTGATTAGGATCAGCAGAGTAGAGTCCAGTTGTATGGGCTATTATATTATATTATATTATGTTATAGGGGTATTAAGGATTAATATCAATACTTATTATTTGTGCTGCTGCACGATTGTTGTTTAGTTTTGTTTTATTTTGAAAATCACGTAAAGATTGTGAGAAATGGAACTGTACTAGTTGTTATAGGTTCCTGCACTCTGAACCAAGAATCACTAAAGGGTTGCACAGTTTAAATTATGTTTCTCTCTTTTTTTAACTGCTTTTATCATCTGATTGTACCTTTTTCTTAATTCTATGTGTATTGTATCTCCAAAACTACTCTCCATTCTACTCTATCAGTGATATATAACAAGATGGTGAAAGTTAGTCCACACGATGATTTGACTGTATCTTAAACATGAAAGAATTATCACTGGAGCAGGGTATATCTTAAATTCTTGCTCATAGTTGCCCACTAGCTGCCTGCTCAGTAACTATTTAAATCGCCTCGCGGAGCATTAAGTTGGGGAATCTGCGGGGGGATTATCTTGGGTCCAGATCGGTAGTAGCTGGGCCCTTCATTTATTTATTTTCTGTACATAATATTTATTGTTGTTTTTCATTGTTTTTCTTTTCAATTGTGTGCTGTATTGGAAGACTGTGTATATTTGTATTACCCTTTTGGTAGTTGTTCAACATGACTACAACTCGTGTAATTGATTTCATGAGGCTGAAGGGCTTTAAGATGGTACATATTAATACGCGAAGCATGTTTAACAAGAGGCATGACATCTTTGATCAACTTGATGGGGCAGATTTTGTGTCGATGAGTGAGACGTGGTTGCATCCTGAATATGATGATGATTTAATCCACTGGGAAGGTATGGACTTGTACAGACAGGACAGAATACGCAAGAAAGGTGGTGGCATAGCAGTCTATGTGCGAGATGATTTGGATGTTGAAGTAG
Organism: Harmothoe impar; assembly: GCA_947462335.1. Classification (NCBI taxonomy): domain Eukaryota; kingdom Metazoa; phylum Annelida; class Polychaeta; order Phyllodocida; family Polynoidae; genus Harmothoe; species Harmothoe impar. The sequence goes on from OX381706.1 coordinate 62,634,677, forward strand.
TAGTCAGGCAAGAGTTGAATTTTAGGAACAGTGACTTGGAATGTTTTGTCCTTGACCTTAAATTCAAAAATGCTCCCACCATGAGCTTGGTAACCCTATACCGCCCCCCGTCTGGTAAAACGAATAAGTTTTTTGAACACTTGGAACGCCTAATGAAGGTAGGGGAGAGGGAAGGCACCGAGCAGTGGTTCACGGGTGACCTAAACATAAATACTCTGAGAGAAAACCAGGCGTCAAGTATACGCTTAGGTGATCTCTGCCGTGATGAGGGCTATCACAAACTCCTACATCAATGCACCAGACCTTTCAAAAAGAACGTGGCCTGTCTAGACAACGTCTTAACAAATTTCCAACATGAGATTGCTAGTGGTGTCTTGAATTTTCTAGTTAGTGACCACCTGCCAGTCTTTGCGGTTAAAACCAAATCGAAAATAGTATATATTAAGAAAAAGATCACAATTAGAAAATATGGGGATTTTGATGAAGAACTCTTCAAAGACTGGCTGTGTGAGGCTGACTGGAACCTTTTCTATGACCAAGCTGATCCTGGTGATGCATGGAACTTTATCCAATCGCATATAGAGGTTTTCCTGAACACTCACTGTCCATGGACTGAGATAGAGGTGGTGGACCGTAGAAACAAGTGGATGACACCTGAGATTTTAGGTTTGATAAGAGACAGGGAGGACATGGTTGATCACTTCATGAGAAGCAGAGATGAGTTCTATCTAAACAGAGCCAGGAGTCTTAGGTGCCAGATAAATAGAGCTATTCGGTACTCCAAGGCTGCCCTTGTAAGGTCTTCTTTAGAGGAAACACAGAATGACCCGAAAAGGTTTTGGCGAGTTATTAACGGCGTCCTGAAGCCTGAAATGCCAGTCCAGCCACCAGAACTTATTGGTCATGACGGTTACATAAAGTCAAACCAGGAATCGGTGGACTACCTAAATGAATATTTTGCCAATATTGGAAAGGTCCTGTGCTCTAATTTGACTGATAGTGGTCATCCTGTCCGAACTGTTTTTGATGAACCTGCGGCATCCAGACATGGAGGTGTGCGGGTTGAGCGGGAGTTGGTGCAGATACTTGTCAATGAGATCAATGTTAATAAGACTTCAGGCATACCGGGCATCAGGTGTGATGTTCTGAAACTGGGTCTGCTGGAGTTGATCCCTCAGATGACCTGGTTGTACCAGCTTACGTTCAACTCAGGTATTTTCCCGGATTCTTGGAAGGCTGCTCGTGTAAACCCGATCCCAAAACATGGTAATACCAAATTGGTGACAAATTGGAGACCCATATCACTCCTGCCTGTTCAGTCAAAAATAGCTGAGAAGCTGATGCACATCCACTTGACTAGAGTACTAGAATTGGAGGATACTTTGTCGGATAGGCAGTATGGATACCGGTCAGGAAGGGGCACTGGGGATGCAATTTTTGCATTCCTAAGTGACATATATGAAAGCAGGGATCGAGGTCACGTCACTGGGGCCTGTTTTTTAGACCTAAAAAAGGCCTTCGACAGTGTCAACCATTCCTACTTGATAGAGCTCCTTGGGGGGTTGGGTTTGCATGACGCCAGCTTGAATTGGTTAATGAGTTATCTCACCGGTAGAAGCCAGTACACAAAGATAGGAGGTTTCATGTCCACCACACAACCAGTTGAGTACGGAGTGCCACAGGGTTCGGTCCTCGGACCCCTATTGTTTATTCTATACATCAATGATGTTGAGAATATTATAGGAGATTGTAAATTTTATTTGTATGCAGATGATTTGGTTCTCTATACTTCTGGTAATAAAATAGATCATATAGCCAATAAACTGCAGCGCTCAATTGACAATGTCGGGACATGGTGCTGTCAAAAAAGATTAACAATCAACACTGACAAAACAAAGGTCGCGTGGTTTGGTTCTAAGCAGAAACTGGCAATGTGTGAAGGTGTAGATTATACTTTATTGGGTAATCACCTGGAGACTGTTCAGAATTACACTTACCTAGGACTAAAAATTGATGACTGTCTGACTTTCGAGCCAGCTATCAAAGACTTATGTTGTAAAGTCAACCATAGACTATTTAGGTTGGGTGTTTTAAGAAATAATTTGACAGAGAATTTGTGCATATCCATATACAGATCCACTGTTTTAAGTTTATTTGATTATACGAGTTTTGTATATGATGGTGCAAATAAGGATTTACTGTTAAAGTTAGATAAATTGCAAAAACGGGGCCTTAAGATATGCTATCGGGGCAAGGTAATGACTGAGGAAACCATGTACAAGCAGTCAGGCATGCCAAGACTAGCCCGGAGGAGACAGGACTTGCTCCTGAGTTACATGCTGAAACTCTCGTTGATTCCCTCCTGGGTAGACGATCGAGAACGCAGACCGGGTATGAGATCTGAAGAACAAATACGTTTCAAGTTACCACGTGCAAGAAATAGGGGAATACACAACTCCCCCTTGTTTAGAGGCGCGGCTTTATGGAATAATCTGGGATCGTGGTATCAGAGATCTAAGGATAAACTAACCTTCAAAAAGAGACTGTTGAAGATACCCGATTTAGAAAAGGTCACGGCAAATCCTGTAGGGGCTGCTGTGGAGGTTTTGTAATCTAATACAATCTAGTTAACCTCTTGTGTTTTTTGGTCACTACGGAGTTTAATGCAGACTTCTACAGGGAGGTGTTATAATGACATCACCTTGTGGGAGGTCAATGTGGGCCAGTCAGTAGTGTGGGAGCTGTTGTAGAGACAGCACCTAACAATACTGGCAACCCAATGAGTAGATCCCTGTAGAAACATATTATTGTAAGTTTGTGTTAGAAGAGCTTGATACCCTAATTGCACCCTATTTGTATACTGTATAAAACGTCAAAGGTTGAGATTGCCGGAGGCTGTCCCTGCCTTGGGAAATAGCTGATTCGCGTTACTGATTGTCAATACCACATGCCCAAAAGTTTTAAATGTTTAAATGTTTTATTACCTGTCTTCCAATCTGTACATATTTACCTGTTTTTCTTATTCTGATTTGTATGTCTCATCTTTGTATCATTGTACATATTTCATCTTGGTTCCATCATAAGATATGTGTTAACAAAATGGAAAATTATTGGTAAAAAAATAAGGACCACCATTGTCATCCTACCACTACTATTGCTTACGTTGTGCTTGACAATAAAAACCTTAAACTCAAAAAAATATCATCCTTCCCCCTGATAACCCCTTCCCGGCCCTGCTTTTATGGTGTCTTGAATGGGTTCCCTTCAAACATACCAACCATCTAGACATTATGTTTCTTCGGATGCAAGAATTGCTGTTGTTGCCGCGTATAAAAATGCCTGAGACATTTTTTTACGCGGCAACAACCGCAATTCTTGTTTATATTGTGTGCAGATTTTTTCCGGATCGCTTTCTTTGTTACTTGATAAAAGATGCCCCCCCCCATCCTTCACAGTATCATACTTTACCGCAGATAAAAATAATGTAGCTTCAGTCAGTAAAAATGCAATTACTATAGCCATAATAAAGCTTGTGCATATCGATGTAGCAGTAACGTTGTTGCATGTGGGCAGATAATCCAGTGCAGAAACATAAGAACAGGCAACCTAAGTATGCTCTATATATATTATATATATTGCGTTATGACAGTGTCAACAAACGTGAAGGCGAGGCACATGGCAGTGTGTATTGCACATGTATACATTAGGGTCTACCGTGCCATAGAACATCGCTATCATTTATTTTGCATTATCACATCATAAACAATAAAACCCTGGTTGTGATGAAACCCATATTCGACTACGACTAAAATGATATAAACAGCACATGCTTGTAATACCAACGTTTTGTTTAGTGTTATCAATGACAGTATTTTTGCTGACAATGGACTTCATTGATTAAGAAGCGCCTTATAATGTATAGCAGAAGCATGCAGAAAGAGAAACAACAAAAATACGAGACCTCCTCTGTAGCACAGCCCACACTAACCCATTGTATGTACCTACGGTAAAATGAATAATGAATACAAGTTTAACACACACAAAATTACTTCAAAGGAGGAAGTAAGATAAAAGACGGAGGCAGGTGTCATGTTGTTGGAAATGGTGGTCAAGATACATTTCTCCCAAGACAGGTGCTAAATAATACATCAATGACAAAGATGCAACCTACAGAGGTTCAGTTATGAAAAAAAGAAAGAATAGAGGTACCATCTTTGATCAACTGTGTGAACTCAGCCTAGCCAGTCGTGCCACTGGCTACAAACAGTTGTCACAGGATCCATAAACCATCCCCCTCCCATCCCTGACCCTGGCTGGCTGTGTATACTATAGGTATACACGACCAGGTGTATCAGCCCCATCCCTCCTCCAGGCCCCCTCCCACACACACCTTTCTACAGCTCCATGCAACCTAGGACCAAGAGCACATGCTATGTTTCACGTTATCCGACATGAATTCGCAAGACTGGGAGGACCTCAACCTCTTCTTTCTTGCTTAAAGAAACAGACAACATGAGATTATTTTCACTTTTTTACCAGAATTTGCTTAAATATCTGTCCTGCTGTTCTAGCAGCTGGTTCAACCCCTAGCTCTAAAGGCTCCCTCTGTTTCACTGAATGTTTCACTGAATGTTTCACTGAATGTTTCACTGAATATTTCGCTGAATATTTCACTGAAAATTTAACTGAATGTTTCACTGAATGTTTCACTGAATGTTTCACCGAATGTTTTACCAATTACAAGCCGTCATTCCCCGTTGGCTCTGATTAGAATATTTACCTTAATGCCAATTTTATCCATGAATATACATATTTAAGACTGTGTCCATGTGAAAAGATAACATACAAAATATTAAAAGGCAGTGCAGTGACTCTTCCCCTTCCCAGACCCAGCAGGACCGAGTCCTACACATTTACCATAGCCTCCCCTTTTTATGTCAGAATCCTGGACCCACCACTGTCATGTCTAGGCGTGTTACCTAAAACGTAGGTCTGTCATGTCTACATGTTGTAGGCCTCACCAACACCTGTCTCTTCAGCTGCCTCCTGGCGCCGCCCACACCACAGGGGGGTTCTAAGGTTGGATCCCTCAAGCAAGTCCCACAGAGATGTCCAGATATACCTGGTGTATGTGCTTCTCATGTTGGGTCTGTGGACTCTCAGCTTAACCCATTAAGATAAGCACCTGTATAGCATGGGTTAGATGTAGGTTTAGTCAAAGGATTTAGAACCCACTGGGTGATGTATTCAATACAGGATAAAAATCAGGGTGTTCATTTCTGTTCTTGTAGTTTTAGCAAGCTGTTAATATCCTGTTATCTTATCTGCTCTGGTACTCTAAACTGCTAACATTATAAACATAATTCACAGCTGAGTACACTCGTCGTCGACTCGTGATCAGCTTCGGTTGATGCCAATATAATGGATACAGACCTGTGGCTGTACTATAATCTGCAATTTATTGTTAATTGACTACAGTTCTTGTGAAGTACCCCCTCAGGTGGGCCGTTGTTGGGAATCAGAAATAAACTCTCTAGTGTTGTGTCTAGGGGAAGGTTCTAAGCAGTGCCCACCAGATGAGAAGCTATATTAGTAGAAACTCTATAATATGTCAGTATGTGTCACACATAATTTTTGACATATACTGGGAGTATTGACCCTTGTGCACTTGCAACAATGTCCATTTTCGCAGATCATGCCACACGTTGTAATCGTGGTGTATGTGCTGCTCATGTTGGGCCTGTGTACTCTCAGCCTAACCCACCAAGATAGGCACCTGTAGTATGGGCTAGATATAGGTTTAGTCAAGGGATTTGGAACCTACTGGATTATGTACTAGTATTCAATATAGGATAAGAATCAGGGTGTGCATTTATTTTTGGGTCTTAGATCCAATTTCGCAGAGCACGTCACATTTATCGCTGCAGTACATGTGGTCCAGTGGCGTCAGGAGTGAGGAACAATGGTACTTGTAACTCAGCCCCAGGAGACCTTCTGAGCCTTAAAATCAACCAGATTAAACAATGGATGTGCCATGACAACAGAAAACGATGCCTTTTGAAGACTGCTGCTTTAGTAAAGAAAGTTGCCATGGAAGTTGCCATGGAAGTTATTTATTTGCTTTGCCCGACACGTTGATACCTAATCCAATCAGGTAAAATGAGGGGTGTGTCAGGTTACATAATCGGAAAGTCAACGCTGGAAATATTTGGGTTCTTTTTATTGCTTGTTTTGCTTATTTTGTAGCAAATGATGGTGGCACTAGTGAACCTACCAAATTCTCTAGGGGGAGGAATGACATTTGGGGAGGAGTGTAATTGGATGAAAAATGTCATAAAGGCCATTTTCTTCTAGTTAACATACTTCCCGGGCCTTGACCTATCTATGTTAGACCTGTCAGATGGCGGAAGCCGGCTCAGCCATCGTCTCATTGATCTCCGGCCGCGTCAATGACATGATCCCTGTGACATGTTAACATGTAAACCACCATGTCTGACCCACCACACACCACACACCACACACCACACCACACACCACACACCACACGCCCATATCTCACCAGGTGCATGGGGAGGGGGGGGGGGCAGACTGACCCATTGGCCGGGGGTGGGGCTGGAGGGGTGAGGAACGTGTCATAGGTGGGTTTGTTAGCTAGGTAGTCTCAAAATTGCAAGATAGTCTCAAAATACTATGGTTTTGTGACAACCTTGCAACCCTCAGGCTAGATAGTCTCAAAATTGCAAGATAGTCTCAAAATACTATAGTTTTGTTAGTATCCTGCACCCCTCAAGCTAGATAGTCTCAAAAACCTGACAGATAGTCTCAAACCTATGAGAAAATACTATAGTTTTGAGACTATCTTGTGTGAGGGTTGCGAGATCTCGCAGTTTTGACACTATCTATCAGGCTTTTGAGACTATCTTACAATTTTGAGACTATCTAGCCTAGGGTTGCAAGATACTAACAAAACTATAGTATTTTGAGATTATAGCAGTTTTGAGACTATCTAGCCTGACAGTTGCAGCCTTTTGAGACTATCTCGCAATTTTGAGACTATCTATCCTGAGGGTTGCGAAATACTAACAAAACCATAGTATTTTGAGACAATCTCACAGTTTTGTGACTATCTAGCCGGAGGGTTGCAAGATCTTCCTGTCCTGCCATTCATCCATTCTAAGACAGTCTAACTGTTTCTAATTGTTTCTAATTGTTTTTATATCATCTTCTTTTAATTCTGCATAGTTATGTTTTTAGTTTTGTCGCTTATCCTCTTTGTTTTACTGTTTTGTATATATTAGTAAATGTATGCTCTACTCCATAACTATCTCTAGGATGATCATATTAGAGCATAGCATTTATTGACAATGTGCTAATTAAACATGATGCTAGATCAGATTGTTTCATACGTTTCTACACTTATATGATCTGTTCAATATGGATATAATGCCTGTATTAATCATACTTTGGTAACTCCTTGACTCTGTATCAACTGGATTACGATATTTGTCTACAATCACATTGTATATATTGTGTCAGACAATAAAAACCTGTTCAAACCAAAAAATAGTCTCAAATTTTTGAGACTATCTTGCAGCCCTTTGAGACTATCTCACAGTTTTGACACTATCTTGCCTAACAGGGTTCATTTGGTTGTACACACTATTATCACACGTCCATGGGTTGCAGGTCAGTGATCTTGACTAAAAAACATATAATTATGTTCTATATAATACTATAGATATATCCAATACTGGTGGTATGCAGTTGTACATAAAAGAACCAGTAGATGAGCCTGGCGTTATATTGACAACTGATAGGTTTAATACAATGTTGTATATTAGTGGATTCATTAAACTTATTTTATATAATCAAACAGTATGCTCATTGCTAGAAGTGGTACTGATATCATCATCAACCTTATGAAATAGGCCCCAGGGCCCACACCCTGCTCCACCCTGGAGTCCCTGACAGAACATGGGGCCAGGTGTTGAGCCGTGTCTCCGTGCAGCTACAGATGTCAAATTGAAACATACAGACATGGGGTCTGGTTTTATTGGCCATGTGGGTATACTACATTGACATGTGTGTAACCCACAGCGCATGGGATACTAGAGCGTTGAGTGGTCCCACATGTGTGTGGATACCTGTTGGTGGGGATACTTTCACATCAAGGGTGGAGGTGATATATACAGGCAGGGTAGAAGCTAGGTGGGTGTTCTGTTGGTGTGTGTCTTTAATGGGACCTCCGATAGGCTATTCACAATACTGTAAATGAAATAATTACTGGACATCGATTCTCTGTCTCTTTGTAGCTCTATAGTGATCGATGCCCAGTTTTATACTTCAGACCAGTGGCTCATTTTGGCTGTTTTTCGCCTCACAGATTGCTCCTAGCGCAAAATCCTGACTAGGTGTCAATATATTCTCTATGCCAATGTGTAATATGAGGGTAGAAAACAGTGGAACCTTAGTTAAAAAAAATCCTACTGAACAGTTTTTGAGAAAATTAGGGTTTTGTTGCCCTTTTTTGCTGTTTTTAGTACATTTCCTACATAACCCGTGAACGTCAGCATTTCTCAATTTTCAGGTATTTAGAATTAGAATTTGACATTTTTTTATTCGCAGTAGGATTCCTGAATACCGAGCCATTCTAGAAAAGCTATTCTTTGGAAAAAATACTTAGTATTTCTTGATGATTTTCGTTGCACAAATTTAGGTTGTAATATAAAAACTGCATTGTCATCCAATCAAAGTGTTTATGCACTGTTGATGGTCACCCCCTCCCACCCTCTTCACTGTGCATTGAAGGAGAACAGGCAGGGGAGGTACACGTGTCTGTATATAGCTGTTGACCTGGGTGCTGGGTGCATTTTTTATTTATGGGGTGCCAACTGTTCATGAAAGAAAATTCAAATAGATTTTTTTTTTTTTAGTATCAGATTAATGCAACTACAAGTCGTGATAGCACTTAAAGCATTCTATTTGCATTAATATGAATGGTGGCCACCTTATGGGGTGCCAAATATTCATGAAAGAAAAATTGATAAGAATTTGTTTTTTATTAGCATTAAATTGATGCAACTACAATTCGAGATTGCATTTCAAGCATCGGGGCATTCAATGAATGGTAGTCATCTTAAATATATGGGGTGCCAACTGTTCATAAATAAAAAAAAGAATAGAATTAGTTTTTTTATTAGTATCAGATTAATGCAACTACAATTTGTGATTGCACTTAAAGCATTGTGGCATGCAATGACTGGTAGCCACCTTGAATGTATGGGGTGCCAACTGTTCATGAAAGAAAAAAAAGAAAGTTTTTTTTTAAGAATCAAATTAATGCAACAGCAACTCAAGATTGCATTTAAGCATTATGGCATTCAATGATTGGTGGCCATCTTGAACCTATGGGGTGCCAACTCTTCATGAAAAAAACAACTAAATTGGATGTTTTTAACAGTTTAAAATTAATGCAACTACATTTCAAGATTGCATTTAAAGCATTGTGGCATTCAATGAATGGTGGCCATCCTAAACCTATGGGGTGCCAACTGTGTTTGAAAAAGGTATCAAATAGAAATGTTCTTATATAGATATCAAATTAATGCAACTACAATTCTTCATTGCACTGAAAGCATTGTGGCATTTAGTAAATGGTAGCCATCTTGAATGGGTTGAATGAAGGAAAAATCAAATAGGATTTGTTTTTTTGATAGTATCAAATTAATGCAACTACAAGTCAAGATTGCATTTCAAGCATCGGGACATTCAATAAGCGATAGCCATCTTGAATCTATGGGATGCCAACTGTTCATGAAAGAAAAATAGAATAGATTTTTTTTTATTAGTATCAAACTACTGCAACTGCAATTCGAGATTACATTGAAAGCATGGTGGCATTCAATCAATGGTTGCAATCTTGAATTTCGAAATGAACATACACACAGACATATAGGCATGAACATGGTGTTCTCCTTCATATAGATATTCATGGATTTCTACTTCTAATAAATATAGCTTTCTGTTACATGGATGTCGATGTCCAGTTTTAGATATATATCCATATAGTGCATTGGAGTGCTATAATGTTGGACTGCTGTATATTTAATCAATTACATTTCTATTGAAATCACTCCATGTGTGTTATTGTTTAGCTTCGTGCTATCAACTACATCCAATATATTCTACGGACATTGCGTCTCCGGTTTGGCATGTGAAATGCCGAGGTTATTTCTGATGTCCACAATATTTTCTTTTCATTATTTTTATTTTGATACACAGCATTAAATATGATCATCAGATTCTGACTTAACAACCACAATTGATGTTCTGCATTTGGATTATTCTGACACTGTAAAGCATCACAGGTGATATACCCTTGCAACCACCATGGGTATGAAAGTGTTGAAATATACCATTACGCAGTCAATACCCAGCCTAACTAGTTGCAAAGTGGTTTTAGGGTGCTGGTGTGCAGATGGGCCTGGACTATGTTATTAAGCACCACCCACCCTATATAAGGCCGAGAATGCCGAGCCTTGCTCCACTTGGACTCCAGCTGTAGGGGCAGCAAGACGTGGGCCTGTAGGACACTGATCTTTCTCTGTGGCCTGTTGCTACTGTACATGTACACATAATTCACCTGTAATGGGTTCCATGATTATGCAGTGTACCGGTGTAGACAGTGGGAGAGTGGTCTGATGTTAGGTGAGTAAGCCATAGTCATGTTAAGAAGTATAGAATGGAGGGAGAGTAATGGAGAAGGAAAATGGTATAATCACACTTAGTAATGCTATACAGGTGGTAGGACGGTTTCTGGCCAAGCTTACTTCCATCATAGCTATGCTCATCAGCTATTCCATAACTCAATTCAGTGTCAAATAGATGACTCAATATGAATAGTATTAGTAACACGGCCAACGACGTATACATCATTTATACCTACCATCTAGAACTGTTTCTTATCCTATTGACTCACAACGATGAGACTAATTGTATTAACATGTAGTATGAATCAGTGAACTATTTGCACCTATCTAGTAGGGTGGGTCTGATGGTATAATATAATCATAGCCCAACAGCTAGCTCTTGGCTGTGGAACTCATCTTTGAAACCTGACCCCCTGAGATAACCACTATCAGGCAGCCAAGCTAGACTTACAGCCCCTACCCTGTGTTAGAAAAAATGCATATTTTCTCCAAAATAGAAAGGCGGACATCTGTTAGAGGTATCATAAAATTTGAATCGTTGCCAAGTAGCACTTGCAGGTGTCCCTGAAGATAGACATGGAGCAGACAGTACACGAGCCTTGTGTCACCCTGACAGGTGCCGCACTAATTACAAGCTACAAGCCGCAAGTACAAGCCACCTCTTGTACATCCATCTATACACAGGGGAGGATGTCCTGGTAATATCACTGTCAACATTATTTAGGATTTGTCAATATGCAAGGCTATAGCTTTATTAAGCATCGAAGGGGAAAAGATGGTTGTAGATGATATTTGGGTGATACTCATCGTTCATGTGGCACAATGCTATTTCCCTGATTAAAATAGAATGCAGGAAATGCATATAGCAGTCATGAGAATAATATGAAATAAGAACACTCATCACTTTCCTTGTGATAGACCTACTGTATTTAACAACATTTCCGTTGTATTTCAAACTTTGCATCTAAGAGTATGGTTTGCTGGAAGCACCAAATGAAAGTGCATCTCCTTTAGAGTATAGTTTCTCATCATTCAGTGATGTGCATGGCATATCACGCTACCATGTAATTTATTATATAACACATTCTGAGAATTACATTCATAGGGTATTATCTAATCAATGCCAACAACCACTATTACTATAAGTAGCTGTCGTGTGCTGCTAAACTTCGTTATCACCATAATGTTTACATAACGAATGCGTTTGCGCCTATACCAATGAGGATTATCGCACATGTACAGACATATAAATCAGCATTATTACACACCTATGCCGTTATTATACCAATGGCAGTGGTTAAATGCCACTGGACATTATATCAGCACAAGCATGTGGTGGCACAGACATATGACACAGCTGATTTAAAGGCTACAGCAAACGTTGTCTGAGTAGAGTGACATAGCATTAACCTCTTATTATCTCCAGGAATACTAGCATACCTGCATACCTGGTAGTGGTATACTGACACACTGTGCAGCATTACCTGCTGGTATACTGACACACTGTGCAGCATTACCTGCTGGTATGCTGACACACTGTGCAGCATTACCTGGTATACTGACACACTGTGCAGCATTACCTGCTGGTATACTGACACACTGTTCAGCATTACCTGCTGGTATGCTGACACACTGTGCAGCATTACCTGCTGGTATACTGACACACTGTGCAGCATTGCCTGGTATACTGACAGACTGTCCAGCATTGCCTGCTGGTATACTGACACACTGTGCAGCACTGCCTGGTATACTGACACACTGTGCAGCATTGCCTGGTATACTGACACACTGTGCAACATTGCCTGGTATACTGACAGACTGTCCAGCATTGCCTGGTATACTGACACACTGTGCAGCATTGCCTGGTATACTGACACACTGTGCAACATTGCCAGGTATACTGACACACTGTGCAGCATTGCCTGGTATACTGACACACTGTGCAGCATTGCCTGGTATACTGACACACTGTGCAACATTGCCTGGTATACTGACACACTGTGCAGCATTGCCTGGTATACTGACACACTGTGCAGCATTGCCTGGTATACTGACAGACTATGCAGCATTGCCTTGTATACTGACACACTTTGCAGCATTGCCTGGTATACTGACACACTGTGCAGCATTGCCAGGTATACTGACACACTGTGCAGCATTGCCTGGTATACTGACACACTGTGCAGCATTGCCTGGTATACTGACACACTGTGCAGCATTACCTGCTGGTATACTGACACACTGTGCAGCATTACCTGCTGGTATACTGGCAAAATGTGCAGCATTGCCTGGTATAATGGCACACTGTGAAGTATTGCCAGGTATACTGACACACTGTGCAGCATTGCCTGGTAAACTGACACACTGTGCAGCATTGCCTGGTAAACTGACACACTGTGCAGCATTGCCTGCTGGTATACTGACACAGTGTGCAGCATTGCCTGGTATACTGACACAGTGTGCAGCATTGCCTGGTATACTGACACACTGTCCAGCATTGCCTGGTATACTGACACACTGTGCAACATTGCCTGGTATACTGACACACTGTGCAGCATTGCCAGGTATACTGACACAGTGTGCAGCATTGCCTGGTATACTGACACACTGTGCAGCATTGCCTGGTATACTGACACACTGTGCAACATTGCCTGGTATACTGACACACTGTGCAGCATTGCCAGGTATACTGACACACTGTGCAGCATTGCCTGGTATACTGACACAGTGTGCAGCATTGCCTGGTATACTGACACACTGTGCAGCATTACCTGCTGGTATACTGACACACTGTGCAGCATTACCTGCTGGTATACTGACACACTGTGCAGCATTACCTGCTGGTATACTGACACACTGTGCAGCATTACCTGCTGGTATACTGACATACTGTGCAGCATTACCTGCTGGTATACTGACAGACTGTCCAGCATTGCCTGGTATACTGACACACTGTGCAGCATTGCCTGGTATACTGACACACTGTGCAACATTGCCTGGTATACTGACACACTGTGCAGCATTGCCAGGTATACTGACACACTGTGCAGCATTGCCTGGTATACTGACACAGTGTGCAGCATTGCCTGGTATACTGACACACTGTGCAGCATTACCTGCTGGTATACTGACACACTGTGCAGCATTACCTGCTGGTATACTGACACACTGTGCAGCATTACCTGCTGGTATACTGACACACTGTGCAGCATTACCTGCTGGTATACTGACATACTGTGCAGCATTACCTGCTGGTATACTGACAGACTGTCCAGCATTGCCTGGTATACTGACACACTGTGCAGCATTACCTGCTCAGCAGTGCTGGTATAGCATTGCCTGGTATACTGGCACACTGTGCAGCATTACCTGCTGGTATACTGACACACTGTGTAGCATTGCCTGGTATACTGACACACTGTGCAGCATTGCCTGGTATACTGACACACTGTGCAGTATTACCTGCTGGTATACTGACACACTGTGCAGCATTGACTGCTGGTATACTGGCACACTGTGCAGCATTATCTGCTGGTATACTGACACACTATGCAGCATTACCTGCTGGTATACTGGTATACTGTGCAGCCTTACCTAGTATACTGACACACTCTGCAGCATTGAAGCTCTGACTATTGCATTGCTGGCTTATATATATGGACACTGCACACATTTTTCACCATTGCCTGCTTTCATACAGGCACACTCAGTGACCGTGCATTTCTCAGCATTGCCTGTTTTCATGCAGGCACACTCAGTGACCGTGCATTTCCTACTATTGCCTGCGTTCACGCTGGCCCACTGAGCGGTTCCCACCAGCTCACATTAGCAGCTGGTGGCCTCCTGGTGGTAATGGGAAGTTGGTGAGCTGCTCACCAGCTCATCACATGGGGTGGGGCATGGTCACGTGGGCCTCCAGGGTGTTAGTATCACAAGGTCAGCCTGGGGAGGTTCCAGACACGGCCAACATACTCATTACTACAAGCCAGCTATAACAAATCATCACTGAGGAGGAACTGAGCCAAGGCTGAAAGGATATACACTTCTAGGGGTCCCCTAGTGCACACACATGTCGCTAGGGAAATGGGAAGGCCTATCAGACTTTCGTAACGTTTACCGCTAAACTAGAGATAACAAATGCTCTTGCTCTCCTGTTATCTTCAGATGTCTCAGAAGTGATGAAATCCACATTTACCATAGACCACTGTACACAGGTCTATCTCTGAGGCTAGTTGTATTAGTTGTAGAAGACTCTTCTTATCATAAGGGCCTAACGAGCCTATTGACTATAGGGGTCATGTTGGTTTTCCTGTGGGCGCATCTATTACTTAAACACTGTTAAACTGGTCAACTCCTCTATAGGGTATATCAACATGATGCAGCAATGCATCACTGGCGAATTAGTACTCGGTGCTGCATTCTGCATTCTGCATCATGCCACCAAAGAGACATAAGTGCATTGATGTTCTTATACTCTATAGGCTTAACTACAGATGGCATGGGTGATGCCCGGGGATAGGATACAGTATTTATATTATAGACCGCCAGTGAGACTATGGGATATATTTTTTAGCTTCTATCTTCTCCTGTAAGAATATGAGCTGCTGTAATAACTCAATGTGCTACGTGGTAGATGCTCCCTAGGGTGTAATGGTATATCCATGTGGCCTCCTGTGATTTACAACTTGCTTTGTTGATTTGTGTTTGGAATATTGGTAAGACAACAAAAAAGTGCTTTAGGTTGCATGGTCTGGAAATCCAGGGTAGGTAGATCGGATCTTTTTTCTTTTGATTGTTCTACTTAGGCCTCAAAAGTACCCAGAAATGGACATGCAAACTGCGGCGATGCTTGTAGCCTGTGGGCACGACTCGTAGACTATCAAATCAGCTCTAAAACAGCCCCCAAAATGACATAATATTATATAAATTATATTTAGAAAATGGATATTATAAATGTCCAGATTCATCTCTGTATTACAAGGTACACTGAAAATCCATACATTTAAGAGGTTAGTCAGTATGGCTATCCCAGGTTCGGCATATCGAGGTATTCATCCATCGTTAGTCAAAATGGCGAACTTTAATTCAAAAATTACTGAGGTAATGCTAATGCCATAGTCAAAATGACTAACACTAATATGCATAAAAAATAAAATACTTGGGTGGGTTAGTTATTTGACTAACCTGACAGCATTGACTAACACGGATTGGTCGTATAGGGAGCCAGAAAATGACTGAGAGACCCTAAGTCCTATTTTGGCTTCTTATATGCCCAACCTATCTTATTCAATGCTGTCAAATTGACAAACCCATCTTAGTCTTTCCATATAAGGCGTAATAGGGTTAGTCATGTTTACTATGGCGTTAGTTTTGCCTTAGTCATTTTTGAATACAAGTTCGTCATTTTGACTAATGCACCCATGGCGAACCTGGGATAGTCCCTACTGACGAACCCTTTAAACCTATAGATTATCTGTGTAGGGTCAGGTAACATAAAACACAGCTTTTTCTTTCTCTTTTGCTTGTACAGATGGAAGAAGATATATGTACTTCACTGTGTGTTTTAGATTTTAGATTTTGATTTAATGCCCATATCTATGACGCAAAATAACAGGTTCCATATTTAAGTGATAATAACATTGTAGGCATCAAAATTTAAAGCATATAAAATATGCCAGAATGTATACTGTTGATTAAGATTGACTGCTCCTGAGAGCTAAACTCTTGTTGAAGGTGATTCACAGCTGTTTCCAACAAATCACATTAAAACACGGTGACGCCCCTTAACATGATGGGCGGGGGCAGGCTGGTTTGTATCTAGCCCTAATCATGGCTATTACCTGAAAAAGGTGCATGGAGAATAGAATTGATTGAACTGGTCCTGGGCGGCGGCAAGTCAGGCCGGGCTATATATAGAATAGGGTTCTCAGTGCAGTGGTGGGGATGGGCATTCCCTGAATGTGGCCGGGTAGCAGGAGCGGGGAGATAAACGCTGATTTAGGAGGGCGGGGTTGTCCGGTGCCCAGACGGCCAGGCTCCCGTCAGGCTGGCCAGACAGTGACAGAAATATCCAGCTATAAACCCTTTTATTGCTGGACTTGACTACAATACAAGTTATTCCTTTACAACATTTAATCTAATCACCCTAAACGAACATTTCCTATTATTATAGCGCCTACAATCATTATAGGCATGAATCATATGCATACATTTTGGATACAAGAGGGGATTTTTTTCGGCGCGAAATAGCAGATGACATTTTACCTCAATATATAACTATTGCGGTCCATAGGTCCCTACCAACGTCATAGGGGGTTGGCAACGGCTGTATGGTTGGCAAGACAACGGGGTTATATAATAATGATCACATTCAACTGAAATATCCAATCATTTGAAGCAAAGTCGAGTATTTATAGTACAAAAGTTCCATTTATATATGCATTGCTGCCAGGTATTGGATGGGTCTGTTATTAAGCATGACCGTAGTACTTACAATATCGATATAATGTTGGGTGTTTGAACTAGTTTGTAAAGTTTCTTTTCAACAGTCATCCACTTTTGTAATTAAATACGCTTATTCGTTTACATTATTATGCTGCACATGTTTCTGCAGTTTTATAACGTCCTTGCCCTCCCATGTATTAAATGCATGAACACATGATTGTTATTTTTCTAATTGCATTACATGCAGATCTGGAGGGAGTCACTGATTTCCCAGTATGGTTAATGAGATGGTTAACAATGCACAAATTAACTGCACTCACACTTTTTATACTCAATAATTACATCCAGGGCGGATCCATTTTTTTGCAATTGTTCGGTCCACCCTCTATGACCCCTATGCACAGATACAATTTACATTCCAATACACAAATCCATACACAATATGAGATTCCAATCTGATCTATGTGCCTGGCCGAATTCCCCCAAAGGCTACACAACAAAGGAACAAGCCATGGTTGAATACTTCCAATGGTTAATCCTTCGAAGGCCGCCGCAAACTGTTTTCATGTGTTTGGTCCTTGATCGGCATAATTCATGAATGCAACCCTGGTGAGTAACTCGCCAGTGCTGCATTCAAGCATCTTAGGAGTTGATACACTCCTAAATGATTGGTATGATGCTTGAATATAGCACTGGCGAGTTACTCACCGGGACTGCATCCATGCATCATGACGACCAAGGACGTACTGCATTAATGCACGATGCAGCCCTTAAAGGGTTAAAAGCTGCCCTGGAGGAGCGACCACTCTGCAGTAGCACAAAGGGGGTGGAGAATGTATGTCCACCAGTTCATTTGCACTTGAAAGGCCACTCCCCAGGCAACCCCCTATGGAAACTTCAACGGTGGCTGCCCGAGCGGGATTGATTGCCTTTTTGGCCGGTCCGAGAGCTGCTCGCCCCCACCATGAGCTGCTCGCCCCCAATGTGAGGTGTGACCCAGACACAATCGATCCAGCTTCGGCTCCGATCATATTAGTAGGTTGTAGGTCCGGTCTGGGGGTGGCTAAATACTCCAGGGGTAAGGGGTGTGCCTACAGTCCCACTGCCCACTCACAGTATGGGGGAGGGTTGTACCTCACTGCAGCATTCAGTTACGCTTTATAGGTTTATATCACGTTTAAAGAATTGGGTTATATTTGAGCAGATCAAATAATGTAATGTGTATTCTAGTGCTATAATATAAAAGTTTACCAATTCAACTGCGAACTATATCATACAGATTACGCAAATTGATTGAGGTTCCAACACGATTGGAGAGAATATCTGTCATTATATTCACACAACGGTTTGAGCTACATGTATTCTTTAATGCTGAAACGTACAAATGACACCGTCGGACAGTCTTACCCTCTGAGATATTCATAACAATATCATTTCTTTAGGATTGCATTAGATCGTTAGGGCAATACTATATTTAATTCTATTTCACATCAGTAAATGAGGTGAAACAGTCCTTGACCCGTGGGCTTTTAGCCTGGACTCAATGTCCTCACGTATACAGTTTGATGGCTTTCATTTTGCCATGTGGTTGGTTGCCTCAAGGGAATGAAAACTCAATCTCGACACAACCAGTCTTCTGTTTTCTTATGATTTAACGATGTGGTTGGAATGTAGGCATCATTAGCCCTTTGAGCTCGGTAAGATGCCTCAGGGTAATTTGTCGTCACGAGCGACTCAGCGCTAGCGAGTAACTCAGCTCGGTGCAAGGTAAAATAATGATGAATTTTGATAAGAATGGTCTTACATGTATCTATGCAAATGGAAATGCTACTTGTAACCGTATAGATATTTTCTGTAATTAGTAATTGCACTTAACACATGACTTTGACCCTGTTGTATGTTAAGATTATTTTCTTACTTAGCCCACTGTAGCCAGCTTCTCTATGCCCTTACATCAGTGTGTAGTAAAAACTTAATGATGGAACACGTCAGTCCTTACATCTCCCTATGCACAATTTACCTAGTCTATCGCTATTGCTAATTTCTTGTGGTTGACATTCAGAAAAAGGCAGGCCGTCTGGCAGTTATCTAATGATGGCATTTATCTCCAGGCAGGAGGCATTGGGGGGACAGGTGTGACTTGTCTGTCTCCCGCCTCAACAGCTGTATCTAAAATATCATATAGCGATACTACGCGTGGCTCCATATGCGCAGCCATTTTATAGTTCTGTCCACGTAATATCCCGCGAGATTTAGATTGGTACCAGACACGCACATACCATAGCTTGCCATAAACAAGCTACATTGTGAGTGCAGAACCGATATATCATATATCATATATATCATGAGACAAGTGTTGGTCACTGGAACAAGTTCCCTCCTGCTTCTTCGCTATATATGCCTGCGTCCTAGTGTATGTAGTGACAGAGGTAGTAGTGGATTTATCGTGTGGTTTTTAGGGTTATTGTCTATGGATGCTAAGCGTTGGCCTGCCTTCTGTTCTTCTGACATTTGTATCCTCTTATCGGAAATTAAAATTGTTAGGCAGATTGGCAGTAGGTGGATTTATTTCACGCGGCATCTGATTCTTGTTTGAACCACTGACCTACTACATGTGAATCCAACACTCGATCATTAGACCTATACTATTCGTGGTAGATAATCCCACAGTATATACTGTACTTTTGGCATAAGCACCAACTGCTGAGGCCCACATGGCAAGATTGATTATTGCTCACATGTTATATACATAAATTGTACGTGTACACACATTCATGAGAAACATGGATGTTCCATGCCGGGACGCTCAGAGCATCGTTTCTGCTTGGCTTCTTACCTAATTGGAAAGAAATGGATAAATAAATTGAATTAACAGCTAAGCAGAAAAATGGTCCGTGTAATAACACGCGAAGCATCCTTTCTACGTGGCTACTTACACGTTGGCATGTGTCTGACTCGTCCCATGCTGAGGTATTGTCTGTCGTGGACTTCATCACTAGCCACCACGTGATGTTAGGTAACAGCCTGTCTCAGTGGCAGTGGGCCTAAATAAAACCTCCTATAGGCATTAGCATAATGAGTATCTTTTTAGGAGTCTGTGCCTACAGCACTCTACGGCTGTCAACGTCCATTAGTGAGGCAGTCTCCGCCATATCTCACCGCCCACCGCTCTCTGCCCCACATGCACACATCACCACTCTCCTTGTTTTGTTTTAATGGTTTGTATCTCTGCCCCACCTAGCTGTTTGCATTTGAAATGGACCGATTCTGACTCCAATTTATTTTTGAATTATGCTGTCAGTGCTTGAATGGGGATAAAAGTAACCAATTATGTGATGGTGACACCTTTGCAAAAAAATGATTAAAAAGTATATCACCCATCAATACTGGTAGAAATGGAATATGTATCTAGTTCAAGATACTTCTGGGTGTAGAGGGACATTGGGTGATGCAGTTGGGTGATACAGTTATGAGGGGCTAGGAAAAGTAGTTTGGCATCACACGCTTTCTCCCTCCTGACGCCAGATGGGTTCTATATTGGGGCAGAGTCCATAGCTACAAATAAGCCTACGTTGGAGAGTGCGCACATTGGTCCCTGCCACATCACCCATCACTTTCTGGGCTGGGATCCAGCCCCTGGGCTGTGGACCTATGTGGGCCCTGGGTAAGCTGGTAAGTGGCTTGTAAAATTAGAGCAGAAATGGCCTGCTTGAGTTCAGACAGGAACAGTTTGCTGATGGGGCCATAAATCAGAGGCTACTATTATATCAATCGGCGCTAATCTACTGTATCAGAGAGAAGGCTAGCCCTCCTGTAGAAATGGTGCCTGCCTTAAGCAGGTATTCCAGCCGAGCAGATTACCTAAGCTGGGTCCATCAGGGCCTGGTATGTCATCAGCATTGAGGTTATTCCCTGCTGGTTCCCTGATCTTTTTTTAAAATTATTGTACCGAAATTGTAGACAATTTCGGCGCTATTGAAGAGTTGATTTGATGGTCCAGACTGAGTCTAGGCCCCCGTCCACGAGTCTGCATCATAGTTTGTGAGTCAATCCCTGGGTACTTTTGAGGCACACCTGAAAAAGGTCCGTCCTGCCCACCGAATATTTTAGGCCACTGACCTGAAACATTTCATTTGCCCTTGGTTAAATATTGCTTGTTGCTTCAATCGCAGATGTCAACCGGGAGGAGTTATCAGTTGGCTTCTGATCATCCCCCACCCGAAAATCGTGAATGATCGGCTCGGGTGGAACCAATGCTTTAGGCCCAAAGAGACTTAAGAGTGTTTTCCGTGCCAGCTCATACTTTTGTGCTATACCGACCTATATATATATACCGGTGTATATATATAGCTTATTTTCTGTGACCATGTAAAACTGCATGTGATGGTATATCGACAATAAATACTTCAATCTGTCATTCTTAAGTCCTTTTGTTGTTGTTGGCTGTGTTTATTGATCAATTTATTCGGGGAAGAGATTTATCTCTCACATGTAAAATTTTACCCGCAAGCCATATTTTAGATTTCTTTGGTCTGAATTAAGTATTATAGACTATTGTCTGTGCCTACACATGTGCAGGCTTGGACTTTTTGAATACATTAATTGTTTCTTTGTGTAGGATGACAACATTTTCTGGATGTCAAACAGCAACTGGCTAAAGCTTTGTGGCGTCATATAAACACGTCTATAAATTCAACGCAGATTATTTTGTCCGTCATATCCCCCACTAGATGTGCTGCAATGCTGTTTCAGATTTCAAATATGAATTGAAATCTGCTGTCAGTTTAAATAACCATTCCGTCCGTCCGCTAATGAATTCGACATTTAGTCGGATGCTATGTCTATATCACGTAGTTTGATATCCAAGTCATTAGGCCACCAAGAGCATGCTGCTTTTCCTTTTTAAAGGACTGGGACAGTATGTGGATCCCCCCACTGCATAAAATGATGTCGTCCTCATGGCCTGTGACACTATGCCAAATGATTAAGGCTATTTTAGACTATATTCTTCTGATAAATGCAAAGGCCCAGTCAGCAGAGGCTGTAGTCTTATCATCGTTGTAAACGGTTGTATCACACTCGGCCTATCACTTCGTGTGATACAACTCAGGTACGACTCGTGAATAACTATGTTCCGGACTCCACTGGCATGGCATTTATATCTACAATGTATAAAGAAGTGCGATATGGAGCAAACTCTAATGCGTTCGACAGTGACTTTCAATGTCAGGGATCTTTTTCACTGAAAAGAGGAAAATTCAATAGCCTCTGTATGACATTGTCAGTTTTCCTAGAATGATTGGCAGAGCGTACAATGCATACACGGATGCATGTATCGATGTCATCGCCTTCCCCATAGGTCACAGAGACTCATACAGACATGTACCCTCTGGCTCAGTAGCGATGAAAGAGCCTTCTATTGTGGAAGGAACATGAGAAGCTACTTTGCACAGCAAGGAAATCGAGAAGCCAACAAGCCATACAAATGTGTTTCTTTCCTTCGGATATGGAGTGGAGGGATCATCTTAATGCATCCGCATTCCTACCGTTATTCCCCTATGAATCTGGCAATAGAATCCGCCTTTCCCTGCGGAGTAAGCCTATGATATGATCCATTTACATATACCTTTGTATGCATATAAATTTACCGTTTTCATAAATAGACTAGGTAATGCTATGTATGTGCGTACCATGTATTCATAGCAATGGCAGAAAGAACACGTTCTATCTGAGGGTCTAAAAGAAGTGTGTCACCCCAAGTGTTTGATCATTACTACCTTACACATCCAAAGCCCACCTCCAGGGTCTGAGCCCTGGTGGACGCAGCTTGCACCTGATGAACTCAGACCAAGATGGCGTCCTGCCAGGCCGCCCTGAGCGCGCACGCCATCCTGAGGCTGCATCCTCGGTTTCCGGTTCCTATGTAAGTGTCGCCCCCTTCCGGCGCCGTGCCAAGACACTCAATTGCTGGCGTGACTGCTGGTTACTGGGACGTGCGGCCGCTGGTACCTAAAGCCTAGACCCCCACAGCAAGGGGGTTGGGGCGACCCCCACACCATGGTAGGATGGGGTATGAGGGGGGGGGGGAGGGGTGGTAGTAGCTCCCGTAAGGAACTAATGGGATATCATGGCAGGGAGGCAGGTATATGGCTCTAGACCCCTAAATTCGATATGGCGACATGGGCATTTCTTAAAATCGACATGCGACATGAGGCCTAGTGACATGCGACATGAGGCTTAGTGACAGAGGACATGAACATTTCTTAAATTGACATGGGACATGAGCATTTTAAGCGACATAGACATGCGACATGGTCATTTCTTAAATCCGACATGCGACATGGGGACCCCCCCCCCCCATCAAGGGCCCCAGGTAAGCAGGACAGGCAGGGTGTCAGGCATATTGACAATGAGTAATACACACAACAAGCAGACAGAGACTGAGTAAGACACGCAGGCAGACAGATAGGTAGACTCTTAATAGTAATTTAGGCATGCATGGGAGTATTGAGTAAGGCAAGGCAGACAGGCAGGCAGACAGACACTGAACAAAGCAATCTGGTAATGAGTGAGACGCACATGCAGGCAGACACTGAGTAAGGCAGGCAGACACTTACACTGAAAAAGTAAACTCGTCCCCAGACTCGTCTAAGTGACTGTCATAAAACAAACGAGTCAAAAGTTGTCTAACATATCAGGTTACCATCCCACAAATAGAATCTTGAGCTGGTAAATGTCGGGTTTTGGGCTGGCACATACTAAGTGGGTCTTCTATCTCCAGCTAGAAGACCCGCTTCCTTGTCACTTAGACAAGTTTTTGACTCATTTATTTTATGACTGTCACTTTGAAGAGTCTGGAGACAAGTTTATTTTTTGACTGTAGGCAGGAAGCAGTTAGTCGTGCCAGGTACTGAGGCAAGGGGTATAAAGAGAAGAAGAGGATCATAGAAGGAGAAACATTCAACAGATGAGATAAAACATTGCCACAGCTGGAGGCAAGCAGGCAAGGAAAAGTACGATACAGAAAAAAAGGCGAGTGGTGACTGGACACCTGACACTCAGGACAACAGGTCCGAGGACAATATGAATCCCCCCCCCTCCCCCCTGGGGATAGTACAGAACTGTTTGCCCCGAGAAATGTTAAGACACCTGTGCCATCGTGAACATTGTCCACGATGCTGATATCACCATGCATGAGATACAAGTCAGCTGGATGAGTCAGCTGCAGGATAACTCCATACTATGGAAGACCGGTGCGCCATTGCCAATAGATCATTACCAATTACTTATTGCTAATTGTAATTTGCCAATTACCTATGGCGTAATGTATGGTACTCGGACGTTATAGGTATAGCCATGCATCGTTTATAATGTCCGCCCATCGTGTATAATATTATATTGAACACACTTTTGTATCATAGATGACCCCTCCCAATGTGCGAGCACCTAATATTTGAGCACACCTAATGTCCGAACATTTAACGTCCGAGCACTTAATTAGTAGTAATCATATCATGTTATCAACTTCAATATGCTCGAGCAATTTTTCCCCTTTTTTTTGGGGGGGGGGGCAGGCCTACGTTCATATTATAGGCTCCTACGTTTTTTTTGTACTTCTACACATATATACTAACCTAATAGGAAGATTGGTACATTAACCAATCACACAAAACATAATTGTTATTAACCCATAGATTGGTGATTAAACTATATACCCTTTCCCCAGGACTATGCTTACACCAAAAACTGCATTATTGTAATGGTACTGTGTATGTACATAGGGGCAGGTAGGGGCCGTAAGCAACCAGCTACACGTCATAAGCAATTGACAATTAGCAATTGGCAAATGGCAATTGGCAAAGGTATGGCGCACCGGCCTTCCATATTATATTAATGTAATAGCTTCCATTTACCTGTGCTGGACTTAATATGCTTCTACATACCTTATGAAGATATAATTATTATCTTCAGGAGACACCTCTATCATTAGACAGACTTGTCTGCTTCAATGTTCCTATATGTCATACTACCTTTACCAATATAACGGAATATAATTATGTTGCTTTTTGTCGACTGATGAACGAATGCAGAACAGGCGAGTTAGCTGCATGCCAGTTCTGCATGCATGCGTCATGCTGACAAAATGCCCAAATGGGGTTGATGCAGTCCACAAGTGTTGGCATGATGCACCAATGTAGCAGCGGCGAGTTACCCGCCGGCGCTGCGATGCTGTATCATTACATCAATTGAATGTAAACATTGATGTATCATTAAAGGTGTATCATCATGAATTTAGATTCAGCCCATTTGGTTATCAACATGGGGGGGGGGAGGCAGTCTTTGCAAAAACATGCAGGACAGTGGCAATGTCCTCCTAAAATGTCACCTGTCCAGCAGATTAACAGGTGTAGCAGGACCGAATGTCCAGTAACATGTTGGGCTTTTCTGAACTAAAATAATTTAGTTTGTCTCTAAACGTGAAATATGTTTGTCAATATACTGTGCAAATCTTATGTACTATCCTGATTTAGCCATAGATGGTTACAAATAAAATGTATTTTCAATGGATAAAAATATCTTATACTTAAAGTATATAAATTGTCAGATATGTGGCTATCCGGTCCTTCAAAAATGTAACCAGTCCTGCAACATTAAAAACTTGCAGGACCGAATGTCCTGTGGGATGAAGAAGTTTTCGCGAAGACTGGGGAGGGGGTTGAAGCAATTAATATCTATGTGCGTTACTCTGCAATTGCAGAATCATTTAGCGCTAGCACCAATATAAGCTCTTTGCTAATACTGCCAAGCATCTGCTCCTTCCCCCTGAGCAGTTGTCTGATGTGGTTACATACCTGTATTGACATGTGCAATAAACTATGACATCCATGACCATAATGCTAGCCCTCCTCCGGCCCTCCCCCTGCCCTACCTCCTCCTGTCATTATTTATTGATCCCTGACCAGGCGGGGGCAGGCTATGGGCCTTACCGGAAGTGACATAAGGAGGTAGTCAGTTTGCGCATGCGCCTGGCAATGCCATGGGTGCCTTTGATCTAACATGAGGTCACGTGGTCGGGAGTATTGATATATGACGGATTCACACACATGTGGATAGCACTAGACCGTTATACGATGCATTGTATTGTGGCCATCAAGCCACTAGACGAGGCCTTTGACCCTGGTGTGCTATTGCAAGATTGCAAGATAGGCGCTTATTCAAGATCCAATCTTTGTGCTGAAGACAAAGGCCCCTCTATCTCTGGTGCTTATACACACTATTAAGCTTAGACTCATTATCGTAACACGACGGTATACATGTATAATAGGGCAGCTGGCACTCGAACCAATTGCCACAAGGACAACTGATACATGAATGCATCATGACGACAAAGTGCATAATGCATTAAATCAGTCTGTGGCCTTTAAAGGGTAAGATACAGTGATTATTATACCTAGGACAACAAAGCATACAGGATCCCTATCTCTTAACTATAGAAGCGGCCGACGGCGTATTTATGGCATAAACTCTGCTGTACGCCACTCCCAGGCCCTAAGAGTGGCGTACAGCCTGTGAGAGTGGCGTACAGCCTGTGAGAGTGGCGTACAGCCTGTGAGAGTGGCGTACAGCCTGTGAGAGTGGCGTACAGCCTGTGAGAGTGGCGTACAGCCTGTGAGAGTGGCGTACAGCCTGTGAGAGTGGCGTACAGGCCTCCAGATATGACAAGGGATAGCTCTCATAGCGAGCAATAGCGGCAGTGCTAAGGGGTATGGGGGTAGACCCCTAAAATCGACAGGGCGACATGGCTGTTTCTTAAAATCGACAGGTGACATAGGCATTTCTTAAAATCGACAGGAGAAATAAAAAGATAGTGACAAGGGACATGACCATTCCTTAAAATCGACAGGGGACATGGGCATTTCTTAAAATCGACAGGAGGAATAGAAAGATAGTGACAAGGGACATGGGCATTTCTTAAAATCGACAGGCGACATGGGGACCCCCCATCTAGACCCCCAGGGGTACTCTTTCAGCAGCTGTTAGAAACTGGCTTATTTTCGCCAAAAAATAGTAAAGCTAGGTTTCATAAATAATAATAATACTACATTGTGCCGTCGGCAGGTTCTATAGTTAAGAGATAGGGATCCTGTATGCTTTGTTGTCCTAGGTATAATAAATCTAAAACAACACACGGTTTGCATACTTGTGCTTTTATTCAACTCGTGTACACCACAGGAAGCCACTCGTTGGCTTATGAAGCCAACTTGTGACTTCCTGTGGCATACACTCATTGAATAAAAACACTCGTATGCAACCGCCGTGCCGTTTTAGCTTAAAGTATCATGACAGTTGTCAGGGACCAGGGTTCCAGGGGCTCAAATAGCATTGGACCAGTTGCCCTGGTTAGGCCAAAAGAAAAGGTTTGTTTCAGGTCACCCGATCGACCCTATCAAAAGAGGACTGACCCTACGTTTTTTTATGCAATTTTGAAGAAATTTCCTTATTTTTAGCCTTATTGGGTCAATTTACGGGTCTTCGGAGAGGTCGGGTAGTACTTTCATGTTTAAAAAAAAAGTTTAAAAAATCAAAAAAAATCCCGACCTACCGACCCTACATTTTCATGCCATGTTATCTGAAACAAACCTCTTTTTTTGGCCTTATCATCAGCCATCAGAATCCGTACAACCTATGATGTGCCCCACACTGTTAATAACTGATTCTTCACTCCTGGGGCTGTATTATGTAATCAATGGGTGCTTACATAAGGGGAAGCAGTGGTGCTATATGCCATATGTGACATTGCAGACACCAGGAGGAGCCAACATTATTAATGTAATGCCATGGTGGTGATCAATTTGGGTGATTCTCACTTCGCATGACAGCTGCCAACCGTGGTCATAAAATATGGATGTGTGTAATTCATCAGTTTCATGGAGAGCATCATGTGCTGCTATATAGGGGAACATTGGATATAATTATATAGATTTGTGTATGTTTATACCTCTTTTGACTCTTTAAGGGTGTCATGATGCTTCAAGGACCCACGATGATACACCATTGCATGCAGCATCGGTGCATCATGCCAAAATCGATATAAATTTAACCACGATGGGTTACTCGCCAGTGCTGCATTCATGCATCTCATATTGACAAAACGGCATTGAAGCAGTTTGCTGCAATTGAATGGCTAAAATGCAAATGACATCCATTGGGAAATTGGAAATAATTTAAAGCTTTTATATTCATGGCCAGTGTATCATTTGATCTTCATAACTAAGATCAGTTGTCTAATTCAATGTGTAAATTTCCCTGAATGCAATGTTAAACCAGTTGTCTGTTTTGGATTATGTACGGCGTTTTGAATAAGATAGTCCCCCCCCCCCCCATAAAATAATAGAATATGAATTTAAAAAATAACAAGCATCATTCTATATCCGACGTGCATTAAAACAATCACACCGATCTTTGATTTTATTGTTCAACACATAACAAGTATTGTATTTATAACAGGTATTATGCTGTATGATTGCACCTTGCCCTCTGATAGGTCTGTGTTTTATAATAATATGTTTTCTTTTCTTAATATAAAACTAACCCATTCCGTTGATCATGGCGTTCTCTTGAATATTATAAACAGGGCCGGAGTTTCTCTTCCTTCACACAGAGTAGCTCACTTTGGGATCCATAGCAAAGATTATTTCCAGAAAAGAGTTTCTAGGTTTGTTTATAAGTTCCCATATCCAAACCAGGCATTGATTGATTTTTGAACTTTAGTAAATTGTGATATTACTGCTCATGGCTAGCAAGTGTACATGGACAAGTTTAGCTCCCTGCATCTGTATACTATTTCTTCCTGTGCCTGTGTAGTGAGCACATTGTATGGTCATAATTTGGGGCACCAGCAAATTAGTGTGACACTGTGTGAGGATATTTTGTGCCATAGCACCCTGTGTGATATTGTGTGACCCCTGTACATAGTAGCACATCCTTGAACATTGTCACACAGCATTTTACAGTGTGCATTTTTAAATTGTGACACATCGTATACTTTTTTACCACACTGCTTTAACTATGGAACAGGTTAAAACCATTTGATGGCTTGTACATCATGATGGTATCGGTTATTGTGCAAGAGAGTTTGTAGGTTTCCCAGGTTTATTATGCAAATACAGCTGTAGGATTTATAGTACATGCCTTTCATAATCACCGTGGGACGACATATAGTTTATATGTCCCAATATGTTTTATTTTTTCTCATTGTCATGTTAGGAACCATGTCAGATGTTTTGCCGGTTCAGAACATTTCTTTTTCGATTTTCGATTTTCTCTTTGAAAAATAGACGACACAGAAAATGTTGTAAATTAATAAACAAAGACTTTTATACTCAAATTCATGTTTGAAATACTTTTACCAATGTCTTTTGATTTTGATGTAATGTCTAACACCAATGGCTTGAAGTTAGATCAATGCTTTTGAATATCAAAAGATAATTGAACAATGTTTCCGCCTCTCGCATCAGATAATCTCCCAAATAGACATATATCTTCAATGGTATGTCCCTGCAACACATCAGCAACTAGCACACCCTAAAGAAACCTCTGTGTAGGCAACGATATCGGCAATGGTATAATGACAATTGGGATGGATATAGAACATTGTAAGCTACACATAAGTATTTTTGTAGTAAGACATGAGGTACAGTACCCTGTTACTCTCTGCCAGTAAATACTGGACATGAAATAAGTTTACTATCGTTATTTCTCGATACAGTAAGCATCTACATCTTAAGACCGTGTCGTCTTGACAGTATACATATGTTTCAAGTGTATGGATGTACCTTTTAACCATTTTAAGGTCAATGAATGATGGCATGAATATGTGTGTCAGAAATTAGAGGGTACTTTAGATTTGCTTTATACGGTCTGCTCAATGGGTTTTGACCTCTCATAATATAAGTTGACATGTGGATAGTTCCTAGATTTATTTACTGGCATCAGTAGCATAGGACATGATAAAATCCTACATAAGTATAATACATATGGATCTATAATATTCAATGTACATTATGTAATATCCTAAGGAAAGGCACATTACTATGATCCCCTTTGTGTAGTAATCCAGAGTGATCCAAAAATCATTTTGTGGCATAATATTAGTCTTGCCATAGTAGCAGAATTAATCTTCTAATTCATATAGGAACAAATGATTACAATCTTGTGGTTTTGTTCTCTACTGTTTGAAACATACCAAGAAAATTATTGAATGTAATCATAGTGTTGAAATACACAATGTTGTAATATCTGAACTCCAATAGCCCATCATTATAAATTTCGCTTAAACCTACCAGATATTTCATGTATATACTATACATTACTACTGTTTTCAGCATAACGAATTACCCCCCATGAATAGGAACGTACCATGAGTAGACCAAAAGCACCAAACAGCTCAACTGAATTTCATTTGCGTAGAAGAGAATACGTCTAGGGAATTGTATAACAACCTCTCATGGGAATAGTTGTGCTTTTGACATTGTTGCCCTGAATTCAAGTTAATGCTAGAGATGTAATAAGCACCCTGATGTTGTAGTATGGATGTACATACTATATTATATTGTTCCTCTGAGTTTTACTTTACAAGCAGTATCACAAATATTATGTGAATGGTAGTTCTCAATAGGAATCATATCTATGTGTGACAAGAATAGACAGATCTCACACTATTAGGTTCACACAAAATGAAGAAACTGCCCAATTTGAAGGTCCATACTTGTGAAACACTTCATTACAGATGAACATGCATTGTGTCCATATAAAAACAAACTATCAACACTCACAGTATTACCTAATATCCATGTCACATTCTATGACAAAATAGTCTATGGCATTGTGAGAATAGAATCTACATGAAATGGAAAGAGTCACTTCACCATGGAAACCTCACTATTTTCACATACTAAATAAATTCGTGATACACAAGTGTCACTCTATATCACTCCATGAAACGATCCTTATATCCTAATGATAATGTATCCAATATATTTGGATATCGGGAAAGCGCATCCAATAATTGGAATAATGATTTTGATTTAGGTACCCTTTTATCCTGTAGAAAGCCACCAGATGCAAGCTGACAGGCACAATGGAAATTATCATACTAAACCTCATTTGATTTATCGAATAAACATTATTAATAGTAGCCTGCAATATATTGTTCATCTGATAGTGTCATTTAATTTTCAATCCATAATTTCAAATGGTGCTTGTAAGGCAGTTTACCTTGGTCGTTGTTGACAGTCCCCCACTCATCCATGTGTTATAATGTGATCGAAGTATTCAATGACAATACATCATAATAAGTTACAATTTTACCATCCTCCATCAGATTATTCATGTGTATGAAAATGTTCTGGTGCAAATATCCAACATGTATTGGCATGTGTTCAGGTGTGCTCATTTACCCTTCGTCAACACAAGTAACAGTTTTCCTTACATTTTCATTACATTTTACAGTGTGCATACTCAATTATAATGGATGATCTCCTGTGGTATCTATATTGAGCACTAGTTGATGGATGGAGCACCGTCAAATCCCTTTACCCCCATATGACGTACACACTGCAAGTCATTCTCTTATAATTCTTTAATTAGGCTAGAGGCGAAGACATTTGTTTCAGGTTCAACTTGATCATATTACATGCACTCTAAATTCATTTCGATTTTATTAAAGAAATTATTTAGCCTCAGCTATGTTTCCGTATAATATGACAGTTGCCCTTTTTTGCTTTTAGGTTCAATCAGTTGTCTTTGACTTTGCATACACAAAACAATTGACACATGTTCCTTTTATCCAGACCCTCAATCATCCAATATAAAGACTGGAAGATATCGATTTGATTTTGTATTTTTTCGACATTGTATGCAATACTGATCTAAGGTTTCCCTGATTCATCATATTATCTCAAAAATACAAGCTAAAGTAATATAAATAGTTACCCAAAATACACATGAATGCATTCTATGTAAAGGTATAAAGAAAATATGCTTTATGCTGCTTCTTAATATACTGCATTAGATCTTCTTTTCGATAATTCACATATTATGATGGCTTATGTGGATGATGGTAATGTTCTGTAAAATGTATGATAAGGTACACATCTGTGAACACTTTGTAACCTTTGACAGTTACCCGTATGAAGGCGATGTTTGCTTATACATGTATGTTGCACCATGTAACTTTGTCAATAGATACTTATTTCTGGAGATTTGACTGAATTTCCCTTTTCACATTTTAGCACTTTGTAATTATTTCGAGTGCTTGGGGTGATCCTACAGCAATGTTGTTGTTAGAGAAGATAGATATAAATAATAATGGAAATAATATTTGCTGAGATCATCTTTTTGCACCTTCTTGATTGTATTATAACAATAAATCAAGAATACAACAGAGAAAAGAGGTAATAGTTGAGCTAGGTTCAGAAGAAGCCCCACGATGTCCAATATCCAGGCTTTGTTACCAATACAACCATATCTAAGAATTTAATAGAAATGAAAAGAAAATCCATTCCCGTTGTTGGGACTAACGCTGCCATGCCGTGAGCCTCCAGGAGATAGCCTGGAGGAGTCCTCCTGGCGTGGACTGTTATCTCCACTGGAGGAGGAGAAGCCACTACTGCTGCTGTTATTAGCACTACCTCCTGGGTCCGACCCTGGAGCCAGGTGGTGGTTTGCCCGGAGGTCCTGTCCAGAGGGGCAGCCCTCTATCCCCTCCAGGGTGTACTGGTACATGGGGCCCTGGCCTTCCTCCAGTGCCTCATCTAAGTACAAGGCAGGCTTGGCATTAAGCATGACCACTGCAGACAGGTAGCAGGCTGAGTACTTAGTGACCCGCTCTGTGGGGGGTGGCGGTAACTCTGTCCACTTACGGTCCTCCCCAACTAAGTTATAAGCCATAAGGCGGGAGATGCAGTTACAGGAGATGTCCATGCTGTATAGGTGCTCGATGGCCAGGTAGGAGGAGAGGCCAGGCATCTCTGCCGTGGTCACTGCATAGTTCTCCAGGGGCAGAGTCTGCAGGCTGGGTGGCTTCACATACTTCTCCTTAGCCTGCATCCGCCAGCTGTCCTCCTTGATGTCATACACTCTCTGTGTTGTCACCGAGGCCATGGAGTTCACAATGATCTTGGCACCGCTTCCGCTCAAGGTCACAGCCCGGCCGTTAAGCGGGTCGGTCTCCGGGGCGGCGAGGGGGTGCACCTTATACCTACAGCCTTCCTTAACTAAGCACATCCACCCTGGAGACACTGTAGAGCCCTGGGAGGCAGCCTTTCTCTGCCCAGCCCACACAAAGACCTTACCTGCCTGCTGTCTCTGCTGGTACCGCATCAGGTGCAGGTCACTGCCATTACCCAATGGTAGATCACACACCTCAGACCAGGCCCGGCTGGTGATGTCTAGTTTGAACAACCGTCTATTCACAAAGAAGTTATTTTTGCTATTATCTTTGGATGTTTCTGCTGCCTGATGCTGTGCGTTATTCCCCTGTTGTTGCTCTTGATGTTGCTGATGTTGATGTTGTTGCTGTAAATGTTGATGTTGTTGATGCTGCTGATGTTGCTGATGCTGGGGTTGTGATTTGCTGCCTGTTATCCTATCACTACTACTATTACTACAGGTCTTTTTGAGGGAGCAGGTATTGCCCCAATCCACAACACAGAAAATTGTCTCATCAAAACAGAAAAATTGCGGCAGTGGCCCAATTCGATTAATGCTTCCCCATGGCACATCAGGGAGCTCCTCACAATTACCCCTGAGCAGGTCCACCAGAACAACTCGCTCACTATCCCCACCCTTGAAGACAGCGAAATGGCGTACAATGCCAACGAGTTGCTTACACGTTATAGTGTGATCATGTTCAAATTGTCCTAGAATAACCCATCTCCGGAAATCAGGTATATAGGCTAAGAGTTTGTTGAGATAGGTTCCAGTCTGTGGCCTCTTTTCTTTTAAGGTGCCCACAAGGCCGACCACTGGGTAGGAGACTGGGTTTTTGATCTGCAGACCACTCAGTGTGTAGTCCACCATCTTCAATACATTGAGATAGGACTTCTGGGTGATGTTCAAGCAGAGTTGGTTCAGCCTTAGGTTGGTGTCACACTTCCTACCCAAGAGCTCCTGGAGAACCTCCTTGAAGACACACTCCCTCTCTTTAATGCTATAATCCAGCCACTGCCGCAAGAATCTCAGCTTGTCCTCAACACTAAGAAGATCCAAGACCCCCTCCTTGATGATAACCTTCAGAAATTCCGGTGGTATGTCCAGGGTCTCATGCTTAAACCTGATGCAGTCATGGAACCTGCCCTTGGCCATGGCCTTGCACACAATGGTCAGGTTATCCAGGTTGTATCTATCTGCAATGGCCCACATCCTCATACAGTTCCTGGGCCCTAGGTTAGTCAGCATATACTGTGCACAGATCTGCCGCAGTTTCTCCATCAGGAAATGCGAGGCACCATTGAGGATCTCCTCGAAGGTGTCCCCCGAGATGGAGATACTGCCACGGTACATGTAGCGCAGAATTTCCTGGAAGTGCTGTGGGGCAGAGAATATGTGTGTCATGTCAATGTCCCCCTGGTCCATCTCCTGGAAGTTACTAGTGAACATGGTGTGGAAGTACGGGCTGCGAGCGCTCAGAACCGCTCTGTGCGCACGCACCGACTCCCCATGGACGATGAAGCGGATGTCACAGAAGTCACCACGCATGCGCTGCTCGTCGAGCGCTTCCGCCAGCGCCTGGTGAGTGGCGCTGCTGCGGAAGCTCAACACCTCCGTCCTCATGTACACCGCCATCCTGATAAAGGTTACCTGCAACAGGAAAGGGCGGAAATTACTGTATGCCCTCATGATGTCTGTGTCCTAGTGACCTTAGACAGGAAAAGGGGGAAATTATAGTATATAATATCATACATGTTTATATTTACCATAGTGACCTCCAACAATGAAAGGGTGGATATTATTGTATGCACTCGTGATGTCTGCATAATGGAGACATGCACTACATAGTGTAGGCCCAGTTACAAGATATCGAGGCTATTTGGGGGCAGCAGGCCTTGACAAATCGTTTGCTTTTAATGGGTTTTGGTGGTAATACATGACTTGTGATCGAGGAATTGATAGATCTCAGATCCTGTGTTATGGATAATGCAGTCTTTTTTGCAGCCCATGAAGGGTATGAACCGAGCTAATGACATAGACAACAGTGTGCCTTCATTATGAAATATGTGAACAGCAAATCAATTACTCATATAGGATCGATCCGAAAGTGTCTGGCAATAACTATTTGTATGAATAAAACATATACATCACAGCACTTCGTACATGTACTAACCATGTCGATACACATGTTCAACCTTCACTGTTTAGTCTATAAGAGAAGATAGTACTGAAATGACCAGTGTCACGTCTTTCTGTTTAGGGACTACAGGGATTGTTTGTATTCATTATTTTCTGACCTGTGACTTTATGCTTTAAAATAGATCTAACAGAACCTTTACAGAAAACATAAATTGGTGCATTTTGAACTTCATTTAAGCACCATAGAAAAGGGAAATATTCCTACACATGGATCATAGCAAAGCAGTCCATGTAAATCCATATTATGGTACTTCACACCAGGATATCCCTCCTCCAGCCCCGCAGCCATCTACCATCCCCTATCGGCCCGCATGGTATCGACTCCCAAATGAACAGAGTAAACCAGAGTTGGGACAGAACTGGGACTTCTGCCATGGGGGAAATCAATATGCCAATCAACAGACACAGTCAGTGTTAATTAGGCTATATTTAGCAGGTTGGGAATCATAATTATCTGCTTTGAAGCAATAATACTGGTATGCCTGAGTGAGTATAACCAGAAATGTGTTGGTATTGATAAGTGAGTTATTAGGGAACGGGTAGGAGGGAAAGAGTGTTTAGATAACCCTTTAAGGGCCGCATAGTGCTTTAGTGAGCTATGCCCTTCGTCGTCGTGATGTGTGAATGCAGCCACGGTAAGAAACTTGACGTAGCTACATTCAAGTGTTCAATATACATACACCATCTTTGCATGCATTTTCTGGTATGAGTCTTAGATTGCCAGTTATTTAAGGTGCATTTTCCATTAGCCGAATTGGAGGAGCTGTCCGATGCTTGATCGTCTAATCGGCAGGTCATTGGCAGGTAGT
This sequence comes from Harmothoe impar, assembly GCA_947462335.1. Classification (NCBI taxonomy): domain Eukaryota; kingdom Metazoa; phylum Annelida; class Polychaeta; order Phyllodocida; family Polynoidae; genus Harmothoe; species Harmothoe impar. The sequence continues at coordinate 62,671,050 of OX381706.1, forward strand.
GCGACAACAACCACACTACACAGCCCAGTGGGCACAAAATCCAGTTCAACATTTAATCAATGCTGAATCAACATTGATTCAACATTAACAATCATTTATCAATGTTGATTCAATGTTCTGTGCCCACTGGGAGGGTGTACTTACCAGTGGTGTGTCGTGGCTCTACCTGCCGATTATACGATCTAGCGGCCATACATTTCGTGGTATGAGACTTAAATTGCCAGTCATTTAAGTGCCTATAATATATCAAAATCGTCGGCAGACTGTTAGCTTTTTACCAGAGTCGGCTGGATAACCTGAAACATATCCTTCATTTTGCCGTACCGGGCAGATGCTTTTTACACACTATTTTCGGTCTGGCTCTTACTCTCATGGTTATAGCAAAGGGGAATGTGTAGGAAAAAATGAGGAATATAACACATACAAAAACGACTGAGGAAGGCACTGTGAACATGGTGTCTGGGGTGAGGGGCTACAGGGTCTGACTCCCTATCTACATTGGGGAGCAGAAAGAATAACAGTCTCAACATAACCCTACAGTTGTCTGGGGTCAGACTCTGTCTGGGCTAGTTTTACACCCACCCCAGGCGGTGGGAGCAGCTCAGCATTGGGGAGTAGCTCACGGGGGAGAGGACCAGCTGAGGGATCAGGGGAGGGGAGAGGGGAGATGAGGGCCAGGGAGCTTCTCAAGGGTGGAGGCATCTCAGAGATAGGGAGCAGTTCAGGGCTCTGGGGCGGGGGGAGGGGGTTCAGGGGAGCAGTTCAGGCGTGGAGAGCAGCTGTGGGGAGCAACTCAGGTATGGAAAGTAGACCAGCGGGGTGGGTAGCAGCTGAGGGGGGAAAGAGTACTGCCCGTAGCTGTTGTGGAGTCGGGGGGGGGGCATATCTCAGAGGTGGGGGTCTCATGGGGGGAGGGGGGGCTCTGGGGTAGGGGCATCTCGCGGGGGGGGGGGGGGGGGTCATCGGGAAGGGGGCTCTCAGGGGTAGGTAACAGAACAGCGGTGTGAGGGAGCACCTATGGGGCAAAAGAGTAGCTCATGGCCGGGGTTGGGGTAGCTTATTGTGGGGGGACATCTTAGGGGTGGGGATGGGGGTTCCCAGGGGTGGGGAACAGACCGGTGGTGTGAGGGGATAGGAGCAGCTCATGGTGGGTGGGAGAGCGGCTCAGGGGGTGAGACCAGGGCAGGTAGAGTGGGCTGATATCAGCTGTCTGGCCCACCCTGGGATGAAGGTTATAGATAAGGTACGGACTGGGAGGTTTTCTATGTTCCTATCACATACAACCGATCCTTCTTTAGCAATGTATCACATACAGGTGTATAGGTGTGTTTTATGGATTATCCGGTCAATGGGAAAAAGTGTGTTGGAGGTGGGGGGGGGATTAGCTCTTTCTCTGTATCATACACACGTCCTTATATAACCATTAGGAACTAATGTAACTCTCATGTCTCTCTAAGCCTAGAAGTAAATGATCAGAACGTTGCATCGTGTAAATTCCTACAAAATGTAAGTCATATAGACCCCTCAAAGCAGGCAACCTAACATCTTACCCGATGAATGCACGATTAATTAGTTCATGCAGCCAATTAAAAAAGCAAGGAATTTAGATATACCCACTTTATTCACCCTATAATGCACATTAAATATCACTATAAGTATAAGTAAAGCAACCTTAAACCATTTAAAGTGAGCTTCTAGTATATTTTGTGAAAGTTTAAACTCCATGCAGTGGTGTCTATCAAAACCAATACATTTTGTTGGTTGCCACATAATCAGCACCCCACATCATTTTAGGTCCCCTATCAAATTAGACAATAACCCAAGGCTCCTTCAATTAGTTTGCTTCACTGAACTGTGCTCACAGCCTGGGATCTCCACACTCCTGTAATGCCTTGTCTGTAAAAAATGGAAAAAAAAGAGAAACAATAAAATGCCTTTCCCCTGTTTCCACCCCTGGGCACAGAGGCTCATCAGTGACAGAGCTTCCTGGAGCCATCCCTGTAGTAATTACTGAAGGCTGGGTGGGAACCCTTATCCCTGGGTGCATGCCTAATTAAGCCCATTCTCAGTGTTATTGATTAAACACTCGGGTTTCTCCGAGCTGCTCCGAGCTGTTCCTGCAAGTCTTATTTTCTTGGAGCAGCTCTGCAGGAGACGACCAAGTGATCCTTGCTCACACCCTGAGCTGCTCTAGATGCTCTGTGGTGCGGACATGAGGGGTTGTATATAGCTACACTATAGAAGGAGCCCTTGCCTCTACATCTTGCACCATTCTGTGCTGTCCCAAGTAGCTACTATTGATTTCTGGGCCTCCTTGCCACAGTTATGTATAGATTACACACCATTAATGATTATTATCGTAGCCACATCAGGGAATGTGTAGAGGGACTTAAACCTACCCTGCCAGCTAGGCTGATTCTATGAATATTTATTACATGAACACTATCTCCCAATCTAGGGTATAAATCTATAGATCCACAAGGTTGTCTATATATGTCTAGTACTATAAAACCACCATATTCGTAATGATTCGGTGGTAACCATGGATATATCGCTATCCCTGCCTTATTTCTTTGATACAATATGGATGAGAAATGACATCCAAGCTATGGGCCAGGGCGTGTGCGTCAACTGTAAATAGACTTTGCTTTGGATCTGTAGGATAAGATGCAGTAGATCAGCCACCAGTATATCATGAGCTAGTGTGAGTGTGTGTCTGTGTCTGTCTCTCTCGTTTCTTTCTGTACGTGTCGAATAGCCACAGCGATTCCTATATACCTTCCATAACTATCCCCATAAATTTCGATTTAGCACGTACATACCTCATTGGATTGGTTCGCTGCTCGTTATTAAGCTTTCCTGACGTATCTTAATAGCCTATATTAATTATGGCACTGCTATTGGCAAAACCATCGCCACTAATATCTAACCCTGAAATTATCCAACTGCATTAAATTATATTACATGTAGGCGGCCATCCACCCCAGGTTCACCCTGGAGGTGGACATTAAGGGTTGTGGCACATTAACCCCTCCCTTTGCCCTCCTCCTGCCACCAAGGCCTTGATCTAACCCCCAGGCCCCTCAGGTGTCCCTTACAGGCTATCAGACCCCTCACAGGGGAGGTAATAACCCACTGGAGTAATAACCGTCCGTGACATTTGGTCAGCTGTGAGGGGGGCATGTCAAATTGTGATTAGTTTTCATGATGCATGTATACATAAAGCAAACCTGGGTTTCCCATGTAAATATACCTATCGGGAATATTGGTGTGATCCTGCGTGATGCCTGCTGATTGTGCTATTCTTTTCCAGCTCTGTTTGCTCCAACACATCATGACTTTCATGACACTATTTAATACCAATAGTAAATGTTCATTTCATGCCATGTTGTTTAAATGATAATGGACGATAGATATACCATGTATATATATATACATTTGAATAGTAGGACATGGATCAGAGATTAGGAAAATGTAATAACCATTGTGAATTATATATACATTTATCCAAGCATTCTACCAAATATTTTGGCAAAAATCCAGTTTACCTCTTTGGACTGGTATAATATGCCGGTGACTAAAGGTCTAGTAGTTATGATAGTAAATAGCACATGGCCTGTAGAGTGAGCTGAAACATGATATGATATAATATGATATGGTTTGCCAACAGCTGCACCACAAGATGATATAGGATTTTATTGGCATAATACAGGCTGGCTATATGGTGTGGCCCATATATCATGTACACGTCTGAGCCTCCAGGTGGGATCTATATGGGTCCATGTGTATGCGTTCACCCGTATGTTCTATGGTATAACCCGCATTTTAACATAATTACATTATGTCAGTGTATATCAATTGTGATATCTTTACAATAGAAATGAGCTACAAAGAGGCTAAAAACGTGACATGTGATAGCTTTGGTGGCACAGTTTAAGGAAGATTACAAAATGCGTGTGATGACCTAGTCATGGAGTGAGAACAGTGGTTCAAACCTGCACCAATGTAAAGAAATACGATTTTCCACCAGTCTGCTAAGCTCCACGCTCAAGGTCATAGAGAAGGTTCACGCTTATGATGAACCAGACTGATGGATGGACTGCAGCCCAAACAAAGTACCTTTAGCACTCATGGGCTTTTAATAGTCCTAAATGTAGCTCTAAATAAATTGAAAGCAAAGGCCACACAGGTTTGTAATATATCCAGGGTATCTGCACGGCGTGTTTCCATTATAAAACCGCCAACTATATTAAATATAGGAGTTTACAAAAGGGGTACACGTGGGGAGCTCAGGGCTGCCCCACCCCTTTAGATTCTGAATAGTTTTCGAGCACCATATTTCGACTCCATAATATAAAGTTCAATGAATTGACCCAGTCTATAGCTCAGAGTATAAAGAGCCGCCCTATAGTAAGTGTATGCATAGACTTTGCTGTATGTTCTGTCTGGTATGGGATCACTGTCTGGCAACTTATATTATTACTAGTAATTCAATGTACATTGTGCGTATAGCTATAGCCCTATTTTAGACGTCAATTGTAACTTTTTACAGGTTAAAGTGCTTTGGCAAATATTAATGGCAGATATTTCCCCTTGAACTGTAATAGCTTCTGAAGCCTGCAGTCGTTATACGACATCTAATACTATCTACCTAATACCATGCTTAACAATGCACAACCATGACAGAACTGCTCAATGGACCCCATATGGCTAAGTGTTATTTGTGTTATGGTCATTCTTGTCCAGGGCTGCCATTGGGAACATAGATGGGTTCAGCCAACCAACTCAATTTGTGTCAATTAATATACATTAGTACACCGTAAATACCTCAGACCATATCCACCCGTGGTTATTCCTGGATATAACCAATCAAAGTACACTGTTATGGTATTGTATGAAAGTGGGTGGATCTGGGCTGGATCTGGTCACTTTGAATCTGGGCAAACCTATGTTGGTCCCACTGTGCATCTCAGTACAAAAACATGAGCTAGGGTCCCATCTGGTAGCCCACCCTAAACCAAGATGAGACCAACTAAACTGCTTAAGAATGCTAACTGAGTTGCCTTTAACACGGGGTGTCAGGTCCAGTCGTAAGAGTCACTATAGCATGAAAGTGGATTCATTTTTATCATAATACAAAACATAGATCACAAACTACCAGCACTACCATGCTACCCAGCAGAACTCCACATCATTGAACCCCACCCACACAACTCCAGGGCACCTAGCCTAATTCGTCCAATAACTACTAAGCCTCCAGACCTCCAGACCAGATAAGCTCAGCCTTTCATCCCATCCACTGAGTGCACCCATTCCACACCTTTGACTAGTGCTTTGATCGACTCACCCACTCCCCTCCACTGAAGCAATGTTGTATACAGCAGTGAGGTGATCCACTCATGTCAGGAGTTACAATGAGTTGGAACTGACAGGAAATTAATTGATCATTAAGCTGCAACTGCCAGGTGTTGGGATGACGTAAACAGAAACTTGCAGTAGGTCGGGCAGGAGGAATGGGCGCCATCGGCTCACTCTCAGTTGGAGAATCGCCTCAATGGAATTTAGGCATTATTCACACCTAGGCCAAATTTAAAAAAAAAAGGTTGGTTTCCGGTAACATGATCTGACAGTGCAGACCCGGCCGGTCGGATTTTTTTTTTCAAAATCTCATTTTAAGGCCTGGTTTTAGTGCTTTTGCCCTAAAATCCTTAATAATTGTCCGATTTACAAACCGTAAAAACCGGAAAGTAGGAGAAAAACTGAGAAAATGAAAAAAAGAGGGAGACCCGGCACTGTTTTGCTAGACCCGGTCGGGTTACCGGAAACAAACCTTTTTTTTTATTTGGCCCTACCCCCAACCTGCCTGTACTGACCTCGCAGCACCCATAGCACCTATAACCTCACACCCGTAGGTTCAGTCCAGGGGCCCTTGATGCGGGTGTCCCTCGATTTTGATAAATATCCCCATGTCAATTCTCAGAAATGCCCATGTTGCCCTGTTGATTTAAAGAAATGCCCATGCCCCATGTCACTGTCTTATTTATCTAGATCCTGTCCCATGTCATTAACCCCTAATAATGTCGCCATGTCGGATTTAGGAGTCTAGGGCCATATACAGTCCAACCTCCCACTTCATGTTGATCACCAGTCCTGAGACTAAATCCTCTCACTCTCTCCTTCCTAGACACCTCAATTACCCCCTTCCCAGACACCTCGCTGACTACTTAACATGGACTCCCTCCACTCCATCCTCCGTCTGACTTAAGACCTCCCACCCTTAATCCCACCTACTACTCACCACTGTTCACCCTGGAGAACTACACCACTTGAGTTGCTCGCCCCACCCTCCTCCTCCCTTCAAACTCCCCTTAACACAACCTCCTGCTCACTCTTGCTCACACGATTTCACCCTCCCAGGAGAGCAGCACTTACGTCTTGAGCTGCTCAATTGTTTTAACCCTTTAAGAGCCGCAATGTGATGTAATGCAGCATGCCCTTCATCGAGCTATGGTGTATGAATGCAGCCCTGGCGAGTAACCAGTGCTGCATTGGTGCATCATGCCGACCATGCGGGGTTGACACTCTCTCGATGCATGATGCATGAATGCAGCCCTGTGGGGAGTTGGTTTTATTCAGGCATCATGCGGACTAATGGTATAGTACATTAAAGTACTATGCGGGACTTAAAGGGTTAAGGCCGCTGATGGAGCCCTTCCCGTGCCGGACAGCCCCAGACACTGGAGGGCCAGGATCTGTCTGGAGGAAGCCCCAGACTGCTGAGTCAGCTCCCAGCTCTCCTCCAGTACTCTGTGTGTGTGGGGGGGGGGGCAGCGTCTCCAGGGTTTCCAGTGGTTTGTTTTCTGTCTGTGAGAGAGTGGTTGGGATAACAAATCCATGTTAACGTCTCAACACCTCTGCAGCAGTGTCTGTCCGGAAGAGTACATAAATCTCAAGGGTCTGAGCCAGATTCTGGACATTTTAATCTCTGGTGTTGTTTGTATACGTACATAATTATGTAGTCAATATACTATTTCATTTCCTTACCTCATATTCAGTTCTCTGTACATGTTTACTTGCACAGAATTTGCAACCTATGCCATGAAACCTATAGTTGGGGAGCCAGTCTGGGAGCCCGGGGAAGAGCTGACATGGCAACCAATACTTGGTATGAGCAATGGATTTAGGTAATTTGAGGGTGCTGATTCCATTTCTGCCATGTTTGAAATGATATCTAGGTCGGAACAAGGTCAAAAATAAGGTCAAAGGTCACATATTGGATTGAACAGTTTATCTTTAAAGCGTTCATACACTTTGTGACAAATACCAAGGCTATTCATCTAAGTGTACATGTGTGTCAGCACTTGAGTCACTATGGTTAACCTTGATTAGGCTCAAGGTCATTTAGACAGGGTTTACATGGACAATACTTGTTATGTACAGGTAATAAAAATATATCTATACTTAAAAAATAGCTGCATAAGTCAATACCCAAATATCAGCTACTGCTAAATTATGCATTTAGGACTCAACTTGTGTTAGGTTATATGACCTTGAGAAAGGTCATGGTCGAATGTGGTAAGAGGGAAATACTGTTCAATCTGAAGTATCTTAACAGGCATTATCCTTTAATAATAACAAATTCAGAAATGCAAAAATGTCACCTTGCCCGACAAATTATTAAACATATAAATGACCTTGAACTTGGTCAAAACCAATTAGAAGCCTAATCATTAAGACTTTAAGGGTAGCATTTTGAATCATGTCTATTATTGACATGATACTTTCAGTGTCTGGATAAAAGATCTATCTATCATGAAACCAAGATGAAACTAATCATCAGACAGTTTGGATAATCACATTTGATGGTTTTTTTGAAGTCCCATAGGGTCTCAAAAGTATATATTGGCTTAAGCCCATTCCATCCTTCTATGGCCCTATAAGTCTAAGGCTACATATAGCCTTAAGCCTATTTCCTATTTGTCTGCATAAAGCTATGTCACCATAGTCTATCAGTTCATCCTGTTTTGACAGTGTTCCGATCTAGATATAGCTATGCACATGGCATTATCAGATCTAGCACCCTCAGATCACTCTAATTCAACCTTTATTGATTGATTGATGAGAACACAGGGGGATTCAATCTTTACATCATCTTTTGTTCCCCATGTCAGGTCAAAGTCAGGACCTTGACCTTGACCTATGTATCCAGTATGAGAGTATGATAATATTATAAAAGTTTAATTCCCTATTTACAATAGCTTTGGTATTTGGATGGATATATGTGTAACTATACCTAAATTGCGACTTTTGACCTTAGATTTGACCTTGTTCCGACCTAGATACAGCTTGACCTATGTATCCAGTATGAGAGTATGATGATAGTATAAAAGTTTACTTCCCTATCTGCAATAGCTTTGGTATTTAGATGGAAATATGTGTAACTAGACATAAATTGTGACCTTTGACCTTAGATATGACCTTGCTCCGACCGAGATACAGCTTAACACATGGCAGAATCGGATTCAGCATACTCAAATTACCCTAATCCAGCCTTCATATCAAGTATTGGTCTCCATGTCAGGTCAAAGTTAAATAATGACATTTGCCCGCTTGGATCCCCAACTACTATTCTAGAGGGCAATGTAATTGATAATTTACACATGAATATACATGTACTATGTCCAGCCCTTCATGTTTTTCCCAGTTTCCTATATACTACTCCTAGTAATATGACCCTGAATGAGATGGTGGTTTCCATGATTTTTTGAGCGATGATGCAATATAATGTATCGATAATTATTAAGCGCCTACAGTATAGTTGCAGGTGATTTGTATCCTGCAGGGTTGTCATTTTGTGCCACACGTGGAGCAGTATATATACACATTACGTGTGGGTTGCTTTGTGCTAGTATGTGTGATATTGTGTACGTGCCATTGTGAGACACTAGGACGTAATTGGACGTCATGGAACATGATCACAAAGGTGGCACATTGTAACAGTAGCCCATTGTAATGTGTATGGACTGCTTATGAAAGGCTAACCCTATAGGGACAGTTTAGTACTTTAATGCACTATGCCCTTTTCCCTTCGTCACCATGCATTAATGCAGCTATGGTGAAGATCTCACCAGTAATGCATCCACGCATCCTACAGGGGTTGATACACTCCCAAATGGTGAAGGCATGATGCATCAGTCTATAGCACTGACGAGCTATGTGCCTGTGCTGCGTTGGTACATCAGCACAACAAGTGTACCTGAAGCTCTAAGGCATCATGCCATCCTTTAAGTGTTAGCCTAGGTACATAATGATGAATAAAATGTGTCATCAAGGTGACGCCAAGTTACCTTAGTATTGTGAGTGACTCAACCTGGCTGAGTAAGGGAAGTCAGGCCAACTCTGAACCGCAATGATGACAGGGAAACTACTCCCCCGCCCTCCCCCGACACCTAGCCCAGAACATCTTCCCCTGGACATAATATTATTATACCCCCGGACATCCTTGGGTCAATGCCAATGGTGCTAATATCGGGGGGTAGATATCCAGGGAATAGTTGTCCTACTCCTACAGCTGAATTTCCTTTTTGTTGTCTAGTCAATCAGGTCAGGGTATAGCCGACATTTAATGCATGCAGCGATATATGGTACTATACCCCATGATGCATGCTACAACCAAGACATAATAGCCAAAGTCTGACCAACAATTGCCAAGGACATGCATGCCATTACAGGTAGGTCCTGCCGCTACAGCCATGACGGAGCTTATCCCTACATGTCAGCTTAAGACCACTGACATTTTATCGCCCACCAGGACCTTCCCTCATATCCTCTATTGGTAGGTCCTCTGGCGGGCCCTTGGGGCTTTCTGTGGGCACAGTGAACCAATATGCTTAAGCAGGATTGCCTCCAAATGTCACGTCCAGGGTGAGATAGGAGGGGGTGGTACCCCTGGTTACCCAGGGGGTAGTGGCCGTGCATGTAGAGGTATGGATTTACCGTAGAGACGGACAGAGACGGAAGGACCTCAGCAGGAGTCTGATAGGCCCCTAGATCTAGGTTGGTCACGTGAGCGTTGCTGGGGGCCTTGATGTGAGGGGTGGGAGGGGGCCCTGTCTGCAGCCTGCCACGCCCACGTTGCCGCCGGCGGGAGGCGAAATGTCGTCTGCGCTGCTGCTGTTACCGCATGTCGTATGCCGGCCTGCAATTGCTCTCTATATGCAATTGGGGAGTTCCTGTCGCCTGCCGGCCGAGGTCAGGGGAGGTCACTAAAGGCGTTATCACCAGGCGCCCTGGAGGAGGGACCCTGTACGTCGTATGGGTTCGGGTATATGGGGATGAGTTGGCCGTCTGCCAGACGCCCGATGGAGCAGCGACGGCGGACGCAGGAGGAGGGAGGGAGGGCGGGGGACAGGGGAGGGTGGGTCCCGGCGAGCCACGTCCTACTCGTGTAGTACCGACGTGTCTACAGCCTCACTGCCGACCATACATGTACAGCCAGTCCAGACATGTGCCTCCATACTCCTCCAGTGTGCTAAATCCTTAAGGAAATCCCTTCTCCTTTCCTACAAACACAGATACAGGCTCACCAAGCCTTAATCTCCTCCTGGTGGTAATGCTGGAGCCTGGGAAGGTGTACTTACCTGAGTAGAAGGCGGAACATGTGGACCCCCTCAGCTGATCGTCCCCACAGTCGGCAGACGACAGCCGGTAGTTGGCTACAACCACCGTGCGCCGCGCCGCCGCCGCGGTTATATCGATTTCCGACCGACGCGACGCCAGGTGGGAGTATCGGGAACTACAGCGTCTGGCGCTGTTCTAGTTCTAGGCATTTCCAGGCAGCGGCGCCTCAGTCCTTCCTCCTGGGCAGATCGGCAGGCCCAGCAGCTGAAGGGAAGAATGCGGTTTGAGTATTAGATAGGGCCACATTTTAAAACAAAGGTTTGTTTCCCGGAACCTTGACCGGGTCTAGCAAAACAGTGCCGGGGTTCTCCTATTTTATTCCAATTCCTGGAAAATTTAGCCATTTCCCAGTTTTTACGGTTTGTTAATCGAACAATTATTAAGGATTTCAGAGCAAAAACTCTCAAATCAGGCTTCAAAATGTGAAAAGCAAAAAGCAAAAAAAGAATTAATTTTTAAAAAACGGGCTGCCTGGCCTAGCTTTCCAGACCATGTTACCGGAAACCAATCGTTTTTTAAATTTTGGCTAGGAGAGCAGTTTCATGTCCGACAATCAAATAGACACATTTCGTTGCTGTAAATAAGTTACTTATTGTAAAGATGTCACACATTTAAATGTATCACCAGCCAATTCGAGGTTGTTTTTCTATATTGTCATCATAATTAGTCATAATCCTATTATATCCTTGTGTGGGGAATGTTTCAAATCTATTTGGCAGTCATGAATAACGTAAAAGAACCCTTACAAGATGGCGGACAACGAGTAACACTTCACGGAGCTCCCGGCATTTATAGAGGTTGCTAGTGGACGGTTACCGGTTTGGCTGCCCTCATACACGGATCTTGATGCATAAACTTCCTGTGCACCCTCTTGATACCTTGTTGAGCGGATATCAGTTACTTGTAGTTTATTGTTGGTGTCTTCATTTTTTGTGTACACCGGTCAAGAACTGCGACTGCACCTGTCATGCTTGACTGGACCGCACCTGGCCTCACCTGAACCTGGTTATACAACTGACACAGCTGGTCAGCAACATAAACATGGCTGGTAGGAGTAGGGACCAGAAGCCCGGTGTGCATCGCGGATTTAACCCTGAAGACGACTACATATGCTATGGACGACAGGACGATGGTCAACACCTGGACGACTATGGTCATGTGAGTAGGGACAGGGGGCCTCCGCCAGGTACTATGCTAGATAGGGCTGCATGGCCAAGTGTTGAGGAGTGGTATGGTGCTTCGGGACACAATGGACGTGACCTATCTAGGGACCGCAAAAGACTGCGTCAACCTAGTGATGAGTCCCCCCCCTCCAATGGCTCTAATGCTCGTCTGTACAAGCAGAGTAACAAGCCCCCTCCTAAGCGAATTTTTAGGAACAGCAATTATGACTTTGGAGAGGAGTCTAAATTACATGATGAGCGCAGGAGTGATAAACCCATGAGTGATCCCATGCAACGTGGATTTGCTGATCTCAAATTAACTATGCAGGGTTCTTTTGACAAAGTCTATAATAAAATGGACAGGAATACTGAGGCAATGCAGGGACAAATTAATTCATTGGATAATAAGTTCAGCAAGGCCCATGTGGAAACTAAATCGGAACTGGATAGATTAAGGGGCATGGTCTTACGCAATTCAGCAGATATTGCTAAGGGCCAACACCATCGCCAAAGCTCTGATGGGGGATCTGACAACCATGGTGAACCCGGTAGGGGGGATAAATATTTCTCTCCGCGGCGTTTCAATGTCTTAATGGAAGGTATTGAAGAAAGTGTTGATACACAGCCCCATGAAGATGTGATAGATTTCCTGTCTAGCCTGGACTTCCCTGTTGACCCCCAGGAGCTGAAGTTAGTCAAGAGACTGAATAGACAGAAGGGGGGGGGATGATTCACCGAGGCCCCTACTTGTCTGTTTTGCTACTTCTTGGCGTCGAGATGAGTGCCTGCGCCTTAAATATGTTCTCATTGACAACCCTGCAAAGTATAAAGACATTTTCATAAATGCTGATGAGGATGTCTCAACACGTCGTGTCAAGGGTATGATCAGATCAATTGCCAGACACTGTAGGGATTACGACGACTGTATCGTCCACCTCAGGGGTACCAACATTGTCATAAATGGTGTGACTTATGATGGTTACCAGGTAAACTCCATCCCTGATAAGTGGAAGCCCCACGACCTACAGTTTGGTAATATTGACAGGGAGGATTTCTCCAGTGACGAAGTCAACAGACGTGGACGTGACATTCTACGCGGTGGTGCCCGAGTGCGCTTCCATGATGGAAGTGGAGGCAGTACTCATGGTACCAATAGTGATGCCTACACTAGGTATAGGGCATCTCATCAGAACCAGCATGATAGAAGACGTAATGATGATGACAGATTACCGACGGGACGAGCTAGTGAAAGGGACAGAGTTGTGAACAGACACTCTACCTATAAATCTAGAGGTGATGCTGACTATAACTGGAGACGCTCCCCTAGGTTAGAGCCTACCTCTCCCGTAGGTACACCTCATGTTGATGAATATGTGGATGGTAAAATGCTGCCATTGGATAGGATTGCAGATTTTGGTACATTGCGGGCGAAACAGAACTTTAAAACATCTACTCCCATTCACGCTGGAAAGCCCATAGCTGGTGCATCTGGAGCTGGGGATGACGATACTGCCTGGGACGATGGTTCCTTAGGTAACAAGGCTACGACCCCCTTGTCTACCAAAGCCACTAAGAGTATCCCTACTGACCCTCAAGTACCACCCGCCCCAATTAAGGGCAGGAGGGGTAGGCCTAGGAAGTCAATACCCAAGCCCAAACCGACTTTGACCATCCATGAGAAAATTGCCCAGGCTATTGATATAGCCAAAGGAGGCCCTTTGAATATGAAAAGAACGCCTTCAGGCATAATCTTCAATGGAGCTCGCAGTTTTCTATCGAATTTCCATCCCTGTTTGATAATGTATGGTACCATGGAGTTCCATAGCAGCGAACAGTTTTACCAATATGAAAGATGCATCTATAATGAAGACACGAAGAGGGGTGACGAGGTTCTTGACACAGTGACCGGTTACCAGGCTAAAAGGGCTGCTGAGGGGTTGGTGGAGAAGGCCGGCTGGGATACTGAACGGGTACCGGTAATGAGGATGTGCCTCAATGAGAAGTACTCACAGAATCCCATCAAGAGAAAAGCCCTATCGGACACGCGTGACCTTGACCTTGTGGAGTCTACCCTAGACCCTTTCTGGGGGGCTAAAGCTAAATATGACAGTAAATTATTCAATACCTGTGACTACAAAGGTAGCAACGTACTCGGTAAGCTGCTAATGGAAGTGCGTCACCTGTTCCGCGAGTCTGAGATCACTGGGGCGCTAACTGGCAGCGCGCCAAAAGCCACAAAGCATATGGTGGAGAGTGTGAACCGGGTAACGCGTAACAAGGGCTTGGAGAGTGTCCGCTCGTCTCTCGCGGAGGACGTGAGCATGCCCGAGATGTTGGCCGAGAATACAAATGGCGAAGAGGACTCGACTCTGTGTGCCGACACAAACGACTTGTCTGCCGAATCGTCGCTAGAAGCAATCTGTGACAACAATGGCTAATCCCGTACATAACCTGGGCGGAGTGGGACGCAGTGTACTGGTTGTTAGTGACGCTAGGATGTATTTCTTGAACGAATTCCTGAATTGCAACACCGGTGATTCGTACAACTTCGTCTGTGCTCCCTCAGCCAAGGTGAAGGACGCTGCCGATTTGTTGACAATACATCTGTTGAGCACGAAGCGCATTGATGTTGTTGTTGTACTAGTAGGGACAAATAACCTGTGCAATATAACATATGATGATAGACGGTCGGGTTCTGGACGCAGCCTATCGTTAGTGACAGCTGATCTACCTGCGGCTGTTTCTTCGATTCTAGGTGATTATATGGGACTGGTGGAACAACTGTCGTCCCTGGACAATAAACCTGTGATTGTGATTTCAACCATAAACAGTGTCTCAATGTCACGAGCCAACAGTCAAGACGACTTCAGTCTACAAATGGGGAGCCATAAAGATCAGTCTCTTTGTGAGTCGATCTTTGATGAGGTAAACTTGTCAATCATGGGCTTTAATGACCAGAGGGGCGTACCGACACCTCGTGTGGACCTCTGTTTCCAAGGCCTAAACTATCAGAATAGATGGATTCATAAATATTACAGGCTACATGATGGTGTGAGGACTGTGTATGATGACCTGGAGAGAGTGGCCGCCTGCATACACTCGACCATTGATCGGTTGTAGATATCCTTAAGTCTTATGTGGTACTGTCGAAACTATATTGATTAAATCAGATATCTTATCACATGGAAACTATATTGATTAAATCAGATATCTTATTACACTGTGATTAACACTCGTGCCTTATAACATATGACATAGCCGTACCTTATATGACATAGCCGTACCCTTGACTGAGCTTGGTCTGTTTTTTCATCTAAGTATGGACAGCATTGACATTGTGGGGTTGGTAATGTGGTGTTATCATAACGTATCGACTTATGGGGTGTGGGTACCTAATGAATGAATATGTGAGTTCTACATATACTTACCGGTATCCCTCATGCAATATAATATATGACATAGCAGTGCCGTATGTGACTTGGCTGTACCATTGACTGAACTTGGTCTGTTCCTTTGAATAAGTATGGTTAACATTGACATTGTGCTGTGGGAATTATGGTGTTATTATAATGAATCTGTCTGTGGGGGGTGGGTATCTAATGTATGAGTATATGAGTACATAATACAATCTACTATTCCTGACTTATACTCAATGTCCTCTAAGTTATGTGTATTGGTGCACATGTTATGACTAAACTATACGTATAGCATGCGCAGAGGTTGAACTGACAACTTCCCTTGTCAATATCTGCTCTGCTTTGGATGTGTATTCTATGGATGTTCAAACTACATTGGTTGGTATGGATTGGTTGCTACTGAAACTGAAATTGTTTATTGTCAAGGTATTATTTGGCTTCAATTTGATTGTTGCGTATATCCGTGATGGGTCCAGCCAACCCTATAGAATACCGGTACCGAAAGTATATAGATTTTGATGTGTTGTGTGCCGGGATGCACCTAATCTAATTTGCATTTAATCGTATTAATTAGTTCATATTAACGTGTATTGTCTAACACTATATATTTTGTACGACTTGTGTATTTTTGGGCTGTTTGTGGCCAAGATGTTGTTGTAATTTATGTATGTCCAAGCACCTAGAGTGACATAATGTATTGTCATACCGCCGCTCTTTACTCAGTGCCCTGTAGCCCAGCGCCTGAGAATTATATGTTTTTCTGCACTACATTTGATAAGCCTATCAGCTGTTATGTTTCGGGTAATGTTGTGGACTTGAGTGTGAGATATGGGTGGGGCTTGCGGATTGGAAATGTCTTATCTTGAATATAGGCAATTGAGTCAATGTAGAGGACTCCGCTTGCTTTGTTTTAATGCACAAAGTTTGCGTAGTAAAATTGATCGGCTGAGGAAATTGAACCTTGATTTGGATCATATTAGTGTTTCTGAATCCTGGTTGGATGATTCGGATCCTGATTGGGCGGTTGATCTACCCGGTATGCATATCTTTAGAAAGGATAGGCTAAATGCTGGCCGTAAGAGTGGAGGCGTGGCCTGCTACGTTCCAGATGTTTATGCGTCTCATACTCAGGTATTAGATGATTTGTCCTTTGTTGACAGTGATCTTGAGTGCCTTGCAGTTGAGACTAAATATCCTGGACAGAAGTTTCGTGTAATCCTAACTATATACCGTCCTCCTAAGCACTCTAATGTAAACCGAGGTTATGCAAAGTTATTGAGATTGATCAAAAATCCAATGCTAAAGAATAGAGAAGTATGGGTCCTTGGTGACCTAAATGTTGACAGTCACCACCGTAACAGTACGAAAGGTAGATGTATGAATAAGTTTCTCAAAAAATCCAAATTAAAATATTATCAAACAAGACCAACTTACTACCATACGTATGGGAAATCAACATTAGACCACTGTTACACTAATTGCGCACACGTAAATAGTGTTGGCTTGGTCAATGATATGTTTGGTGACCATGTACCTGTATATGTGATAAAAAAGCAAGCGCCTGTGATCAAAATTAAAGAGACAAAAAAGGTTACCGGTAGAACATATAAAAACTATTCTAGTGAAAGGACTGGTACCTTTGTGACTGATATGATCTGGAGACTGAATGAAATGGACACGGCCCTAAAATGTGTTGATGTCATTACTGCCTGTTTGTCGTCGTATCTTGATATTGAACATCCAATTAAGACCTTTACGGTGATCACTCGTGGGCCCGATGGCTTTACTCCAGAGATTGAGCGCTTACTCAGGAGAAAAAAGCGATCCCTGCGTAAATCGAGACGAGTGAAACCCGGCATGGTCAATGATCATGTTGACACTGTCAGGGCCTATGATAAACAAATCAATGCTCTATTGGTCAAGAATTGTAAGAATAACATTAAGGACAAGTTGCACCGCTTCCGAGACGACCCTAAAAGGTTCTGGGCCGAAGTGAATACCGTATGGCGGGGCCCGCGCAAGATGCCTGTGATGCAACTTATTGACAGCTCTGGTAACAGAATATCCACAGACGCACAGCCTGACTATGTTAACCGTTTCTATAGTGAGATTGGTTCTAAGTTGGCTGCCGTCTTTGCTGCTGTTGTACCAAGGGTCAGATTAACTATACATGATGTTATTCTGACTAGGGCTAGGTTCAATTTAGTCTGCATTACAGATATTCTCGCGTTAAAACTAGCAAATAACATAAAGGTGAATAAGTCGTCTTGTATTGAAAACGTCAGAACCTGCGTGGTGAAAGATGCTTTCAAAGCTAAACCTGTTCTGTTGAGCACCCTTGTGAATACGTCTCTGTCTAAAGGGGAATTTCCTCAAATTCTTAAGAATGCCACGGTCGTCCCGCTACCTAAAGGGGGTAACTTAAGTCAGGTTACAAACTGGCGACCAGTGAGCCAATTAAGTCTATACTCCAAGATCATTGAAAAGGCTGTTCATGGACAGCTCATGACGTACCTATTAGAACACAAAATTATCAGTGATAAACAGTTCGGCTTTATGCCGGGACGTTGTACGGGTGATGCTGTGTTTGGGCTCGTACAGAACTTGTTTAATTGCAGGAATAGGGGGGAGGTGGCGGTCGTGGTCTTCCTCGATCTGAGGAAGGCTTTTGACACGGTCGACCACCTCCTCCTCCTAAATGAATTGTGTAAAATTGGATGTGACGAGGAAAGTCTATCGTGGTTTAAAAGTTACCTACTTGATAGAAGTCAATGTACCGCTATTGGTGGCTTGTTTTCCACTACACGTGGCGTAGACTGCGGGGTCCCTCAAGGGTCCGTTTTAGGACCCTTGTTGTTCAATATTTATATAAATAGTGTGGTTAATAGTCTACATAATGCGTCTCACTACATGTATGCGGACGACTTGGCTATTTTGGTTAGTAACAGTGACCCGGCAATGGCCCAAAAACTAGTACAGGAGGATCTGGACCGTGTGAGTGCTTGGTGTAACAGCTACAAACTAACTATCAACTCTGATAAAACTCATGTCTTATGGTGTAGGTCTGATGCCGATGATCGGGACTTCCGGGCTCTTGACATATTCCTATCTGGCAAGAAACTGCATGTGGTGGAGTGTTTCAACTACCTGGGTGTCTCAATCGACTCGGGCCTGACATTTGCTAATCATTGTCTGAGGGTGGTTGGTTCGGGTAGAGCCAAGCTCACAAACCTGCGCAGACTCAAAAAGTACATGGGCTTTGAGCTCGCGTTACTGTTATATAAGCAAATGATTCTGCCTTGTCTAGAATACTGCGACTTTATACTAGATAGCGGGCCGGTGGACCCGGTTAAGTACCTGCAGACACTGCAGAACCACTGTCTGCGTTGCTGTATGGGTATACGGGACCCGAGGTCTATTAGTATTGGTGACCTTCACGAGGCCTGCAAGTTGGATAAATTACTTGACCGGAGAATCACCAATATCCTGGGTTTGATGTATAAATACACCAGAACCCCGGATGTGCTAGTTGTGCCTCTGCGAGTCCTGCGTAGTAATAGCAAAATGCTAATAAAACTACAGAGACCTAAAGGTCAGTTGTATGCCGACAGCCCGCTTTATAGAGGGGCCAGTTATTGGGATCGTTTATTACCTGATGAACAGAAAATGGTATCTTTTGCGTGCTTTATGAGCAAAATTAAGAACCGATGAACTTTATAGATTGTTGCTATTCGAATTGTGTGAAACTGATAATCATATACTGTGTGTGCTGACTGTTAACCCTACAGTGCTCCTGGTGCTCATAGCACTGGTTGATAGTGTAATAGGGAGTTGATATAGTCGGGTAAACCATGTAGTGTATGGATGAGTATTGAATCAGCGTGGTTTCAGTATCCCCAATTGATTTATTTGTCTATTTATTTATTGGTTGTGATCGCCCGCTGTTGTTTGAACCCGAATTGACTTATGCTGGTGGAATATTTGCTTATCAAGTATCAAACTACAATGTGTAATACCCACATGGGAACCATGTCTGTATCAGTACTAGGAGTGGTTGCTATTGTTGGCCATCTAGTAAAATATACTCAACGTGACCGCAACTATCGTCGCTGCCCGTATTTCTCTCGTGTTTTTTCCGTCTTGTTTTTTCTGTGTATCGAACCTGCGCCCGTTTGATATCTGTTTGATATTTGTCAATGTATATGACCATGATTATAGAATATCATGGAAGTTGTGATGTAATGATATTGGCTCTTTTTGAGAGACGTGGTGTAATACCGTGGAAATTTGTCCAATAAAAATATTTTCAAACTCAAAAACTCATGAATACATGTATGAAACCGGGGTGATGAGAGAACATCTGTGGTCTCCCTCTTGCCCTTAGGCCACTCAAAAAATATAAAATGGTTTGTCATCACCGCGCGCATCAACAAAATATATAATATCAAAGGCATAACTTGCAATATAACAACTTTTGTGGATCAATAAACTCTTAGCTACTAAAATGTGAAAATCATTCAAGAAAAGTCTAAATTTCCCTATACATTTTCAGCTCTCAGTAAAGAAAAAATATCAAATAAAAAAACGCCCTCGTCATAGTTTTCACTGCTGTGTGAAACAACTTACCGGTAGGTGGCCGTAGGTAAAGGTATTCGTCATTATAGATTATTTCAGTATTATTTTCCGTATTACGAAATGCTAATTTAAGAGTTTACTAACCCCTTAACCCTCGCACATATTGTTGATTCCGTCTTCATTACGAGGAAAACGGAAAATACTACTTTTATCCCTCTTCGCCTGGGAAGTCCTTGCCATTGTACGTTGAGAAAATGGAATTCTAGATTCTGAGTAAATGGATACGTCGCTCATTTTCTAGAATTAAAGAAAGTTCACTTGTTTGGACTCATGGAAGAAGGCACGTGAGTGGTTGGTTGAGATTTCCACAGAATGACCCTAGATACTGATGGTGGATCAAACATGCTGTTGGGTTTGGTCGTTGATCTGTGCTGTGTTCGGGAGATGGCGCCACAGTTGTGCATTAAGAGTGAAGGTAAAATATCTATTCAGTGAGCACTGTGCAAGATGCCATTTTATAATGATAACGTAAACTAGTTATCGATTTGAACGTGTTGGGGTGGCAGATAAACGTCGGAATCAGTATATCTCTTCTAACTTTAACTTTAAGGCTATTTTCGTAACCTGGCCCTTTCTCCACTTTCCGTATACTACTTACAATTGTGTGAACTTTACAGCGGACTTGATACATGTGTACCCGTATTGTACGTAGATGAATGGTAAGCATAATATACTATGTACAAACATACCCCTCCATATTTTTGTTTTTTTTTCAATCCCCTAATATCTGATGCATGGGGATACATGACATTTCATAGGTTAGCCCATAAGGACATGTCGATGTCCAGGTCCTGTGTACTTTGGGGAGGTTGGGCAATGGTCTGCACCGTTGCCGTGAGGTGGCGCCAGGTTTGTACCACAACGCTGCACTACAGACTCAGGCAAGGCTAGTCTTATCCAACTGTAGGCCATGATAGGAAGGTATTGAAGGTATTGAAAGGTTTATTGAACACATCACTTCATTGAGGAGTTTTCCAATGAACAAATACGAGACATAATAAGGCCAAAAAAAAAGGTGTGTTTTAGGTTACATGGTCTGAAAATCTAGGGTAGGTAGGTCGGATTTTTTTTATTATTTTTTTTTACTTTAGCCTGAAAAGTACCCAGAAATTGATTCACGAACTACAATGCTGACTCACCGACGACCGCCTCGACTCGTGAACTATCGGATCGACCCTTAAATAGCCCCAAAATGACCCAAAATATAAATATATTTTCAAAATTGCATAAAAATGTCTAGGGTCGGCCCGTTTTTGCTATCTAGGGTCGGGTAACCTGAAACACACCTTTTTTTATTTGGCCTAAATCTGATTCAACAATGGTTGATACTGCATTATTAAGGCTCATATGATCAGGTCACGTAACATCTCGTGCACACTACCTCAAAATATAGAAAAATGAGATGACAATATAGTGAAGTATTTAGTAGAAATGAGGTGAGAGTAGAGGGGAGAGGGGACATTAATGATAGTGACCATCTAGATTTTAAGACTGGGTAATCAAGTTGATTCAAGGTGGCTTGTCTCTCTGATCTTCATTTTGTAGTCAACCTTGTCTTCCAGGTATTGTACCTCGAGCTGATTCCAGAGGGCCACACCTCTGTAACAAGGGCATTTTTGGTAAAATGCAGGTTTTGCTCTCTGTCCCCTCTTGTTCTTGCCAGGAGTTTTTTATGTGCATGTTCCCTTTGGGCTAGCTTCCACATGTGCTGTGCAAGCTGTAATGTGCGAAGTGTTTCAAGTAATGGTCGATAGGCATTTTGTAGGTCCCTTACACTGGTACCACGGATTGCAGTCTTTGTGCCGATTCTAATCCCTTGGTTTTGGAGGCACCGTATTTTTTCTAGCCTGTATTGATGGACACTTCCAAAATAGAAGCTACAGTAGTCTGGGACTGGCATAATCATTGTCTTGTAGATTGTTTAATAAATATCCTTCTGGGTAGCGTAGATGTGCCTAAAGGTAACTATGTACCTTATGAGATGTCCACCTTAGTTATGAAATTATGCATGTATGGTATTGTCTTTATTTGTTCTTCGCTGGAAAGAGTATCACTTAAAGTGCACTGCATGTGATACCCAAAAAGACGGCCTATCATGCATGAATGACTATAAAATCGACTAAAAAAATGTTTTGCGAAAGAACACTCCCCTCCCGCTTTGGGCTGAATGCATGACTCCCTCGGTAATTTTGTCACCATGGCAGAGAGTCAGACATTGCGCTGGTTGAGGGTGAGAAAATCTCACCAAGAAAGTGATACCCAATGACTATATATGATGTGGATATCTCAAGGTACGTGGTTGCCTTTAGGTCCATCTACCCTATATATGGGAACTAGTTTAAAGCTTCTTCACTCTGCTGACTGATTAACCACTGACAACTTCGGAAACATACCCTGAAACGGGCAGTGACATTTGGGATTATTTCTAGTATTAATTGTTTTTCGGGCATGTGATATGTAAACTTTACTATTATTCACAAATAAAGGGCTTGAATAATCCAATAAATCAAGTGTCCGTCTCAAGGTATGTGTCCGACTCAAGGTGAATCTACCTATATAATTATATAGGCGCTCTATAGAACCGCTAGACTGGCATGGGCAACCATTTGCACACTTGTATATGCACCAATGTGTGCATAATGGGAAACGAGGTATGTACTGGTAATATCTTGTTCATGCAAAACATGTTTTTTTTGTAGTTATATTCGATCTTGAAGGATGCAATATTGGTTCTAACCTTTTAGAAAATAGCATAACAATATAGTTTGAGTCCGATGGCCGAGAACGTTTTGCGTGACTATAATAGACACAATATCAGAGATGATAACCAGAATTCAGCAAATAATGGACACAAGACATAGGTGTATTGCTGTATGGGTATACCCACAGGTGGTAGGTGAGCTAGTGCTGCTGTGTACGAGTCAGGTAGGCGTGGATATTGATCAGGTACAGTGTCACAGTGGTGATAATATGGAACTACACTGAAAAAGTAAACTTGTCTCCAGACTCATCGAAGTGACTATCATAAATAAATGAGTCAAATGTTGTCTAACCTATTAGGTTACCATCCCACAAAAAAGAATCTTGAGCTGGCAAATGTCGTTTTTGGACTGGCACATGGCAATCGAGTCTTCTATCTCCAGCTAGAAGACCCGCTTCCTTGTCACTTAGACAAGTTTTTGACTCATTAATTTTATGACCGCCACTTGGAAGAGTCTGGAGACAAGTTTACTTTTTGAGTGTATAGTTATGTAATAGATAGACAATGGTTATGAAAAGGTATGTAGAATTAACCACAGCTTGCTGGTGGGGCCAGACGAGGGCGAAGCCTATATACTTGACCGCTTATTAATTACTTTATATTGTTACCTATTCCTATCGCATATCCACATGTTTAAACCACGGTGGTGAGGGAGAACAATAGAGTTCGCACCTTTGTTATATTGCATACCCTGGTTTAAAACAGATAGACAATGGTTATAAACAGGTATGTAGATTAACCACAGCTTGCTGGTAGGGCGACTACTAATGTTAACAGGGTATGCTGGTCCCCGCGGGTTGTGTAGGCTGGGTGCGGTTCTCACCGAGTAGGACAGGGGTCGCCACTACTATCTAAGTCGTGCGAGTCGACTGTGAGAGGGCCTTGTAAATCTTTGACTGCAAGTCAGGTGACCAGGTTGGCCAGGTTGGCGAGCAGAACCAAAGAGACAGTGTCTCATGCGGACATACTATTATTGTAATAAGGCAGCAGATAACTGACATAGACGGCTCCGAACAACCCTGTAATTATATGTAGGTCGGATTTTTTTTTTCGATTTTTTTTTTTTTACTTTGGACTGAAAAGTACTCAAAAATTGACTCGCAAAATTCAGCGCCGACTAGCCAACAACGGTGTCGACTCATAGACTATCAAATTGACCCTGAAATAGGCCCAGAATTAATCAAAACATGAATATTTTTCAAAATTGGATAAAAGATTCTTGCTGACTGCTGTGTTGACTCGTAGACTATCAAATTGACCATGAATAAGCCCTAAAATCACTTAAAACATAAAAAAAATATTCTAATTTGCATAAAAATTTCTAGGGTCGGCCTGTTTTGCTAGGTAGGGTCGGGTAACCTGAAACACACCTTTTTTTTAATTTGGCCTAAAGAGACTGCATCCGGAAACCTAAGCCGAACTGTTTGACTTCTTCTTGCATTTAGAGTAGCGACCTTTAAACTATTGTTCATCTTTCATTGGCTTCTGTATAGCCTCTCTGGAGTCTCTGTAGAGTTTCTCTGGCTTTACTCCGACGGGATTAATCTTTTTCAATGGGAGGTTGAGAACCTCATAATGACCATTATTCGAAATGGAACGTTTATATATGACCATATATGACAATATGTGTAGTAAAATTCATTCTTATAGTCAGATAGTAGTATTAACTAATACATTATCAGAAATAATATTATTGAATTGTTGCAAGACACCTTGATTCAGGATGTTTCAAACAAAACATGAATCCTATCGATACTTTGATTTACCATCACCTAGTGCCGGTTGCCTGAAATGAGAGTTTTGTAGGACCACTCAAGCATAGAGCTTAAATCATGGTCGAAATATGATGGTATGTAACTTTTCCCCTCAATTACATATAGTTTATGCTTATACCAGCAGGTATGTGATGCGCCCCTTTAATATCTCGCAATAGCAAGGCACTAGAAACTGCTCCGTAACCAAAAAGAAATGTGATCATAGAAATGTGGTTCGACATAGGAAGTAGACCTTCCAGTCACTCTATGTCGCGCCCAACGCAATTTGATACATGTTTGCTGCCTGACCCATTCTTTCATTTATGTATACTACTTAGGCCTACGCCTGCTATTTTTGTGCATGGACAAACGGTCACCATACATGTATCGGTCTGCAAACAGTCGCGGATCCAGGGTTTGCCGAAGGGAGAGGCGCAGCCCAGCAGATGGAACCATATTCCAATTAATGATTATTGACCTTTGGCCATTGGGCTCAATTTGCATAAAATAAAAACGTAACCATAGGCGAACGGGAAAGGAATATTTATTTGCTCGGCCAGCACACCACATGCCACTGAACAAGCCTTTACATGTGTACAAGAAAATGGTATTTTCTTCAAGTTTCGATACGCCATTTTATAGGAAAGTATCTGATAAAGAGTTGAATCACTGCCATGTATATGGAATACGTGTATAAAGGAATGTGATCCTCATACATGTACCTGCGTTTTCCCGCATGCAGATAGAAGCTCCAGCATATTATATTTTCATAATTTTCAAAAGTCTGTATGGGGTTTGGGCAGAGTAGGGTTTCTTTCATGAGCCGTTTTAAATAGTTCATGAAAGACACCTCAAACTGCAACTACACAATATCATATCATACCCTACATTAAAATCAACGAATATAGAACATTATATGGGGCTACGTTTCAGTATAGCAAACGAAAAAATGGAAAACGACACCTTTTATGCATGCTCAGTAGCGGTTGCAGAGATCACTTCAAACAATTTTGTCGTTTTCCCCCAAGGGGACTTCCCATCATGATATGATACGGGCCATTGTGCACGATTCTTTGTTTGATGGTAGGGGTGCAGTGATGTACTCTATCTCGGCTTGGCAGTGCTATACGTTAGGGACGAGTCATTTAATAGCTTGGTGGTTGGGCTTGGTGGATATTATACACAGGAGGAGGGAATCATTAAAAAGAAGCCAATATATGGGTGCCCATTCTTAATACATTTCAATACTGGGGGAGGGAGGTTGAACCCAATTTGGTATATTTGGTTATTTGAAATCTTACTTCATTAACATTGACTTATTTTATAGGGGCCATTTCGAGTCTCATTTAATTGAGGGCGATAACATATTTGTGGAACCCATCAATGAGCGATTTAAGGGATATAATTATGATGCATTAGGAAGAACCACCATATGATAATAAATGACTCGTCCATAACAGGGGGGATTCTGCTGGTCGATGAGTCAGGCAAGGATCGGGCCCGGGCTGTCCCTATCACTGCCTTCACCTTCTACACAGCAGATGGCGCGCACGTTCAATAACATCAACTTGGACTCGTCCATCGTAAAGGGGTGGGAGGTAGTAGATGGTGATCTACCCCAACTGATACAACATGTCATTTGTGTTATAAAACTTGTGAATCGAAGATGAAATTGGGTACATTCTTAGAAGATGGAATGAGCGGAGATTTGGTGGAAATGGCAGCAGATGTGGGGCACAGATGCATGGCCTGGACTTGGAGATGTTAATACCTGCCACCCCTCAGTACCTGTCGGAGTGGACTCATCCAGTAGGGTGAATCCCTCCTGTTGGATACGGAGCTGGAGGAAACGTGTTTGGCAACTCAGGTCAGAGCAACACAGATTACAGATAAAGACAAGAGTGTATACAAGTGAGGCATTAAGATCTCACCTCCAGGGCCTATTGTTAAGCACTGGGACTGTGACACCATACCCACCCTGAACAAGGACCTTAACCCTGGTGAGGGGGCCTCCAGGTGCTCAGTGGGTGTATACATGCACGTGTAAGACAGATAGTAGGATGAAGCTGACAGTACTTGCTGCAGCCTTAGGACTGCTGTTCCTGCTCGTGGTGACCGGGCCTGGGGCCGTACAGGCTCGGCGGCACCACAACCACGGGGACCCCGGCAAGAACGAGCAACACCGCCGGGAGAGGGAGCAGGAGGAGGCCGACCAGTGGTCTGCAGCCACCGAGGATGTAGGCCATGTGGTAGCCTGGGATAAGGACACCAATGATAACAAGCATCCCCTTGTACAGAGCCAAGTGGACAGACTCCTACCCCCGCTCTACCCCTCTACAGATGGCTTTCTGGAGGAGGACACTGTACCAAGGAAACCTAACAAAGGACATGGTGGGAAAAAGAAGAAGAAGAACCATCACCATCACCCAGTGGTGAGTGGCTAAACTTTTATTAGAAACTCCTACCTGCTCCCAACTCTCTATGTGTTGTATACACACCCCATGCCCCCACCCCCACAGAATCCATTCAGATCCTGGATAGGTGCCATATATTCTTAGTCAGAGTTCAAACTGCGTCTTATCATATAAAGTATGTTCACCAGTCAGCAATTATTCCACATGATGCACCATTTTCAAGGTGGTGAACTGAAGAAGAGTAGATATACACAGGTGTATTTATAGGTGAGCACGTGAATGTGTTTTTCACTGCACAGACTCAGGTGATCTAAGTATACCTGGGTATATATGGGTCAACGCCTGGAGTTTAGTACAGTACCTGGAGGAAGCTGTACAGTCAAATAACACACTTGGCACATGTTAGAGGCCCTGGAGCATTCACCAAAATACTATATATACCTCCTCCAGGCTTCCTACTTCAAGTTCATTCTACTATATGCCTGTAGCATTGTATATTTATAGTGGGGAACCAGGTTTTGATTTTGGTTATGGATATATAGGAGAGGTGGGGTTGGGGTGAAATTGAGGTGAGGGGTGAAATAGGGTAGCCAGGGACTACCCTTGATAAGGGTGACTTGATTGTGGAGCTGGGAGGTGGGCTGGAGTAGTTGGATTGGATGTGGTAGGATTTCAGATATGGTCCAGATAACAGACAAATTGAAATTGGGGACCCTCCCCTTCCCCTCTACATCCCTACATTGCAAAACTGTTGTGAAGCCTGAATCCTATATACTGAACCCAGATGAGACGTTGTACCGCATGATTGTTCGTGATCCAGGTCATTTCTTTTTCAGGTTTCACCCATATGGTGTATTTATAACGATTCAATCCATCAAAGAGACAAGCTTTTCTCTTTGGATCTTTTACTCTAATACGTATAAAGCATGATCTTACAGGTTAATAAGGTTAGTAAATGTATAGCCCTACAATGTAGGTGAGTTTGCATTACTATGAGTTAGTAATTTCTTGGCATAGGGTCCTGGCAATCTGTGAGAAACTCCCATTCTCTGTTCCCGATAGAAATGGTCGAGTTCCACCGATATGAACCAGGCCTTCTTTCTCAGGATAAACAGTAATTTCAGAGCGCCCAATTCATTTTGGGGCTCAATTGGACTTGGTTTTATCAGCCAGTTAAGGCCGGGTGGCTGCATGGGTGGATGTGATGGAGGGTCGGAGGAGGGGAGGGGGTGGCAGCGGCCTGATCATTGATTACGTCAGCGCTGTGATCTCAATCACTATGAAGTGTTGATCTAATTACGCTGGCGGATCGCTAATCGTATCGATTGGTTACGAGGAACGTGGATCCCTCCTCCTGTGCACACACTCGGCCGGTGCAAGTTCAACATGGCACCCCAAGCCAAACACCCTGACAGAGACACTCTGAGAGGGGACTCGATACTGGAGGCTATAGACACAGTATATCAGCCCAACCCTGACTATGCCACATCCCCATGCTGTAGGTCTATATCATTATAGCCTATGGCTCAATCTAATGCCAGGGTAATTCTATAGACGCAGTCTTGGCCAAGTTGCAAGAGGACAATTGATAAGGCTGGTGTGAATTGGGTAGTAGAGGCATCCTAACTAAAATATATTTGGGGAGAGGGCTGGAAACTAGCCAGAAAGGTCATGCATGTGAATATTATAACGCATCCAAGTCTGTTCCTAACATCACTATACATTCATACATGGTTGTGCATTTATGTAATTATAGTTTATTGACCTTATATGATACTAAATATCGGTAAAACACTCTGAAGTACAAGGTTCACATACATAGTTCCTATTTAGCAATTACCAGGTAAGTGGTGGAAATTCTCATAGATCTAGCAGGCTCAGATAATATCACACAAAAGCCCAAATCACAACTTTCCCAATCTGTCTCCACCTACAGTCACAGAAACAGCCACACTCCTTAAGCCCCATTAGACCGCCACTTAAACACCCTGGAGTGTTATTAAACGCCATGATTGTCGCCCAAATCGATATGCGGCCCCCTATTATCCACCTGATTGGTTGTTAATATTGGTTTTGTTGAAACAGGTTCAGAAATGGAGATCAGTTGGAATTGTCACTGAATACCATTTTGGAAGTGCTGTTGCTCAGAGCAGCTCAATGAAATTTAGGATCTCTATGGCAAGATTCCTATTCTACAGTTCGAGAAATAGGATAGATCTACTATATATCCTGTGTTTATAATTTGGATGAAAGACAACCCCCCTTTCCAATATAAAAGTTTTGACCAACCCTAAAAAAGGTCAAACCTCAAAGGTCAAGCCAGAAAAGGTCAAAATTGGCCAGAACCCACCTTTGTCTTCCCCACTGTGAAACTGCTTGCCACGCCCCTGTACATGGGGGTTTCCACACTGGCTCTGGCATGTTGTATATATGCTTCATATGGCACAGTTTATACATATATATATATAGGCTACACTGGTGCCTCACATCTTCCTCCAGGGTGCCAGTATGCATGGTTGTATATCCATGGATGCACTCATTGCTGTAGAGATGTGCCTCGTGGTAAACACTGTACTTCATCGAGGTTCAATCTGAGCAGTGCAAAACAAAATGACATCATGGAATGGCCATGGCGTGTTAAGCTCTGGCAAGTGTAATACGAGTACTATTGTTGTCAATGCTATGATATAATAGTGTGAACATAATATGTGAGATTTAATTTTGCCTTGAGAATAATATTGGGTGTACGGTTCTATCTCATATATTCTACATAAGAACATCACTATCCAATATACGTTTGTGCACCCCCGCTCTTTCCATCTATTCATCGGGTGGATCATGTTCCACTAATATGACGTCCAAATTAAAAAGAATGATATAATTGAATCAAATATAGAGCAGCTCCCATTTGCCATAATGTCAAAGTAGAATACTCGGAATAGAATAGAATGGCCAAATGAGAAAAGCTCCATACAACATTGCTTTGACATTATCTGTTTTCGGAGAGGGTCTGATTTCTAAAGTCTAATGTATTGTAAAGCCATGCCTGTGTCGCATGCCTTGTGTCGCGTGTGGGGTGCTCAGTGTCGCGTGCCACAGTCAGCGTCCCCCTCATGTACTCATGCAGCAACAACAAAGCACAATGTACAAGTCAATGTGGCCAAATAATGTGAATAATTCAATGAAAAAAGAAAGGCTTAGAGCTGAAATTACCCAATTGACACGATAGGTTCTGACACCAAAGCAGTGCATGGATTCTCACGTCCACATTCAGAGTGATTGATTTAGGGCATCCATAGGCACACACTTCTAACGGATGAGGCTATAGTGATTATTTGTATAACTGTAGGGTGTGGGAGGGACATAAGCCTAAGTTGGTTGCCCTTTTTGTAGGTGTACAGTAGATTCTCCTTTAGGTGTACAGTTCATTGTAGGTAAACAGTAGAATCTACAGTAAATCTACAGTAGATTCTACTGTAAATCCATTCTACAGTAGATTCTACCGTAGATCTACAGTAGATTCTACTGTGTACCTACACTGACTATTTACAGTGTAGTACACCATCTCCTTCGTCGCTGACAATACATGAGAACGTTTGTCAAGTATCAACATATAAATACCAGAGGATACCAGCAATAAGACCTTGTTGATACATACAACTGTGTCTGATAATATTGCAATCAGCTATAATTATCAAACCGCTAGCATCATGTTCCGATGCAAAAGAATTTCATACGCCTGTCATCATGACATAAACACTGATAGAGGGGATGTCACTCTAGTGTTATAAGTCATATTTCATATAAGTGGATATGCTTGGGTTGGCATACTAACCTAGGAGGACGTAACGCTTTCCTGTTCTGTGTAGATCTCTTTATATACAGACCCTCAAGGTGCATTAAATAATCATTGAAGTCCAGATATAATGCATACTTCAGAGGCCGTGACGGATTCTTATAGAAAAGCGCCATAAAACGCAGGTCACTAGCGCCAGCACCCTTTGTGATGGCAAGGAATTATTTCATATAATATTCTAGAATTATTCCAAAAAACATATAGACCACAAACAAAACTACCAAATAATGAAAATAAAACCTTACTCCCTCTTTCTCCACCACCTTTTCATCTTCACCGCCCACGTGTGTGCAGCCCTATCCACACCTAAGTGGTAGGACAGGGTAGAGACGTGAGTGAGTCGGTCCAGTTGAACAAAGATCCTTGTTTACCCTTGTTTACATGATCTATACAGTAAAGGTCATCCATTCAGATCCATGCTTTATACAGTCCACACCTGCACACACCCCCCCCCCCCTCTGTCCCCCTGTTCACACACCACCCTCACACCTCTCACCTGTCTACCTGCTTGCCTGGACTAGTCTATAAGCAGCTCTCCTCCCAATGGGCCATTCCCTTATCAAAAATGGGCTGAAATATAATAATAGGTGTTATATGAGTCTCTTTTAGAGATCACAAAGTTGTTGTTTTTTGTTTTTATTGGGGGGGGGAGCATACCGCACGTATTAATGGCGTTAATGTTTAGAGTGCTCTAGAGGTGTTACGGTCTCAACTGGCCATATGGCGTTATTCGTGGATTGGATCTAGACCATGGAGTATTTTTTGAGTACTTGCATGGTTAGATCTAACAATACTATCTCAGATCATGTCGGGTATTGCAGGCATTCATTCTTGGCATTCATTCTCTTAGTGTGAGTGATAAGGGTAGAATTTGCACTTTGAATAGCATTCATAATTAAGTTAATTAAAACAATTCTAATCCACTACATCCATTGCCTAGCTAGAGTACTTTCCAGCCAATGTTTTATGTAGCTAGCAATTACTTGACAAATCGTGCAGATAAAGGGCAGATTCCTGCATTCACAAACGACATATTATATTCTTTTTCTCTTTTAGCAAGAACCAGTTCAATGAGTAGTCATCAATAACTGAGTGGTGTTCTCTGAAAGCGGACAAGAACTGCGTCTGAATTGAAGAACAATGCCACCTCTACACTATTCTTAAGACGTGATGATAATGACAGGCTAATGCATTCTATCCATTATCCTACCCAGTGCTGCCTATATCCGGCCTGTCTTTGAGCACTTGAGGGGGTGGTCTCTATTAGAGGGTAGGCCGTGCTAATGATTTGACTTTTTACGCCAGTTGTGACGCGTTATTGGAAGGAACAGTACCACTACAGGAAATTACTTCTTGGCAAAGGACTACATCTATTTCACAATAACAAATAGAAGTTGTCCTAATTACCGTCTTTGTGGTTTTTATTCTATATAACACATGAGATATGATGGGTGCAGCGCAGGATCTCTTGTATGACTCATATAATCACTGACAGGATACACTGAAAACCTGAAGGTCGTCATTTTGAGATTCTAAAATTGACAACCTTAGGTCGTCACCTTGATGACCTCTATGAAAGGGATGCCTCTGGTTAATTATAAGAGGTGAAGAGACTAGAGACTATATCAATACACCAGAACAGTACTGCCACCTGCCATTATTCATGATCACAACCTAGGTCATCACTACTGACGAGGCTTCATTCCTCTGGGTTTTCAGTGTAGAGATCTGCGTAACTGAGTTACGGAGATTGCCAAGGTCAATCCCATGTAGCCTCCCATTATCAGGAACATAAATTTCCGTTGGAGCTGGGCTGAAAAGAAATAAAAGCTCAATCACCAATATTATCTTCATAATGTACAGGAAGTAGACAGTAACAATTAATGCATGCCTTTCCCATAACAATATATCAGCAAAGTAGTACAATTTGGAAGTATTCCCAAATGCATATATATAGGGAATTATACTGGATGTATGTACAGAACAAGTTGTATACCACCAGAGGCCTTCGGCCTCTGGCGAGTCGCATCGCTACCTAACTTGCCCGCCCCCCCCCCCCTCTACCCCGTGCTTGACCTAGTTGCACTGTAGCCCTCTCCGTGACCTAATTATACAGCGTGGGGCGTGACCTAGTTGGTGTGGAGTCTGCCGAGTGACGCCGAGTACTCGCCGAATCCTACTGAGTGTTTTCTTTCATAATTATGAGTGAATAAATAGAAACGTATTATACAGTTGTGTTTGATGAAAGTATTTAAGGTAAATTGAATCGATGAGTAATGGTTATTTGGAGAAATTAAAAAAGAAAACAGTCACGTTTTTTTCCCAGATTCCAATGCACATGGCGGCCTCCATACAGAATCTGGTCACGTGTTTCCGGTTAGAAGAAATAATAGTAGTCTCTAATTAACCAGCATGGGATAGGGTAGATTAATTGACTCGGAGTCAACCATATACCCTGAGATGTCCACCTTGATTTTGGTAGTTATTCATGGTATTGTCTCTATTTGTCCTTTGCTGGAA
Organism: Harmothoe impar; assembly: GCA_947462335.1. NCBI lineage: Eukaryota > Metazoa > Annelida > Polychaeta > Phyllodocida > Polynoidae > Harmothoe > Harmothoe impar. The sequence continues at coordinate 62,704,249 of OX381706.1, forward strand.
AGAGCAACACTTAAAGTGTACTATGATACACATGTGCTTATCATGCATGAATTACTACAAAGTTGGGGTGGGAATGACTGTAGGTCATTCTATCCTAGCGGTTAAACCATAGGGCGTTTACAAATGGCTCACTAGGGGGTAGGGGACCTTTTTGCTTTCTGACAAACTACTTCTGAATACATTTGTGTAGGAAAATTGGCAAAAATAGTGACAAGAGGATGAGCAGTATCTTAAAAAATATCGCAAAGGTAATTGCACCATTTGTCATCACTTGTGAATGTGTCCCTACCTATAAACATGCACTAAACCCAGTAAAACTGCCCATGTTCAGTGATTCAACAAACACATCAAACAGCTAGTGAACGCAAGTCGACCTTGATGATTGAGATTCGCGACGACTATTTAACAGATCCTCATTTTCATATTTTATAGTTACACCGGGATATTAATGAGATAAAGCCGAGCATGTGCTGCTCTGGCTGATTGAGTTATTCGCTGTGTTTATTTCCTGGTTTCAGGGAAAGCGCTCTCTTTATATTCCCGTTAAGTATAATGTTCCACTTATTCCATGCCCCCGGGGGATACAGAGGTTCCCTATGCTCAACATAACATCCAGAATATAATGAGTGCCACACAGATTCTCCATACGCCGCCAAAACAGCGCCTCTCCACACTGATAAAATGAAGGGATCCAAACTTGTCAAAAGGTTGTCTTATAAGAAGAGTTTAGGGTCTTTAAAGTGACGGTCATAAAATAAATGAGTTAAAGGTTGTCTATTTGATGAACTGATCGGTTACCATCCCACAAGACAAGACTAGGGTCATCTAACTGACAATGTTAGCCCAGGCAGTGGCCCACTCCAAGTGACAAGTCTAAGGTCGTCAAATTGACAACCCAGAATAGTTAACCCTTTATTGGCTGCAAACTGCTTTAAATGTGCTTGAATCCCTTTGTCAGCATGATGCATGAATGTAGCCCTGGTGAGTCTATTCGCCAAGCCTGCATTTATGCACCTTTGGAAATGAATCAACAATTGGGTGAGTATACTTGCCAAGGCTGAGTTCATGTATTATGATCACATAGAGCATAGCACCTTAAAGCACTATGCACCCCTTAGAGGGTTAACCTGTGCACTATAACCTCTACTTCACTGCAGGTGGAGCTAACTGGGTTCTGCCTAGGCATAATTGTTGACCATGTCTCTCTATATTTCTGAGGTTTATAATAGCTAATTCATACAAACATAGAGGTATGTAGGTTAGGGGAATTCCTGCCATATCCCCAAGTCTATATTGAGAGTATTTCTACCCTTTAGTTACCGACTGCTAACACATATGTGGATGTCATACCAATGGGAGTTTCCTTGTAGCTATTGTACCATAGAAATAACCACAAAAGAGGTGTCTGTGCCCTACACATATTTGTTTTGTCTCAATTATATCAAAACATTGATTCCTTTACCTTTTCTAGCATCCCCAATAGATAAATCTCAGGATTCTCCATAACATGAATGTGTATTCCCATAAATATGACTAAAATCAACATAGAAATTATGCAATTCATTCCCCAACTTTATACAGAATGCATGTTATACTGATGCCACCTACAGGGAAAATCCTGAATCAGACCCTGGTTGACAAGTCTAGGGCTGGCATGAGTCAGGTTTTGGGCTGGCACATACCAAGTGTATCTTCTATCTGACAACTACAGCTAGAGGACCCACTCTCTTGTCACTTAGAAGAGTCTGCAGACGAGTTTACTTTTTGAGTGCAGAGTCCGACATTTCAAACAAGAGTCTTAGTATTCATAGACTACAGGAAACTCTGACCTTGCTGGATTCTGGATCCTTGTGGCCAGACTCGAGCATTGGTTAGAAGTAGAACCTGGAAGAGGAGTTTAGCACTGCCTGACTCTTTTTGAAATTGCTGATTCTTGAAAGACTGCAGAGTTTGTGGAGGTAATAGAACCCCTCCAGGAAAGGGAAGCAGATTTACCTTAAGCTCTATAGTCCTACACACAGACAACACTTGATTGAATATTCATGATCATCAGGATACAGAGAGTAAAATACATGTGGATCGACTGTTAACACGTAACTAAGTCCTCTGGGTAAATATGTTTCCAGTTGTGTCATAATTAGTCCATATACATATTTAACCGCGTTATCTTAAGGCTATATATATACTATAGTGAGTGTTAGTGCCAAACACATCTATATGGTAATAAGACCAGATGAATATTCATGATACCTTAAAGACGTATTAGCTACAGAGCTATCTAAGTAAGCGAAAAGTGGAGGAAAACGCTGAGTTTTACAGAAAATTGGAAAAATGCATTTTTTTCACATTTTCCATAATCTTTTTAATAATTAACAATCCATTAAACATTCCAATCTATCAAAACGAAGGAAATCAAAAGCGACATAATCTACGGGCATGCTCATAATGAAGTCTAATATGTACTGCTCTGAGAAAGGCTTACACAATTCATAAATCATTAATGATGACTGCTGCGCAAGGGGGAACTCTATCCTTAAACGGCTACTACATTTTCTGTAGTAGATAATGCTATAACTTTACAAAATAAAGAAGAAAATAGAGAAAGCCGATCGAAACGCCTTTCATTCCCGTCAGAATTAACGCTTCTAAACTCCATGGATTCTGTTATTTGCTAGGCTCCTTTAACAATTCCGACAGCGATAGCCTGGAGAGGGCTGCGAGCATCCAAGCAAGAAAAGACACTTAAGCCTAATGCTTAAAGCAGCCCCGCCACTGATCCCGTTTGATCTGAGGAGAATAAGCTGCCCCAAAAAGGGGTGGACGGGGCCAGGAATGGGTCCTGAGGCACGCAGATGTGTGCTGTAGCTTTTACTTAGGCCGTTTTAATAAGATCTGCACCTTTTCTTATTGAGTTTTGTTCCCTCAGATCCACTCGGAGGAGGTGGGGCGTGTGGGGTGTGGACCGTTGTAGTTATTGATTGGGTGGGAGGGAAGGACCCAGCTTATAAAAGCGCCGGGGGTCTGTTTCATAAGATTTGAGGTTGGGCTCGGTTAAAACATGCATGCAAAATGAGGAAACTGATATTGAATCGGTGCTTTTTCTGTTACGTGCTCGTGTAACGCAGCTTAAGTTGGTCGAACCAGACTGTATAAAGTTGGGTTTTTTTTGTTGGTATACGGAAGGCTCTACTGTAGTGTGAGTAAAACGTACAGACTATTAACAGTGCACCAAGACGTGCCAAAGCAATATAGGCAACGACTAAAATTAAATTAAAGAAATTACCTTAACACATATCTATCACCCACTATAGTGTGAAAGTCTACGCATACCTTGAGACGGACACTTGATTTTGTGTTTATTCACGCATTTTAAGCTCTTCATTTGTGAACTATGGCAAATTCTAATTGTTATTTTTTCCAAAAGAAAAACGTACACTATAAGTCGTAGTTTACATGAATCACCTCAAATTTCACCGTGCGTCTCAGGGTATGTGTCGGACTCATGGTGAATCTACCCTGTATGTTTTTGGTTTTGTTTTCATGACCATATAAGCGGTTGTGAAACAGTTCCAAAGCGTCTCTACCATAGACAAACATTGATTCTGACGACTAAGACGCCGGTCTTTGTTGATCGTACTATCATATTTTTCTCTTGGTTAAGGTATTAAAGCTATAATATTGATGTAGAGGCAATCTAGTAATGTGTAGGCTTTGTATTGACTACATGTAAAAATCCTTTGTCTGGGGGCAAATAGAAGCTCACCTCAAAATGGTGTAAATATAGATAAGCTGCAGTACAAGTTGCGGAGTTTGATGCATGCCAATATTATCACAATGCAGTGCCTGTATAACCCCTTAAGAGCGGCATAATGTGGAGGCGTTATGCTTTTGTTGTCAGCATTATACACCACTGATGTTCATTGCCAGCACGTAACAGCAGATTAGTAACTCCCTGCCTTGCCCATGTGTGGCATGATGCAATAATGCAACAACAGCAAGTTTCTAGCCGCTGCTGCATTCATGTAGCATGCCAACTATACGACATTGCAGATCAACTTATTATGCTGTACTTGGACGCGTTATATTATAATCTTCGCTCCAATTTGTGGGCCTTTACAAATAGGAAATATGCATGTAGAAGTATACTTTTGATGTTAAATATGCAGTGTCACATGTATAGGTGTCTTGGCACATTCCTGTGTGTTTAAGTGCCCTATTATATGGTTAACCGATGACCTGCAATTATTGTACAGCACTGGAGTAGAAAGGAAATTATAGGTACACATTGGGTAAGCTAAAAGCCCAACTACATGTCGTTCATAAACTCAATTTCATCAGCCAGTTTCATTAACCAATATAGATTTTGTCCAAATTACCATATCTCTCGTACCTCGATCTGTGTGCACATATCAGTGTGTGACCCTACATATGATCCATATTCACTCTTTGATGGAAGGAAAATGCCTTTTTTGACAGCATGATGCATCGGTGTATAGCATAGATAAGTAACTCGCAGGTGTCCTAGTCATGGATCATTCCGACCCCAGTCTCGAACAGTCGCCATCATATATCATTTCAGCCCTGGCGAGTTAACCGCAAGCAATTCATCGGTGCATCATGACGAAAAAAGGGCATCACACTTTGGGTAACCACGCTGTCCTCAAAGGGTTAACCAGACTCTGCTCTGTCCACAAGCCCAGCTATAGAGCCTCACCTATCCCTGTCCATACACCACCCACACCCAAACCAACTGAAGCCCTCCTACAAGCTAGTGCCCACAGGAGAGCTCCTCTCAGGCCCTTGTAAGGCCCCCTACTTCTCTGTGAGCGCCACCTTTTAGACATAAATGTGGGTAAAGATTCCTGCACGGGGGTCACTCCTTCATCTTTCTCCTCCTGCCCCTGCCATCCCTCTCCCCGGAGGGGGCATGGGCGACGACGGCCAATATTGCAGCTTTCAGTGGGCGGACCAGTCTCTCACGCCGCCGGACAACATTGATCGACTTGCTGGTCGCAAACCACCAACACCTCCCCCATGCACCCCCTCCTCCTCCTCCTCCTGCAGACCTCCACCCTCCCTACCCTACACATACACTCTACACCCCCCCCCCCCCATCCCATCTCTGCATCCACTCTTGCTGATTCTACCCTCACCCTCTCCCCTTGCCGCATTGCATGCCCCCTAGTCCACTGCCTAATGCTACGACTAGCTAACAGTACTGGATGTCAGACAGCATCTCCGACCACTATAATATACATCTACCATCCAGCATACCCGACATGTGTACATATATGTCTACCAGTGAGGTAGAAGTGAGTGGCATCTAATACCACCCACGTCATACCAGTTCTAATTGCCTTTCCTGCTACACGCTGGTGGTTATCTCATGGTGCCCAACCTCTTCCTCTTATTCCATTTCCTCCTTTCCCCATCTTCTTAGCCCACCTCTCTTATATCCCTCCACGTTGGGAAACACCACAACCGTTCATCCTATATATAATCCCCTACATTACAAATGACTTGTGGGTGAGGAGCTGAACCTCTCACAATGTATTATTGACTGCTTCAACTGTTTTTTTAAATGAAACACCTTTTCAATCAGGTGCGTATCCGTTCCGCAGCGTTTTTGTTACGCACATGTTGAAGTTCAACAAGCTACTAGCATGACAACAGCTCACATCACACCCCTCAATCATCCCTCGCCCCTCACCCTTCCCTCATTACTGTAAGGAGCATTGGTATAGCATTACCAACATGTACAAAAAAATGCCTGGTCTGAGGGGTATATTGAGGGAATTCTAAGTTCAATGCAATGTATTGGGGTGAGCTGGCGGTTTATTGAACGTCATAGATCCGATCACATACACAGAAAAGTCAGCCACTCTCACTCGGCACTGCCTGACTTTCATGTGAGAGTGGTTCCAGCGACAATGACGCTGACTTTTCTGAGTATGCACTGTCACCGCTTTTGGTAAGAAAACAGAGCATGGTTGTATACATCCTCTATGTAAACTGATAATACTTGATGTAAAATTATACGTCCTTCAGATTATTAGTGTTATGGGAACAGTCTTAACTGGCGCAATGGCCTCCAGGGTGGGTGTGGGGGTCTGCGATTTTACTTTAGGCCATAGGAAATGTGTATTGGATACTTGCTCGTGGAAGTGCACAGTGGAAGTTGTTGTTGTTTCTTTTTGTTTTTTTTGTTTTTTTTTGGGGGGGGGTCTGAAAATCAATGATGTCATTTGTGGATGTTTTCAGCTGTACGAGATAAGGTTGCAGCCATTATTGAAACCCTACCCAACCATGAGCCATGCAGTGGAACCCCCAATGCCATCGGCATCCACTATCTCTGATATAAACCCGCCATGCAGCTACTACACATTGTATACAGCCGCATACCATTACCCAGAAGCCACCAATGTGCACCATCATTTCCGGTACAATAAGTCACCATTTCCAGCCCCACTGTTACCCCCCCCCCCCTCCCCCACACTCCCCACCCCCCTCCCCACTACCACCACGTCTACTGCCAACACCTCAGCAGTCCATAACCACAGCCCCCCACACCGTGGAGGAATAGTGGTCTGCACACCGTGGAGGGGAATAGTGGCCCGCCTCCTGCCACTACCAGCCCCACCAAGCCATCTTGACAGATCAGAGTACATTGCCTTTTATACAAAGTGCCCTTCATGCCAGGGTATCCCTTTCCCCCGAATAACCAGAAAGGTTCCATTACAATATCAGAAGGTGTTGATGGGCTGGGGGGGGGGGGGAGGGGAGGGAAGTGAAGGGGGTATGGGGAGGCTGGGCATGCACTGTGCTGGGGAGGCCTGGTTTTAGCAGTATAAAAAGTGCACTACTTCAATATGGTGTATGAGTAGCTCTCTGCCGCTGCTGCCATATACACGGCTCGGGGTGGGGCTGTGTACAACATTTATAGGGCCATCAGATGCATGTGTTTCTGGTAACACGATCTACAGACCTGAGGATTATTTAAGGCCATAGCCGCAATTATTTAAATGTATGCAAATTCTGCTCTAAGCATTACTCCTCAATGATGCCATGCTTAGCTATAGCTAGGTTTAATGGTGTCTAAACAAAGGCACCTGTTATACAGTAGCATACTTACCCCACCAGTCATAGATGCTGGGAGCATATTGCAATGAGATCCAGTGTAGAACTTCCCCCCGCTTTCTATATATACATGGATCGACATCAGCTTAAAGGTCTACAATAGTTGCAATGTAAACGAACCACCTCCTTATACCACACACCCTAATTATCCAGTTCTAGTGAAATGATTGCTAATGCTCCACCTATCATGCACATTTTGAATTTTCTCTATGTTCATCATACAACACATTGTTTTGCTAATGACTCCATTGGCATATCATATGAATGAGGGGGATTAATTGACATGGCCAGTGTAGAGTCCATGCCATGGGTAATATCAGAGATTGTGCATACACCTTCCGTATGTATGATTTTGTATATACAAATATGGCGTATGTATATATGATCGATAAGTGGGATCAACAAGCACGCATGCAGCCCTTTGACCCTCGACATATAAGAGAATTCCCCCTACAGTATTGTACACTGATCATTGAAAGTAGAAGACCACACTCGTAGAACTAAATGTAACAGAGCAGTAGAACCTACTGTAGTTTTACAGTATATACTGTAGTATAAGTGTACATAGGTAGAATAACCTACTGTGGGTTTACAGTGTAAAATGACGTAATTTTGGGCTCTTATTGGAGGAGATCAGAACTGTCGGAGAAATATGATTCAATATGCCGCGGTGTTCATATATAGTATCGTACAAGACCATATAATCACTAGCGGCTGGTTTCATCTGAATCCTTTTTGTACCACTGGTAAATGTACCATATGTCTACAAGGCTATCTTTATCATTAATCTGTCACAGTTGATGCCCCATTTACAATATATTGCTGGCATTGAAATCTGCCACCATCTAAAAAGAATAAAAATCAATGTTTTAATCATTTTTGCATCATGATTGTAATAGACCATGGCATATGGATACCCAGTATGAAATGGGGGCATGGCATACGGAGCGCCCATAGATTTAACATAGTGATCCCACATGTAATAAACACCGTTATGTGCTAAGTTGCTGTTTACGTCCTAGACACAGCAGCTGGCTACTCTGTAAGATGGCCTTAGGCTGGTTTAGGGAGACAGTAAGGAACACCTGGTGCCAAATGCCAGTTGACTAAATCCCCCATTATCGCCCCACCACCTTGCCATGATGCCCGGATATTCGCCTGTTACCGGCGGTCTGAGCCGGCTTCACCTGTCATGATGGGGACCAGCAGCACATTAGGTCTGGAACCAGCGATATTGGATACAGAAATGATCTCCAATTAGGAGAAGACCAAACTTATCAATTTGTTCTCGGAAATGTTGCTACCCAAACAGATGTTCGGGAAGTGTTTGGGAAATGTTCTTATAGATGATACATGATGTGTCTTGAGTGATGGTGCTCTGTAATCTTATTCCGAGAACTAGTTCACTTAATATTGGGAAAGAATCACTCAAGCTCCATCCGTCTAGGAGGTAAGTCAATATTTAAATGCCTCTGCGGAGGGATAAGCTAGCTTCCAGCGCCCTGCTTCTAGTCTTAATAATGTATTGACAGCTTGCTGTCCCACAGGAGGAAGGGCTAGACATAGACTACCCTCAGTGGAGAACAATCTGTCTATCATGATACTCATGTGGTGAAATAGATAAGGGCAGCTACTGAAAGGGAGATTGAAATATCACCTTACTGGTGCTAATCAATAAGTGTGATAGGAGCTTGACATGTGATACGAGTTTGAGAGAAAAGTTGAAAATGAATTCACATTTTTCAACGCCCACATCATTTGAGCAACCTTTCTGAGATAGTTGTCACTTTGGAGACAAGGTCAGTGCCACTGTGCCCCCCGGTCATACCACTGTCTCTCTCTCTAACAGCCTTCAGCACCAGCTAACGAGACCCTTAGAACATCTCATGTCTGCTCCCAATGTCCAATTTCCCGCCGGCGTCTGGGAGATTGAATGTCGTCTGCTTGACTCTAATATGTAAAAGGAGGATCTTTGGCCGCTGCTGATTGCAGTTTCTCGGTGTGGCTTTAACGCAATCTTTCTCTTGAAAGGGCAAGGCGGAATTGGCAGAGTAGTTTTATGTATACATTAGAAATAAACACACTTTTAGGACATGCAGAGATCAGCACAAGAAGTGAATGATATTATTTACATGTGTTGAAAATGTCTTAATTACTTCTAGAAGGGAAGGATGATAACGCTTCAGTTGTTCAGCCCATTTGGTTATAATCTAGGTAAAGGCCTGTCTGTGGTAGTCCAATCCTCATTCGAATATATCTAATGTTGAAAGAACACATCCATAAATAGGTTTATAATGTTAGTAATGCATGTATCTGGTCTAGGGGTATTCACCTGTCGGTGCTCTATCTATTATCCAACAGCCCCTCAAGACCGATCATGAAAATAGGCATAGAAAATAATTTCTTCCTACACCGGTCCAGACTATTCCGATAGAAAATCTAGCCCACGTTGATTCTATATATGTGACATGTTCTGGGAAAAGGGACCTTAGTGTACCCTGCACTAAGCAGCTAAGGGCCTTTTTCGCAGATCGTGTCACATATGATGCAAAGGCTGCTCGTAGGACACAAAAAGCAGCGAAATGACCGATTCCTTTTATGAAGGGCTAGCCCAAAGACGCATGTTTGAAGGCGGCGTTCTGACTGAATGGTGGTCCTGTGGCTGCGTCTGGCAGGTCTGTACCAATTCCAGCCTGTCACAGATAAAGGGGGTATCTCTACAAGGGGAATAATTGGATTGTGCTCACCATGGGACGCCTTCATGCCTGCCTGCATTATATGGACGAGTTCAAAACACGCGCTCCCCCGAGGTGGTTGGACAAAGACAGAATACGTGGTCTGTGTGTAGGGCGGGGCTAGGCTGGGTCTACTGGTACTTCTCGTACACGTACTAGACTTTTGATATTGAAATGTGCATAGCCCCTTTAGACATAGTATTCTTTTTGCTCATCTACCATACTGCTTAAAAGAAATTATGGTGCTATATGGTTCTATACTCAAACAGGTATACGCCTCTGAATAAAGATTGGTTACACACAGTTTCACCCCCACCGCGGCTCCAGGGAGTAACTCGCCAGTGCTGCATTGGTGCAGCATGTCGACCCTACGGGAGTGTCTCAACCCAGTAGGGTCGGCATGATGCTTGAATGCAGCACTGGCGAGTTACTCGTCAGGGCTGCATTCATGCATCATGACGCATGATGCATATTAAGGCATCATGCCGTCCTTAAAGGGTTGAGACCAGATCCAACCATATGAACGGCTTAGTAGTACATGTATGATACAGTAGCTCCTTCTTAAAGTTAGTACATCCAATGTCTGAGACAAAAAATAGATTTCCCTAAAAATGTGTCAGAATGTTCACAAATGATATATTTGACTTCTTATCTATTCCATTTCCCCTAATTACCTCTGGTTTTGCTCTAACTAGATTTTATTGGCCAAAATATGGTCATTTTGGAATAAAAGCGTGCATGCTTTTATTCCCCCCATCGAAAATACACTAGAAAAGCCCATGATTGGGGGATATCGGATCCCATTGTGACCTATTAATGCCCAATGATGACATTTGATTGACCTCTATTCTCTAAATACTATATTTTTAGAGTGTTTGGAATGCATTCAAGCAAAGTTAGAATTTGAAGAAAAATCGGATATACCCACTTTAAAGGAATTCCGATATAGTCTAGCATTCCGCTCGGGGAAAGGGTCATGTCAAAAAGCCTGCATTCAGTATTATGCCCGCGTCTATATGACTGTATACGGTGTCCAGCGGGCGCCCTCTATAGGCCAGCGGTAGAACCCCGCCGGCGGCAACTAACAATCGACTTCCGGTTTAAAACGGAAGTCAGGTGATGACCAGCGTTCCGATTGGTCACGTGCCTGCCCTCCCGGCACCAGCGACCCATGTTGAGCGCTCCCAGTCACGTAGGCACCGAGTGGCACTTGGGCCATATTTCCCGCCACAAATTAGTCTTGAGTGTCGTCTGCTAAAGTATATTGAACAATGGTGTCTGCTTTGTCTTTGTCGTCTGCTAAAGGGTACAGTCCACATGGCCATAACGAGGATGTTTGTCTTTGTAAGGAGCATGCTACGTCAGCCCTGTTGTTATTTGTTTTACATAGACCAGCCTTGTCTTGACAGACGTCCCTTGGTAGACAATATCCTCAAAGGGTAAAAAGTACAGGTTCAAATATTAATCACCAAACAACAGCGACCTTGATTACACCCAAGGAAAATTGAAAACTTTTTAGCTCTTAGTTTTTTTGCTCTTCCTTCGGGAGATGGCTAAATAAATACGGTGATGTGTGCGCCAGCAGGCCCACGCTTCTGTTCACCAAAATTAGGTTTTCTTAGAATTGGAGGTGGGTTTTGGTCCCATTCAAGGAAGGCAAGTTTAATTTAACAATGGATTTGGCTGCAGGGGCGGATCCATTGAGGTCAAGATACCCCGCCCCCCCATTTTGGACGAGAGAGAAATTCTATTTTCATAATGATATTTTGATCCAATTGATCCGCAGGGGGAAGCTTTTCGGGAAGTACTCTAACCCCTTGCCCCATGCCCCCCCCCCTCCCCCCACTTCCCCCTGTCCACCCCAATTCAGTCAAAATCAGGGTTCGCTCCAGGACGGATATGGAAACAGTATCAACGAGGGATTTCTGGGGGCAGACACTCCATAACAGACTTTCTCAATTAGTTTCACAGAAGTTTTCCATGTGTGCATTAAGGCTGCCATAGGCATCGTGCTACAGCTGCAAATTGGGCTATTCAATCGTTGCTCTTAAAGCTTTCTGGATGGGTACAGACAGATGCAGACTCTTCATGAATAAGTGTCTACAATCAGTAAGCCTGTTAAAACACTGCTGAGTAGAAGCTTGTTGCCAACTGGAGACCTGCTTACAGCCAAGTGGCTCAGTATCATGTTCTAATGGGAGCAGATACTGTGACAGTGATCCACTGATTGAGCAATCTCCCAGGCGTGGTAATAACGTTGTCTTCACCCTTGGCAACTGAAATGTAATGTATTTGACATTTCAGAGCTGAAAGGAGCATCGAGTGATTTTAATGGTCACATAAAGCCCTGCGTGGATCTGTTGTGCACAATTTAATTATCCCGACATAGGGAGATAAGGTAGCAGAAAGGTTATGATCCGGTTTAGACATTGTGAAATGATAATTTGCCAAAAGAGAAACTAGAGCTGAGTATTTTGCATGGCATGTGTCTCCTCTTGTTTATTGGGCTTTCGGTGTTCAGTCGTGCATTGCAGTGAATATGACTACACTGTGCGTGGACGGAGGACTAACAAATTGATATGCATTGAAATAACAACAAAATTAAATTTATTACATATGGTATTTCCTGATTTGACCCACTGGACACAGGGCTTGGTGGTGTTAATCAATTAATTACCAGCAAATCTAACACCTCAAACATATTATCATTTAAACAAATAAGAGATGACACAGGACTATTGTCATAGCCGCACTTGATTCACCATAACATCCGACCCAGTAGCTCATTTAAGTATACACACACAGAAAAGTGAGAGTCATTGTCGCTAAAACTACTGCCTGACTCTCAGGTGAGGGTAGTTTTAGCGACAATGACTCTCACTTTTCTGAGGGTGTACCCTTTTGGTACAACGCAGTGTAGCAATGTACTATGTCATTTTGAATGAATGCGGTCCTGCCGGGTGACTCACCAGGGTTGCATTGATGCATTCCTCCATTGGGTTGATATACTACCAAGGAATGCAATATAATAGTATCATATTCAAATGTAATTCAGGATTGCCTAGGGTATGGCACATGCATATGGCAATACTGTCTGATGATGTTTGTAAGAATGTGAATACACAATAAATGAATAATTCATATGGAATTACAAAACTACCTTATTAAGACTCTGATATCAGTCACAAAGCTTCATGTCCAGGATGAATAAGTTAGTAATTACTGCCATCATAGTATTTCTGTCAGCTCTTCCTTAGTCTCATAATAGTTGCTGATTTGATATCAAAGACAGTGGCTGTGTTTCTCTGTAAAATTAATTAACCTAATTATACTGACTGCAGTTGTATAAGATCCAATATGATATTACATTTCGTGGTATAATTTGTCTTATTTTGCAATGGTCGCACTGATTGGTCCAAAATGATAATAGACATTTACTGAAAATCATTCAGGTTCATCAGCCAGCCTTTTTGAATGACGGGGATAACTGTTGTCTCATTGGACATGGTGATTTTTATAGATAGATTAATATATCAGAGAAAGGATACAAGATTCACGAAGGGTATATCATAAAGATGGATGCTATAGTTTAGTTTTCATTGGAAGCTTTGGAAAACACGGGGGGAAGACCTATTGCAAAAGTATGTACATCTTGGTAGAAAGTTGCTACATGTACTACTGAAAGTTTACCATCTATTTGTTATAAATCAGGCAGGCAACTTCTCATATTTTGCAGCATAGGAGTATATCACTTCACTCTGATACACCACCTCCCACAGATACACACGTGTGGTACTCCTCAGTCTTCTATTCAAACCGACAGTAGGGCCAACCATCACACAAAATCCCTACAGCTAAAATCTATATCTTTCTCTGATCTCGACTGGTTCACATATCTCCAGGGTATACTTCACATTTTCCCCTACAGTAAGCCCTGGTCTATTGTGGCAGCGGCTTTGAATCTGAAAGCTACCATTTTTACCAGTGTTCCCAATGGCATGACCAGGAGCTCAGCATGAATCAAGTGGCATGGAAATGTCATGATAACAGAGATACCACCAGCAGCGATACCATCTGACTACTTAAGTGAGACATAGTGGCACCTGGTTAGGCAAAAACAGAGCGGTGTGTTTTACATTACAATGCAGGGAGATCTACAAACTGATCTAGTGTTTCTATAATGAGTCAGAATATCTACAATTCTGAGTTTAACACTAAAAATATCGTTACAGCGAATTCAAACGTGTCTGAAATAATGTCTTAATATCTTATACAGTCATCTATGAGTTATATGTTTGACCGGGGAGCCTTGTGCCATTTGTAAGCCAACCCCTCCTACTTGATCTATATTGCTCACCAAGCCTGAGATACTGTATCATTCAAGTGCAGCCACATGGAAATCATGTCAAAATGTCACTGCAAGGATCATTTCCAATTCGTAGTTTTCATTTTCATATTTCAAGTGTAAAGCTGGTCGTCCACTGGCTGATAGAATATATTTCTATGTATGTTTAAAATCTTTTTTTATCTTGAGTAGATGATATAATTCCAAAAGTTCTAAATGCATTAAACCTAGCATTATATATGCGCTTCACATTCCTGATAATAAATACTATCATCTAGTGTACCCAAATAGTTCTAGACAAACAAAAGCACGGTGGACAAACCCATTCCATTGGTCAGTGGATGACCGGCTTATCTGAATCGAGAGATATCACTATGAAAGTCGATGGATTCTGGGAGGAAAGTTGGGCATTTAACTTTCTACAGCGGATCCTCTCAGGTAGAAAGAAATATCAATAAGAATTATCTATACAATAAGGAAACACTCAAAACATTGAGTAATATGAGAGCCTCAGGACAAGTCACAGGTGTGCTCTGATTTGTTTGTGTCAGTATTAGTTGTATGTTTTTCATTCACATGAATGAATGGTCTAACCAGGAGCAACTCTGCATACTCCATCTGTTTATTCCTCACTACCAAGCTAATGTGTCATCTCCAGGGTATTGGTAATCAAAGAGGAACACTCGTGAACCAGCTGTGGACGTGTTTATTGCAGCCATTCATCCATGAGGGATGGGGGGGGGGATGGTGGTTGTGGTTATTGACTTTTTGTTAGTATTCAGAACAGAGAGATGTGGGCATGTTTAGCTCCCTTCAGAACAACAGAGCGCATCTTATGTCAAAATGCTGTGCAGCCTGGCATAACATCATTTAATCCTGTATGGTCAAGTATTACACATTATACGTAGAGAACACTGCAGTAATTTTCGGAATTTAACTATAGATTCTAGAGCTATACGCTCAAAGCTATACGCTAAAAGCTCACAAGTTTATTGCTAGATACGATAAAACAATATTGATGTAGACAGAAGCATTACATATAAATGTTGTTCAGTATTAATATAGACCATTATTTGCATACAGTGTTTTTAATTCAGTGAAACCACTGTTCCCATTTACAATTGAAATGGAAGCATATATAGTGCTGCTAATCCCAGGGATGCTAGACTATGAAAAAATAAGTATATAGACAGAGAGATCCAACCACTCATGCTACTGATGGTATGTTAGCCACATATGTGTTGCCAGTAATGGCATGATTGGTACACGGCAGACGGAACCATTGAGTCATTGCAAACGGAATACAGCGGTCACCAGATTGTGAATTCTATGGGTCGCCTACTGACCTTGATGTGGACACATATATATTCAGGCGATTTAGTGGGGTGTGTGATAAATGAGCCAATGTTTCAACTTCTAATCACAAACAGCTCCATGATTTCGTCCAAGATGACTTTGTTCTTTTCATTGAGAGAAAAACACATGAATCATTAAATGGATGCCTCAATGTCCCCGTTGATTCTAATGTGAATAGAACCCTCTAGCAATTAAACTCATAGGTGGTACCCATACCCAATGGTACCCTTGTGCCCCTTTAGCATCGATGTGCCCCTTTCCATTGTCTTTATAGGCAGCCTCCCCACAAAATTTCTCTTAAATTGTGTAGGGGAAATTAGGCTAATCTGCAAATGAGCTTTCAGCCATTACAGCAATCTCCTGGTCCGTGGCACTTGGAACCCCTTTAACAGGCCCCCAGAGGCCATAAGCTGTCTAAGAGAAGGTTGTGCTAATCACTGATGTGTCACTCTTGTAATCCCCACCTCCTAAGCCTAAGGCCCAAGACAATTATTCTGGTACTACTTAAGCAGCTGGTTTATCCTCAATATCCTAAGGATGTTAAGGGGTGGTCTATAGTCATTGCGGAGCTACTGGAGTTCCCTAATGATGACAGGATTCATGGGCCGTCATTCAGATCACATCTCACATGGTGGGGTAAGGCCCCGGAGCTGCTCGTGCTGTTTCCATGGATACTACGCACAAGCCGATCCTCCTCCATGGGGACTATGTAGGATGAGAACGGGTTGGTGCTTGTTCCTCCAGAAGGTAGAGGATTAACTTATCTGGCAGCTTGATGTAGTACATACACACCACTGGTGTCCATGCCTAGGCCAGTGGGTATGGAATTACATGGAAAGGAGCTTTGGGGACTTATGAGGCTAGTAACCACATGCTTGTCTCTGCACAGAATCTGTTGCACATATCTAAAACACAGCTCCCTACCCTACCCTGTGAACTGATACACTATCCCAGTATCACCTCCTCAGTCTGACACCCCCTCCCCCAAATTCCTAACATCTTTATAGCACTCTTCAGGAAGATCGATAGGAAGCATTGATCATTTTGCACTGTGGAAACTGCCTCATTAGTGTGAGGGAATATCCCCAACCAGAAGTACTTAAGACCTTTCCTTCAAGAATAAGAGGAACCTCTATCATTAGGCTGCCATTTCATGTCTCTACAGTTGGTCTTTTACTGTGTCACATATATGTGTCTAACTCTATGAAGAACAGAATATTGTCTGATTGTGTGCCATAATGCGCTGGGGTCACAAAATATCACATTAATCAAGTTAGCTTCTATGTACATTTGCATAAAGGTAAATGAAATGTAGTATCTCCTTTCACTGCAACCCCCTATATCTATATGCGGTATTCTTAGTCTATTTGAAGTTCAAATTGACAGCAAGGATATGTCACAAAAAAATGCCTACAGCTAAAATCTATATCACTTTGATCTTTAACACTGCACATGATGAGTTTAGCTGGGGCTGTTAGTTACAAAGCCTGTCAAGGTGAATAGAAGGGGGATGTTATGTTGTCCGATGATGTCTGTTATATAGTCCACTGAGGTTAATAGAAGGAGGTTGTCTGTTATATAGTCTAGGGTAAACAGAAGGGGCTGTTGCTTGTTTGACATTCCCTGATAAATCTTCATCTGTGTGGTTGGGCTGTTTGCCTGACACAGGAAACCTTTCCCTGTAATTTAAATATTGATTTTACAAACAACAGCAAAGTTGATTACCCCCTGACCCTGACCAGCGCCCAGCACTGTCACCAGGAGCCAGTGTTAACATTAACAGGGAAAATTAAAAACAATAACATTTTGGGGTGTTGTATTTGTCTTTAATTCCCGCAGAGATACTTTCTTGCATTCTTCTTAAATCACATCAAATTTTAAAGAAGGATGAAGAAATAACATTTGTTGGACGCTACCCATGGTGTATGAGGAAATTGGTTCACCATGTTTAAGTCAATTCAGGACATAACATAAAATATTAAATGTTTAAGGCAGCAGTCTTTGTTTCTTATTATTATCAACTATACAACATTGAAATGGTATTAATGAGGATTTAGGAGACACTACATTAGATTAACACGCAATCTGATCATTTGTCCCGTGGTCATGAGGTCTAAAAGTCCTAGGAGAAAGGCAGTTTTGATGTGGTTGTTCCTGTTCTGAACAAAAATGATGAATTCACCCAAATTAACTAATAATCCATCTTGTAGTATTAGAAATCGATTCAGAACCTGCCTACTTGAGAATGCTTCAGCATAATGGTCGCCGAGGTACCGCCGCTGGTTAGATTGCACAAGCTCGTCAGAGGTTTTGTCTTTGCCCCATACCACAGGCTGTAACTGAGTCCTGCTGCCTTGTATTGTGTGTGTATAGTATATATGTAAAGGTCTGACACTCCTAGTCCCTGGTCATCTATCCACTTGAGGCGGCAGCACTGTACATGGGATTGTAGGCAGACCATGGCACCATCTAGTAGAAATCTAGGAACTACAAATTTCTGTACTTCAGATGGTGCCACTGTCTACCTACAATCCCATGTACAGTGCTGCCGCCTGTCTTCACAATACCAGATTAAATCAAAGAGTGAGCGGTATGCTCTTGAAATAGGATCATGCAATAATAACACTGCATTAATAACATTATTAGCCTCAGAAAAAAATATTTTTGCATGCACACGAATGCTTGCTTGATTCTTATACCAAAAGCGGCATTGAGATGGAGAAAAGATGACTTTAAATGCACCACTCCCTTCATGGGCACACATATTTGATATTGTGGCAACATCAAAGTCCGGGATCAAAGTATGCAGCATTGTGATATGGATGTCTTTATAGGATGCTGCCATAGTAATTGATGGTTCCATTTCATTTGGATACTACCCCAGGTATACCAGATATATGACATATTATATGTAGTTATGTTTCAAACTAACTTCATTATTAAAGATGTCTAATGCAGGCATTACGACAACTGAATATTCCAACCTTTTCTGTGATACTGAAAACACCTTGGCTGAATACTGAATTGGCCGGCATAAGCCCTGCATCTCCATGATAGCTTTTATCTTAGTATAACAATGGCAGCTGATTTGTTGAGTATCAAGAACTGCACATGATGGTGGTTTTTCATGAATTGATTATACCAACTGCAATTATAAGACTCAATACAATATTAAATTTGGTGTTTTTGTTGGTCTTAGATTATTGGATCATGGTAGCAATAGGCATTTACAAAAAGTCATTTACCCTATGTTCATTTCCAAAAAAGGGGGTGATCAACCTGCCATGATTAATGAGGGGGACATCCATAATCTCATTGAACAAATTCATCTCCATAGAGGGATTAATAGATCCTCACAGAGGGAAAAAAGACACATGCATGGGGATTAATAATAAAGATTGAAGTTTGCCTGGCATGGTTCAAGGAGAATATAAGTGTTCTTGATGGGGCCTTTTCAGAGCATGAATTGTGCCTGCCCAATCCAAAAGCGGTTTGGATAAATGAGATTCATGGTTTGGATAAATGAGATTCATGGGTGCATTATATGAGATCCTCTCCTCATTTTGAAATATGAGATATCCATGACATATTTGACTGAAAAGGTCTGACTCTTAATGCCTGAAAAACAATTATCAACTGGAATATATATATATGTTTGGGTAGTACAACTTTGCTCTCGTTTTCCCATGCAGTTGAGTAGCCTGAAACACAAATTTCTTGTTGGCCCAATGAGAGCAGCTCAATTTAAAACCAGGGATTGACAGCCTCTTCAGATCACATCTGCATCTGTGCACTCGGTGTCTGGTGGTGGCATCCATTCTCATGGAAGGAATAGCCTAGAAAGTGTTCCCCATAACACCATTGTTATATCACTGGAGTTTACTTTTGGCTGGGTGGGCTGTTTTGATTTTTCTCACAATGAAACAGAGTCTTCATGTATCCCCACTCATCAGAGAGAATAACGATTACATGGGTCTGATGTATACTCCCACACATACCACCTTTCGGTACTCATCAACTTTCTGTTTAAATCGTCAGCAAGGACAACCAACACACAGAATCCCTAAAGCTAAAATCTATATCTCCCTCTGATCTCTAGTTCACATATCCCTAGGGTATACTGCACTTTTCCCTGAATTCTACCCTGGTCTATTGTAGTAGGAGCTTTGAATCTGCAAGCTACCATTTTTACCATAGGCTTTTTACAACTACTCCCTATGGCATGACCAGCTCTGAGTATCCCAGACAGAGAATCAAATGGCATTCAATACCATGACAACACTGAATGCACCATCAGTAATAGCATCTGAATACTTAACAGAAACATTTGTAACAGTATCTAGTTAAAAGAGGGGCCTCTAGTCTTTGATATAGGAAATATCCAAACATTTATATGATAACTTTCGATATGAAAATTTGTCAAAATGTCCATGCCTGTCTTTTATTCTGTATTTCACAAGCTGTATCTTATTTGAGAGATGGTACTATGGTGCATCAACTATATAGAAAGAGATAGGTGTTGAACTTATATTTGAGGCTATTTTGTTGGAAATGAAGAAGTAGACAGAAATATAATCAAGGATTCTCTTTGCAATAAGCAGAAGGCACTTAAAGCATGACACAGTAATTATAAGTGAACAGCTCAAGTTGAGCCCCAGGTGTGCTCTCCACTACACAATAATTTCTTTCTTTTTTTCATTATTAGCTGTCCTTTTTATCAATAGATAGAATTGATGGATTATCTTTTCTAGTCAGAAGCAAGTCTACATGCTTGGTTTGTTTGTCCTTCACTGGCACTCTGATGTGTCTTCTCCAGATTACTCATAATCAAAGGGGGAGAGTTGAGGCCTTGTTTATTGTCAGACTGTAGCCATTCATGCACTCTGGGATGTGAAGGAGAGATGTTAAATGAAGGTTGTTACTTGGGCCTATAATTAAGGTCTGCAGACTAGACATATACTGACAGTTTGAGACATGCTCCTCTATTTGCAGGATTTAAATTATGATTAATACCAAGTGGGACATCTCTTCAATCCAAGAGGTTGGGCCTCAGTTTCTAACCGCATTAACTGGCTTAAAAAGAATGTGAATAATGTACATCATAGTTCTATCAAGAATTGACGGGCATGAGCAGCTAATATTGGTGGAGAATATAGGTAGGATGGCCATATGGAAATAGACATCCACTTGGGGGAAGTCTATACTGCAGAGATAATCTAGAAGTTGTCAACAGGTTTGATTTTTAAAGAGTGACTAAAAAAAGCACATCGGTGAACCATAACGTTTCAAATGGATCTATAGTCTATGTAACCATGGCTCCCAAAGGACATGGTCCATACTTTTTATACAGTGCCCTTGTGTTGGGAAGTTTTCCCTTCAACGACTGGAATAGATCCATGTATAGATTGCTAAGGCTGCTAGTCAAATAATAAGTAAATGAGTAAGTAGGCCTAAGTAGAAAAAAATGCAACCCACCATGCCCACTGATGGTATGTCAGCCACACATGTCCGTTGTAATGGCTTGGTTGGTGGCAGATAGCCCAACCCCACCAAACCATTGTAACAGGAAAACTATGGGTAGCTGCTTCAAAATTTGAAATAAAATCAGATCCTTTATAGGGGTGCATGAAGCCACTTAAGTGCTTTATGAAATGACATCAGCAAATGTTTCAGCTTATTATCAGACGTTTTAAATTTGTGCCTGATGTATGCTGAGGGCATTTCACCCATACTAAATTACACCCCTATGCCCTTTAGTGTGTAGTGTGCCCTTTCCAAGCATCTTTATTGCCCACCTCCTGCACTAAATGTCTCCTAAATTGCCTTTGGGAAATTAGGCCAATCTTCAAATGGGGTTTCAGCCATAATGCCATAATCTCCTTTGCATTGTCACTGTGAATCCCTTTTACAATTCCCTGGATGCCACAAGCTGTCTACAGGAAGGTTCAGCTCATCACTTGATGTATCACTCTAGTATAACCATAGGCTAGGAACAAAACAAAAAAAGAAGTTGGGATATCCTTAAATTAGTTGATGGTTGGAAGTCATTGTGGAGCTACTGGAGTTCCCTACTGATGACTTCATTCATGGGCTGTAATTCAGATTACATCTCACAAGGTGGGATAAGCACACCACATTGCCCCACTCAACCCTGTAGCTGTGTGTGCTGTCTCCATGGATACATGGTCTGCTCATCAGCAGAACTTCCAGCAAGCCTGTGGAGCTTGTTCCTCCAGGTGAGATAGGATCAACTCATCTGGCAGCTCAGTGTTGTACATAGACATCGCTGGTGTCCATATCCAACCCTCTGGGTATGGAATTACATGCTGAAATGGATAGTTGCTTCAGGGATGTATCAGCCTTAATAGGACACATCGTTCTCTATAGAGGCCAATTGATCCACATGGATTGGATCTGGGCATACCGTTCCCTATATAACACTATACATAGACTGTATCACTACATGTAGTATCCTTAGTTTGCAGCCCTAGATACAGTTTATACCGTCACATACAGTCAGTACAGTATCATCATACTGCTATCATCTAGATGGCAGTTTCCTGAGTGAATTGAGGGCTGTTTTATTGTGGATTAGAGAGGACCTGGGGAGAGAGTTGAAGAAGGAAGGCAGTTGTCAAAACTGCATGGTTTGGACTGTCTCATTAATGTGAGGGAAAATCTCCCAGCTGGCATTTCTTTAAGGCTTTCTACTGCACAAAGAAATGGCTCCTATATCGTCGTAAAGCTGCCATTTCATCTCCTCAAATACTCCCATAGCCTCTGTGATAATTGGTGTTTAATTCTCATGCATATATAGACACTTTTATGCATATAGAAATTACTGGAATGTTGCATAACGTACCATTTCCCAAGCACAGCGACACTGTATTTGACTGCACATTGGATGCTTAATTTCTCTAAAGAATGGTTGATTATTTAAAAATGTGATACAGGATTGCGATACACATATGGAAATACACGTACTG
This sequence comes from Harmothoe impar, assembly GCA_947462335.1. NCBI lineage: Eukaryota > Metazoa > Annelida > Polychaeta > Phyllodocida > Polynoidae > Harmothoe > Harmothoe impar. Next base: position 62,726,808 of record OX381706.1, read on the forward strand.
CTGACTCTGCTTGCAAGAATACAAGTAGATCAGGTTCATTAGATGACATGCACACTTTCAAAACTACCTGATTAAAACTGTAGTATCACTCACAAAGCCTTCATCTCCAGGATGATATAAGCAATTAATCGCAAGAACCTTTGTATTTAGTGCAAGCCTTTACTTATAAGACTGACTGATTCATTAAATATCCAAAACAATGACCATGCCTCTCTATGAATAGACTTAATTGTACTCCTTCCCTGAAAATCCTAAGAGCTTGATATCACTTTTCAGGAAAATCGATAGGAAACATTAAGCATTTTAGACTCTTAGCCTTGAAGCATAAGAGGCACCTGTATCATTAGGCAGCCATTTTATGTCACTACAGTTTGTCTTTAACTGTGTACCATTAAGAGCAGTAGAATGTTGTATGATGGTGTGCTGTGTGATGTGCTTGGGTCAAAAAATATCAAATGAATCAGGTGAGCCTCTATATACAATTTAGTTCCATAGAGGTAAATAAAATGGAATATCTCCTTTCACTGCAATCACCTATAAAATGTGATATTCTAAGTCTATTTGAAATTCATATTGACAGCAAGGCTAGTTGTTACATATAATGCGTACAGCTGAGATCTATATCCCTTTCATTTCTAACACTGCACATGATTAGGAAGATAGGAGGGGGCTGTATGGTATGTAGTTTGCTGAGATAATAGATGGGGCTGTTGTTTCTAGGTCATGATTGTTAGATAATGTCTCATTGAGGTGTTTTTCTGACACAAAACAACTTTTCTCTGTGTCCCTGACTGAGCATGACAAGAACATTTTTAATATGAATTAAAATATTGATTCTACCAAATTACATACTCCTTGACACTAATCAGTTCCCTGCCCTGTTACCAGTATCAAGTGTTAACCTGAATTGTGACAGTAGAAACTTAAAGCAATAACCTTTGCGGGATGTTTAATTTGTCTTAAACTCCTGCAAAATGGTTCCTTGGTTTCTTCACATCAAAGTAGGATAAATGAATGTGTGTGTCATAAGCAATCTATGGTGTGTGAGGAAGTCGGTATGCCATTTTAATTTGTTCCAGGACCTAAATATATATATTCCTCCTCTGAATAATAATGATTAATTCACCCAAATCAACTGACTGTCTAGATCGTAAAGCTTGCCAAGCAGATCATCTTTGTTCCCTAAGGTAGCAGTCTCTCTTTCTAGTATGTCAACTATGTCTAATATTGAATTCATGGCTGTGATGTCTAAAGATTCGAAGAGAATCTTGATGTGGTTGTTCCTCCTCTGAATAATAATGATTAATTCACCCAAATCAACTGACTGGCTAGATCGTAAAGCTTGCCAAGCATATCATCTTTGTTCCCTGCCCACTAAATATGGCTTATTTGACATTCCAACGCTGAAAGGAATAGTGAGGCACCTTTTTATACAAGCATGCAATATAGATATCCACACAATATCTGAAGATTAAATTAACACTTGTGGCATTACAGGGGCCGTTCTCTGAGACTGGAGGAGAGTGGATCATGTAGTTCCTAACCCTACTGACTGCACCCAGCACAGGGCACTGCATTTGTTTGATCCCCAATCAGCCATAAATAGCACAACTGGACAACTGTATTACCTTGAACCAGTTGACCCGGCCTGGTCAGGTGAAATTGGCAGGGGGACCATGAATCAGGCTTGACTTGGTATGAAACATTCTATAAAACCAGAATAAAGCTATCATAACCTCCTTAAATTAATCATTGAACTAGGCTTTTAGGGATACACAATGCAGAAAGGAATCCTTGTGTATTTAAGTGTTTGTTTTTAACTGAATCCATGGGATGTGGTCTATTCAAAGGGTAGTATACCGTTTTCTGTGGACACACAAGTGGTAGTCTAGACAGTCAGTACACTGGTGGGTATCAATAGTATTGTATACTACCACTGGCATAGTCTAACTGCTGGTCACACCAGTGCAACTTATGTAGAGCAGTGAATTGCTGGAAGGGAACAACCAGCATCCTATTTGTTGGTTGCCTGAGCCATTATTTTTGGGGTACTTTGCTAGGGAAAACAATCCTACAGGGCTAGGACATGCCTGGATCTCAGGGATTGTGCTTGGGCAATTCTAAATTTAACTGAGGTGTTATATAAACTCAACGACCCTGGCAAAGGATTTTACGATTTGGTTTGAGAAGTCCTAGCCTTCAAGACATTAGTAAAGTTACCTGAAAAGATGGTAATTGTGTTCACCCAGATAGTTGTATGATAGAAAACATTCGAGCTAGTGGTATGTTGTTAGAGCATCCGGAAAAGGATCATGGGAATCCCATTCATATGAAATAATGATACTGCTGCATACATTATTAGCCTCACAGTGAAGGTTTTTTTCTGCATGTACCCCACGAGTGATTCTGATGCCACAGAATTCTAACATATGGTTTTCTGTGGTAGACTTTTTTTTTCACAAATATGAATAAATCATCTATATGATGCCAAAATGTAATTGTTCATTGCATAGTCGTGCTCCAACCTATCTTCATTTTATTAAAGATGGGAATTATACAACTGACAAGTCTGTAACTTCTATTCATTTAACCCTTAATTATCGCTAGGCATCGACCATAGTTAATGCCATGGTTGGCCCAGCATCAACTAAAGTCAGCATAACTCTATGGGAATAATTATATAAGCAAAGGCTAATGACGATCCATGAGTCAATTCCGTACTACTCTCTAAGTAAACATAGAAATGACCAACTTATACCACTTTTTCTGTGATACTGATAATACCTTGGCTTTAATAAACCCTGTATCTGCATGATAAATGAAAAAAGAACCACCATTGTATTCAATGACAGCTGATTTGTTGAGGATCAAAAACTGTGGTTGTGTTTCTCCATGAATGAAATTAATTATACCGACGACAATTACAAGATTCAATACAATATCAAATTTGGTGTTTTAGCTGGTCTTATGCTGTTGGGCCATGTAAGCAATTGAAAAGAAGGCATTCACAAAAAGGCATTCACCCTATATTGATTTCAAAAATGGCGTGATCAACCACCTATGATTAATGAAGAGGACAACCATAATCTCATTGCACAAATTCATCTCCGCAGAAGGATTAATAGATCCTCACAGAAAAGAAAAATGCACAAGCATGGAGATTAATAACAAAGATTGAAGTTTGCCTGCAATGGTACAGGGAGAATATAAGTGTTTGTGATGGGGCCTTTTCAAAGCATTAATGCTGCGTGGTCAATGCAAAAGCGATGTGGATTCATGAGCAGAAAACCATGTTTGCAGTTGGGTTGATGAAATCCTCCTCTTATTTCAAGATATGAAATTTTGGCTGCCAAGCTGTTGCTGGTAATGTAAGGAATCATCATCAACTGGAATATAATATGTGAGAAAATATTGAAACATTGGATAGCTTCTGTTTTGTTTTCCCAGCTGCCAAAGTAACCTGAAACACAGAATGTTTTGGGGTTTGATAATCAGAATTGAGGGTTTCTTCAGGTCACCTCTGCACTTTCACTTGGTGTCTGGTGGTGGCATTAATTCTCATGGAAGCAATAGCCACAACAGCCTAGTTCAGAAACACTTTTCCCAATAACAGCATTTTTATTATCATTGAAGTACACTGTTTGGCTGATGTGGCTATTTTGATGTTCGCCATGTTTTAAAAGAGGATTATACATTTACAAATATTGACCCGAGTTAAGTGCATTGTGTGTACTCTTCATGCATCCCCACAAAATCGGGAAACAAATCTTAATTTGGTCTGATGCACCCTCCTAAAGATACACCAATTTGGTACTCCCCAAATCTCTGTTCAAATTGACAGAAATGACAAACAACACAGAAAAAGCTAAAATCTATATCTCTCTCTGATCTCTAGTTCACATATCCCTAGGGTATACTGCCCTTCTTCCCCAAAGTAAGCCCTGGTCTATTGTAGTAGGAGCTTTGAATCTGCAAGCTACTTTTAACATACACTTTTACATCTACTCCCTATAGCATTACCAGCAACTCTGAGTAGCCCAGACAAAGAATCAGTTGGTATTGAATGTCATGAAAACACAGGTTCAACCACCAGTAACAGCATCTGACTACAGTAAATTCTCATGTACAAGCCTAACTCGTGTTAGCCACACCCTGACTTTTGGCCAACCCTTTAAGCTGCACATGACTTCTAAACAAGAATTTACTGAAACATAACGGCATCTGGTTGCAAGAAAGGCTTTTAGCCTTGGATATATGAATTATCCAGACATTTACTTCGTAACATCTTGTTCTTACACAATCCTCAAATCTTGGGATATAGATATTTGTGGCAATGTCCTCATTTTTAGGTATCATCTATGATATAGTGTGGCTGTGGAGTGAATGGATTCAAAAATTGAAAATACCGTCAAAATGTCCCTGACTGTATTTTATCCTTTATTTCACAAGCTGCATCTTATTTGAGAGGTGGTATTATGATGTTTCCATTAACTGAGAAGAGCAAGGCATCTAAGATTTTGCAGAGGCTGTTTTTTAGGAGTTGAAGAAGTAGAGATAAATAAGATTCTACTTGCAATAGGAGATACTTAAAAGATAACACAGTACTTAATGTAACAAGAGTATCTCAAGTTGAGTTCCAGGTGTGCTCTCCGCCATACAATACTTTCTTTCTGTCATTATTAGCTTTCTCTTTTACATTAGAATGAATTGATGGATTATCTGTTCTAGTCTTTGTCTATGCTTTGTTTCCTTGTTCTTCACCAGCACTCTAATGTGTTTTCCCCAGATTATTCAGGGAGACACCTAAGATATTGTTTATTGTCAGACTTTAGCCATTGAAGCAGCACGGGATGTGGATAGGAGATGTCATATGACGGGTTTGGAGTCTGCAGGGCGAAGACATGTTGACAATCTTATATGCTTATCTAATGACTGGGTAAAGGTGGATTTAAAGCTAGAATGTGATTCGAGGGAGGTTGTTTCTCTTTCGGCCTCACTGCATTAAGATACTGAAAATAGGGAGTCACATATAACATGAGAAGAGTGAATAATGGGCTCCAAAGTGTTATTAGGATTTCATGGGTATCAAACAGTTGATACTTATGGCAAATGAAGGTATTACAGCCATATGAACAGGAACATGTACTGGTAAGAGTATGATCATTAATTTTTACTGTGCTGCAGAGATAGTGTAGGAGTTGTCAATAGGTTTGACTTTCATAGCTTGCCTAGAAAAAGTATACATTGGTGTAGAACATTTCAAATTGATCTAAAGTCTATGTAACTGTTGCTCTGAGTGGATGTGGTCCATACCTTTTTACACAGAACCTTTGTGTTTGGAAAGCTATTTTACCATCAACAACTGAAACAGATGTGTATAATTATATAGTACTGCTGGCGTAAGGCTGCTAGTTGAACAAGGGGAAAAAAGTAGATACAATTGCCGAAGCCACGTATCTGTTACCAGTAATGGCATGGTTGGCAAAGGATAGCCCAGAAGCACCAAACCATTGTAACAGGAACTCTATGGGTGACTAGTTCAGAAATCTAAATAAAGAGTCTATTGATCCTTTATATGGACACATGAAGCCAATTAAGTTGATACAATCACATCAGCAAATGTTTCAGCTTATAATCAAATACTTTGAATGTTTTGAACCCATGCCTGAACCCATGCCTGAACCCATGTATGATGAGGGCATTATATAGAGTAAATCAGCCCCCTGTGTCCTCTTAGTGTTGGTGTGCTCTTTCCAAACCCCTTTATTGCCCATCTCCTCCACTAAATGTCTCATACATGGGAAATTAGGCCAATCTGCCTTTTGTCTTTGGAACTGAGAATCCCTTTAACAATCAACTGAAGGCCATAGGCTGTCTAAGAGAAGATTCAGTTGATCACTAAATCTATTACTCCTGTATCCTTTACCTTCTAACCTTTAGACTACACACAAAGCTACTTAAGAAGTGAGGTTATCCTTAAATTAGGTGATTACAGGTAGTCATTGTGGAGCGGCCTGAGTTTCCTGAGGATGATAGGATTCATGGGCCGTTATTCAGATTACATCTCATAAGGTGGGGTAGGCCTGCCCCGCTGAATGTTGTGACTCTATGGGCTGTCTCCATGGATACATGAGCTACTTGTCAGCAGCTTTCCCTCGCCCAGCCCGGAGGAGTGTGGGAGAGGATTAACTCATCTGGCAGCTCAGTGTCCTACATACACATCACTGGTGTCCATATCCAGGCCACTGGGTATGGAATTACATGCTGAAATGGATAGGTGCTTCAGGGATGTGTTGGCGAAATGCTTGCTGCCCCTCCACTAGCAGTCAGAGCTGAGTGGTCTAAGGACCAGCACCCTGGGTCTTTATAGGGGAGGTGGGGGAAGAGAGGACCTGGGGGAAGGAAGACAGTTGTCAAAACTGGGTTTGTCTCATTAATGTGAGGGAACATCCCCCATGCTAGCGTTTCTGTGAGGCCTTCTATTGTAAAAAGAGGAGGCTCCTATATCACAAGGCTGCCGTTTCATGTCCTCAAATACCCCAGGTGTCACCGTGATAATTGGTTTTTTATAATTGATATAACGCATGGAAAGCTCTCATAGGTCCCTGGCTACAAAACACATGGCTTCTCTACTACATTTCATAATGTCGTTAACTACCATACAAAGAAGAGTGCCACTGTATTTGACTATAATAATGGGTGGGAAGGTTAGGATTTTATGCTCTTAGAGGTCTGTGTAGAAACAGGTTAATACCCATGTTCCAATCCACTCGAACGCAAAACTACCCATTCTATTGCAACCTAAATGCATATAACCCCTGTGTCAGCAAACTCTAGTAGCCATGAACTGCCATAGCTAATGCTACACAGAAAATAACTTTTTTTATAGGTTAAAGGCGCACTGAACCCACGACGTCATTTGCGTACAAAACTCGGCAGGGCTAGGTCCTGGGTTCAGTGCGCCTTTAAATAGGGCCTGACTTCAGTCACTGCCCTGTGCTAATATAAAAAGCGCGTTTGTAAGGTAGACCAGACATTACACATGCCAAGATACTCACCAGAGTCACTCATACGTCAAAGTATTCATCAAATAGCTTTGTTTAGTGTTAATTGAGACTAGAAAGAACAGCTAAGAGAAAAGGGACCCTCCAAGGAAAAGGTCAATCTGAAAATTGAGATGTGCTTTCCAAATAACTTATCTATTATGTTTCAGCAGTGTACATCAAAATGGCTTTACCGGAAACGGTCATGAATATGGGAAAGCAGAACATGCGGTATTGGGATGTGCGGCCAATAAGAAATTCAGAATTGAAAAGTGAGAGCACTAAAACCAGCGCAAGGGAAATATGAAACGGAAGCGCAAAGGAAAAACAATGCATTAATGTGGATGCAATTTGATTCTGAATCATTAAGAAGGGCTAAATGTGTCACAGTAAAATATGCAAATTAAATTGGGTTTTACCCATGCCTCTCAGCTGACAACGATTTTATTCTAACCCTTTGATAAAAACATCTGCAGATGGAAATGTTAATAAAAGTGTATACCATACCCTCTTTATATAGCCCCTTCGCATAGCCAAGGCTACCCAGTTAATTGTAAAGACTGGGTTTCCTGGACTCATCCCAGCTACACCTATGCCAAAACCAAATACGGTAGTGTCCTTGGTTTCATTGCCAATAGAGGCAAATCTGTGCTGACATCTGTCGCAGGGTATGAGCATTGTATATATTTGCACTGGTCTCATGGGTAGCTTCTGGTAGTAGTATATGGAAAAAGTACAGTATACATATACCCTTGTATCAATTACTCTGTGTAATTGTGTGACGCTTACTCTATAGCATTGCACCTTAGGCCACTCAGAAAAAAAAACGTTCCTCACCATCAAGCACTGAAAAATTATGCGAGGGAGTTTTTTGTTTAAAATTATTGTTTTACCAAAATGTATGGGAAAATACAAAGAAAATTCACATTTTAGTAGTTAGTACAGAACAGCTCAAGGCTATGTCTTATTGGAATATTATTGCACATAGCTTGAATAAGGAGATTGTCAAATGGGTTAGAAGTTGTTCCAAGCATAAACATGGCGCACTGTACACGTCCCTAATACACCATTCCAAGTGTGGAATATTATTGCGTTGAGCAAGCCAAGGTAATTCCTTAGCCTATCAAATAAATATAGCTATAGCTATATCAATATTGATTCTCTATAAATCAATATGGAGGTATTATATGTAGTGGGTATATATTACCCTATCCACAAATACCCTCCCTCAACAAACCCCGGTAGTCATGGCTGAGGTTACACAGAAAGGCACTGTGGTTAAATAGGGCCTGACTGCAGCCACTGCCCTGTGCTAATGTAACAGGCACGTTTGTAAGCTAGACCAGACACTGCACACCCTTATACTGCCCCGGAGTCACTCGTGCGGCAAGATGGCAGAGGGTGGCAGTTGTGTGCTGTAATGGTGGAAGTGGATACCATGCAGGCCTCTAGGGTCCTTTCGAGAATCTGTGTAACTCTGGAGATCTTCAAATACTCATGCAAAGATCGGCCATTTTAAATGGTAAATTGTTAATTTATGGTACTTTTACATGAGGCATGCTTTTTAGGGCACCCCTTTAGAAAAAAATATTAAGTACTGAATCGAGTTACTAAAGTATGCCGTGTCCCCTCATTAATAGGACTCCTGAATATATAAGATGGCGATGGGGAGTATGAAACATGATACCGTTGCAGAATACACTATGTTAAAGAGAAATATAAAACAGAAAGGCAAAGAGTAGAAAGCTTTGCAATACTGTGAATGATATGGAATCATAAATGGTTAAGAAGGACACACGTGCAACTCCTTTTCAGGTGACAGAAGTTGTATTCGGACACCTTGAGTAAACAATCTTACTCTCCAGTCTTTTGTATAACCAGTGAGCTCATTTGCTATTACTATTGGATTTCTGGGCTTATATGCTATCTATTCTCAACCTAAAGCAAACTAAGGTAGTGTACTTCTTATCATTGCCAATTCAGGCAAATCTGTGCCGACATCTGTCACAGGGAATACACATTATTTACTTACCACACTGCATGTGTACCCCCACGGTCAGCCCATGGTAGTAGTACATGGAAATACAGATCTTACCCAGCACACCAGTCAAGAAATTAGGGTGGTCCTGTGTGACGATGTGTGATTGTTCATGCTATATTCTGAGCCATACTTTGTCTTTGTGCATCGGTGTAAAAGTCTGCCACATAGCGCAAATAACACATCATAATACATTTCTAGCCGTTCGGCCCATAATGTGCAAAAATGGTGCAGAGACGTGGTGTTCTGAGTGGCAATTAGCTACCCTATATGTAAAATATATAGTACATAATCTATATACAGGCTACTATAATTATCCTAAAAGCAAGGTGGGCATCTGCTTGCACCAGATAAGTATAGATATGACCTACCCATTCCATACACCTAATATACTAAAGTGCAGTAGGTTTAAGGTTATGCCTCCCACGTGTAATGATGATACAGATTGCCAAGGGGAGGCGGCGTACCCAGGCGTACCCAGGCCCATTCCCACTCTGCTTCCCTGTTTTGTCTTGGTCACTTCACCTCTGCCCTAATCTACCTGTTTGTATTAGTAATAGACATGATTATTCAGTTGACTGTGCTATCGATAAAAATAAGTTTACAGTTCTATGCCAATCAAAGCATTCTAATATCCCAATGGAGGTGCAAATAATATGTGTTTCAGAGAATGAATCTTTGCCTTTCGAGGGCCTATTTGTGTGAATGTACAAGGGTAGCGAGTAGTGGGATTTTGACTGGGCTTAACAAGTCCCCACTCCTCACCTAGTTTCCCAGGTTGTAGCAGAGCATCTGTGTGACTCTTTCTTCCAGGACCTTAGTATGATTTAACCAGAAGAGATCATGAGGGGAGTAGTTTTTGTCACATGAACCTCCATCCAATTTAATGTTCCGTTACATATTTCCCCTTTCAGTATACATGCATATAGAAGTCCCCTATATGCGGGCATTCCATATTGGCTGGCCGACTCTGAGGTTATTAAGGACCTCATAATCCACTATGGACTATAAGTAAGAGGATTTGATGTAAAAGGGCATTGCCGCCCAAGCAGGCTCCCTCTGCCAGGGTTCTTTGAATAATTCACCAATTCCCATGCCTGATGGCCAATGCTAATACCCTTTATAAAAGAGCCCTAGAAATTTATGACCATCTAAGAAGCGAAACCAGACAGTTTCCCTCCTCTCCATCCCTGTATCATTCCCCCAGCGCCTGCCTCCCAAATCCCCCGTCGTGAGGGGAACCAACCCATAACCGGAGAGAAATTGAATACAGCCAAGCACCACTTTCCTGTCTATTTATTACAGCATCAGCGCCTGATTTGGATTTATTTTCCCATCAGCAATAGAGTAGACAGGGGAAGCGGTATCCGTCAGTGCCTTCGTCGCCTGGCACTGCAGTCGTAATTGACAGGCAATCGGCGGCTGATGATCATAGATTGGGTCCAGAAGCTGGCCCAAGATTTACCTACCCACTATCGCCTGACCCTCACAGCCTCTCACCTAGATGTAGCCGCTGTTGGCCATGGAAGTAGGCTCCACACCTTTCTTGCCACAATAGATGGTGGTATGTTTTTCCAGTGGCTTGTTTCCAATACTCAATTTAAAAAGGACATCACCCTAGATGAGGAGCTCATTACATGAGAGGAAATTGACATACTTATGGTAAGCGGTTCCTGTTTTGGTGAAAGAGGAAGCAATGCATGATACATGTGTGTGAGATCATTGGTCCCATTTTATGACATAAATCTACCTATCTAGGCTTATACATACTAAACATACTTAGTACGTATTCAGTATAGGTATACGTGTATGCGGCTCGTCATGTTAATATGATAAGCAACATGTTAGTAGCCTTTTAAGAAGGCCCAGGTATAAGGCAGTAATATTCAATAGGCACAATAAGGTATAAGTTCATTGAAGTATATACGGTTGTGCCAACCTTGGATCATGTACATAGCATTCCATCCCACAGCTTTGCCAACCCCTACTTACATCTCCAGGCCACAATCTGTCTTTATTATATGTCAGTTACCCTTGGTGCCTGAATAAACCCCTGCTGGCGGCACCTCTTCAGAAGTCCACAGTGTGGGAAACTGCAGCCATGATGATCCATTTCGATGTCCTCTGCTTCTCCTCTCCTCACTCACCAGGTCTCATAGAAATAAATATTGTTGGCTGTATGATCTATATAACGTAACCTCATACACTGAAAATAAAAAGTGTAGGTAAACAGTAGAATCGACTGTAGTTTAATAGCATCTACTGTAGCTTTAGAGTCGCCTGTGCTGTATACCATACTAGGTTCCATACTATTTACAGTGTACGCATTGATAAACTATCAGCCTTTTGGTAGTCCTTAATTTTCAACCTTTACCATGTCCATATTAACTTTTTATCTCTATTATAGATAAGGGTCCTCTGACGTTTAATATATTTGTAATCATCCAAATGATTAAAAAAGCTACACACATGTTTATATGGGTATTAAGAACACACATATCTGGTATAATCAAAAGATAAAAATTGTCCCCATATTAGCTCCTAAACCATCTTTAAGTCATTGAATAGCCAGATATAATCCCTTTATTTCTGGTCTATTTCCCACATGAGCCGCCAGGAGGCAGCATTAGTTGTATGAAACAAACATACGCTACGATTTACATGGGTGTGGTTGATATTGGATGCACAGCTCACCATGCAGAGATCTGCTTGGAGCTTGTAAGGCAGACTTGCTGACATGAAGAAGGGAAACCCTGTCATGATGGTGGCTCTCCACCCTTATGTCTTGTTTACAGACCAGTGCGGACTGCTGTTGGTGTGTGTTCTCCACAGCTGCTTCATACACCTGATTATCTACCCAGTGCTCAACCAGTCAGTCATCCTATACGTTTTATTCATGGGCCGTTTGACTGATGTCAGCAACTTGACATACAGAAAGGCCACTGCCTCCCCAATAGTGCTGGTGTATAAAAATGTAATAATATAGTGGGGAACAGTACATGACAAATTGGGAGTAACGCAGTATAAACTGACGTATTGCTGGGGTTCTGTCTATAGAGGAACTCCGTTAGACCGCTTTAGAACGGACTTAGTCGGTATTATTATTGGGATACTCAAATGATGGGTTTACTCTCTTTATGTCAGACACACACCTTCCCACATTGTATACATGAACTCAGGGGACAAAAATTCCATTGGCTTCCTTAATCTTGTATTGAATACTGTTAACTGCCACTCCCCCCCCCCTCCACCCCTTTCCCCTCCGCAACATACCTCTTCCCCTTGGTATTATGCACCCATTAGTTAGTTTCCGGAGCTGTGCATTCTCTTCTGGCCGAGGAGGCCATCAGAGATGATGCAGTGTGGGGCAGCTGTTGCTAAGTCTGCCTCGTGGATTAAGAGGACTAGGTTATAGACTAAGGCCATGGAGGGAGATTAGTGTGGATTAACGATGAATCCCGGTCCCTTTACCACCTTCCAGCCACATACAGCTTCATAGAATATATAAGCAAGTGCACTCTTGCGGTTTCTATGTCTTTTACCCTCACATGTCAACTATGACAAGTATATTGTCTAGGGGCCTTGTTTGGCTTCTTAATAAATAATGGCTGAACGTATAGGCATACATACCTCTTCCATGAATTACATTACTGTTCACATTACGGCCTATCTACAGTTTCAAGCCTTATAAGTGGCACATGCCATAAGGCAGATAGCTAGACCATAGTATTAAAGGCAGCTACGAATGGAATGGATGTAAAAGCTCCAGTCAGATGAGATAAGAGGGAAGTAGATATAGAAATACAAAAGGGGTTTCATGTTATCCTACGCTCATCTAACTGGATATGGCGAACGCTACAATTTCTTACTCGATAGATCTTACCTGAGTGTTCTTATACTATTGAATACTATGTCATGTCATTCTTGTGTTACATGTTCACCTGTACAACCAGAGACACATGCGTGACAATCTTGCATCTGGAACTATCATGTTGCTCTTCTTGTAAAGGAATCACTAGTGTATGATGAAGGAATATGTACATTTCTCCGCAGAAGGACCAAGGGAGTTTCCACGATGGCACAATGCCAGATTGACATGCCTCCCGAGTTGCTCACCAGTACAAGAGTATCATTAACATTGTATCCTTCCTGTATTGCAGGTTCACCTGTTGAGTGAGAGATGGATATGTTGTACCCTCTTGGCAAAAAACACTGTACATACAGTGCAAAGATTTACACTGTCCATAACTGTATAAATAATAGAGATATTAATATCCTCTCTCAGAAATGATGGGTGATGTTTACACTATTTCATTTTTTGAATAAAATAATCAAACTCACATTTGTCAAGTAACATTTTTGTTTAATACAGCACTTGGGGGAATATTCCTATTCAGTTCTTATCTGATATGAAACCATACAGTGCCTCATTACATATTCATCCATGATGGTACAATACCATGAAGACAGAATCGTGAAACCTCCCGAGTTGCCCATTGGTAGAGGAGTATGAGCTCGGCAGCTGTAGCTCAGCAATGACACCTGAGGGGGTCGTGACCTGGCCGCCCAAGCAGCTTAACTATATAGAGAAGCGAGCAATTCGCTGGTCTCACCTCTCGTCAAAAGCTAGACATCAAAAATACATTATCGTTAATGTCACACGAATCTATTTGCTGTGACTTTTCATTCCATATTAGAATCATGGTGTACAGGCGTGTAGGATACAGGTAGCATTGTTGTATTCCTGTATTTCTACCGAGGCCTTATTTGACCGTGTAAACTAACGAATGTAGCTGCATTCTATCCCAACCTTGGCCTTGCTTGACAGTGTACACTGCAGACTGCAGCTACACTGTTATCCTACCCTGTCCTTGTTTAATAGTGTATAGTGCAGGCTATAGCTACACTGCTATACTATCCTGGCCTTGCTTGACAGTGCGCAGTGCAGACTATAGCTACACTGCTATACTATCCTGGCCTTGTTTGACAATGTACAGTGGTGACTGTAGTGTGAAGTGGTGACTGCAGCTACACTTCATTCCTACCATGGCCTTGAGCGATTAACGTTACACTGAATTTCTATCTTGGTATTGCCTAAGCAAGGTTGAATGGCACAGCGCCTGTGGTAGGTGCAGTGGGGGCAGGATGCTTTAACAATGACTGATGGTCATTTTCATCTCCCGGGAACCACTCCCGACACCATACCCATCACAAAACATCTTCTCCGATACTCAGGGGAGGTATCTAAATGCCAGCAGACATCAAAATCTCTGGAGAGCCATATTACGATAACTGGAAAGATCTATTCCAAGAGCTGTGTTTATAACATATCAAGGCCTCATCTAGGTGAGGGTTTATCACTATGCATTTCCTCTCCTGGTCCGTAACAGCTAATTTAGTTCAGATAATTTAATGTATACAGAGCGAACCTTCCCACAGTCATCATTATTATTTCCCGGGGGTACCAGTTATATATGTGTGTGTAAAACATCATGTCAATTAGAATGTACATGAATACCGACTATCCTTTTTAAAATAATTCATGTTAAGTGGTGCTGTGCTAATTTTTTGGTCATGTGTCTTTCGCTAAATACACCATTCTTTAGGCCAAAATTGATAGGCGTTATATGCTTCATCCTGTATCAATGTTTGACGTCTTCCAACCTTTCCTTTACTCTGTATGTATTACATGTGTGCCATTATCTAACAGATATGATTGTTAATGTGCATATCATCTTAATAATTTCATAATTATATATACGAGGATGCTCTACAGCTTATAAATACAGCGCTTACCTAGACTAACCCTCGGATACCGAGTTTAGCGTGTATATGGATTACACTATACCTCAGAGTATATTGATTGAAAAGAAGTTGGTTGTATTGGCGACAGTGACGCTCACCGGCTTCTCTTTGCAATTCCATGTCACAAAGCAAATGCTAATATCTTTTATAAGAGAGCCCTCGAAATGTTTGACCTACTAAGAGCCAACAGCAGACAGTTTCTCTCCTCTGCATCCCTGTATCCCCCCCCCCCATAACTCTTAACCAGGAGAGAAATTGAATACAGCCAGGTGCTTCTTTCCTGTTATTTTATTACAGCATGAGAGCCTGATTTGGATTTATTTTCTCATCAGCAATACAGTAGACAAAGGGGGCAATATCTGTCAGTTCCTTTGTCGCCTGGCACTGCAGTCGTTATTGACGACCAATCTGCCACTAATGAGCAGAGTTTGGGTCCAGACTTTGAACAGCCCAAGATTTACATTCTCCCTATTGCCTGACCCTCACAGCCTCTCACATAGTTGGTGCTATACCCTCGGCCCCAACAGTCAATGTTGTGTGTCTTCCTCATTTCATTTACCAGCTAGCCGCTAGTCTAGTGTTGTATGTTGGCCACCTAATTTCATCGGAACTAGATGAGCAGCTCATTGGAAGGGAGGGAGGATATTGACATACTTGTATTGAGCAGTTCTTATTGGACTTCTCTTTCATAAGGCATCGTTATAGTAATGAATGCCTTTGTCAATGTGTTTAGTAGGTTGTCTTTTTTTCACAACAGCTTGATTGACTATAATATAGAGGCTTGTCACCGTCAGCAACTTTGGTCTATCTAATGATGCCTATTATTATCCAATACATAAACAGGACCTTTCCTTACAGAGCCCGACTTAAATCTGACAGTAAATTAGTATTCCAAAAAATAGGAAATATCGGAAGGAGTATTAGAGGTATTATGTTTAACCTTATATAAACTCATGGGCAGTATGTATACCATTTCTCCAACTTTATAGCACCCCGCACCCTCCACCCTGTGCTCAGCCACAGTGTTTAGAACCTCTTACTTACATCTGCTTGTCACTATCTGTCTCTATTAAATGACATTTACCCCACCGCCTGGATAAAACCACGCCAGCAGCAGTGACTCAGGCATTTGGAGCACAGGAGACCGTGCCCATTATGTACAATCTTTTTTAATGTTTTCGTCTCTAACATGTAACAAAAAGCTTTGAAATAGCAGTAAAACGTAAATGTATACAATTCTGTTGTAAAGATCATTTACACTGAATAAATGAAGAGTTTCGTTACAAAACGCAACAAATCCATTCCAGAATTGAAGCATGTAGTGATTTCTGTAAGGCTTCCATATTGGAAATTGGAGTGCCTCAGGTATAATGTGCACACCAGAGAGGATTTAAAGACATAAAATGTAGATAGCTTCAAAATTGCATCTACCTATTCCTGCCCTACACATTTGTCAAGACTTGGTGTAATTTTTTTCAAAATGGCACTTATTGCTTTTTGGAACCAAACTCTTCAAATATTTATTTGGAAATCTAAAATGCTTTAAATAAACCTTCAGACGGATCAGTTGACCAAAAATCCTGAATAATTTGAAGTGATGCATTAAGGCATGATGCCGTCCTTAAAGGGTCATGCGACTTCCCAAGGGAGCTAGCAGGCGAGTCCCTCAGGGAGCCAGAGCTCTCCTAAGAGAGTCATAATTAGCTCTTAACTCTAATAGGAGAGTCAGAAAAGAAAGTCATTCCGGAGGCAGCCAGGACTCCCTTTTAACTCTGTTTCGTTTATCTATGTAGTCCTGTATGAGGCTCACACAATAAGGGAAGTAGGTGTGGCACGTTTCAAATTATATATTAAAGGATCGACACTGTGCCTCGCCCTTGTGCAACCTAATGTCATTCCTCTACAGTATACCATCATCATGTTCATAATATTGATGATATAAAAACATACCCTCCAATATCTACAATACAGATTACAGATAGAAGCATGGCAATGTTGTATGCCTGCTGGCGTAGACACTATCTCTAGGGTGGTAACTTGCAAAGATCACTATATAAAACGAACCTATGCAATATTAAAGCCAATCAATTAGAATTTCTGTGCAAAAGTAGGCTGAGAAAAGTTTGAGAACTTGAGCTTTTCCAACCAGAAAAGGTATTTTTTAGACACTGCCAATTGAATTACGTAGAGTAGTTAACCATTGCATTTAATATGCAAGAAAACCATACATCAAGGAATGGCTTTAGTTACATTGTATCCCTTCCTTGGCCTCGTTTGACTGTGTCAAGGAATGACCTTAGTTAAATTGTATCCCTTCTCTGGCCTTGTTAAGCTGTGTCAAGAGATGTCTATAGTTACACTGTATCCCTATCCTGGCCTTGCTTGGGCAATGTGAAATGGAGCAGCGCCTTTGGCACGCCTGGTGGTAGGGCTGGCAGAGGTACAGTGTTGGCAGGAGGTTTTAACAACAACTGATGTGCTTTTTTTATCTCCTGGGAACCATTTCCCTTCACCATAACCGTCGCAAAACATCTTCTCTACTACCCTCGGGAGGAAGCAAAATGCTGCCAGACATAAAAATCTCTGGGGAGCCATCTTACCAACACAACAAAATGAGAGATCTATTTGAAAAGCTGGTATTTACATCAAATTAAGACCTCGCCTGTTGGTGGGGTATTTATCATAGGCGCATCATCTCTTACTCTTAGCCTTTAACCAGTAATTTAGTTCAGCGAATATCTTGCATCCATCCACAGTTGGCCTTTCCACAGTCATCTAACCATGTCTTATACTTTCGGTTCTTTACCTAATTTTCTATACAGCAGTACACAAGGCCAACATTGATGGATAGAGGCCTACATCCCCTATGGCACACAAATGCATTAGTTTATACAATTGTGTTATAAATAGTTCACTTACTTTTACTTACAAGGCATTTACTTACAAATCCTCTTATGCACATGATATATGTTGTAACTTTGAAAGTAACGAGCAAATACATGTACACATAAGTTATCAGCATATGTCTAGACGAATATTCGTGTATAACATAATATTCTCCTATTTAAAGGCGTCTTTTATCTGAGTGGAAATGTTATTGTCAAAGACTCTTCTCTGAGTTTTCATCCTAAAGAATCTCGTTTACCCTGCCCCCCCCCCCCTCATCATTATAATGCATATATACAGACAAATACATATAAGGCTAAAGCATGAGTACAGGCTCGGCAACCGCTATATAGTCACAGGAGATGGCTACACTGTCCCCTCTGTATAATCCTAAGCCGAATCAATACTGGTCTGATAGATAAAATGGAGTATGACAGATATCCCAAGTTGTTCTTCTGACAATTTGTATGCAATCCACTCCCAAATAGGCAGGACTCTAGTCCAGTTATGGCCGAGAGAAGTCGCGGCAGTTCAGCCTGACCAATAGCTTCTCGTAAGGCACTCTTGTTGTTGGGGACTGACACTATAGCGATATGATGGCTTAACTATGAGTGATTCCCTGGCCTGCCGCCAGTGCTCACACTCCCCAGAGTACTCCCTGAGCTGGAACCTGAATGTGAAAATAGCTGTCTGTGTATGTCCTGCCACTTAGGTCATCATTAACGTCGACTACACCTCTTTGCACCAGGGTTAGTCATAAAGGAGGTTGATATGACTATACATTGAGGGCGCCTTTACCCTGTGGTAAATACAATAGAACATTGAAGAAGCATACCCTGCCTTTGACAACTATTATGGTCATCATCATAGATACTATATTATACAGGTGATTTAGACAGATTGAACAAAGCGCTAGACAAGGATATCCTATGTATTTACATCGTTCATGTGTCCTGCCCAGGAAACAGAAAACGTTATACAATGTAAAATAAGGTTTCTCTATGGTTCCTTATCGTGGCAAAACGTCGCATTATTTGACCTAAAATGACATATTTCTTGTTTTCTGGGTACTGTCCATGCGTTGTACTAAAGATACAGGACTTTAATTGTTAGAATATCAGCATTATAATCTGACAATGCGTCACATTCCCCTCCTCTGTATGATAACAGTATGATTGTATGAACGATAAAGCTACGATGACCTTTCCAAGTTTCTCAGAGATGCTGATTACTTTTCGTTATATACATGTATTTGATATGAGCATATATATATATGTCCTAACTGGGCATTACATTTCGATGCTCTAGGCACTTTGTTTGCGGTAGGTTGGGATAGAACCCCATATACAATGTACTCCTTTTGAAAGACAGTCAGGCGATGTTGTCTTCTCTCCAATGCCAGTCATTATAGGCGAACTCTGGGGAAAGGAGTCAGTCCATTCTTTCTACACTTAGAATAATGTGAGGGTCGTTGTCGCCAAAATGACCACATTATAAAAGGGGGTGCAGAGCGGTGCCCCCTCAGGTCGGAAGGTTGCATCAATTTAGGGCTCCATGTCGAAAAGTCGCCTTTTTGGACCCTTTAACCTATTGTCTTTTTTTCCCAAAAGTCGCCAGGTCGCTTATATTATTGCCTTAGGTCGAATGTCGCCTTCAAACCAGCTCAGGCCGCCAGGTGATTTTTGGCCCATCTGCAGGCATATGAAAGTCAGGACTTCATAAGTGTTCGTTATGGCGACACATGACTGTCACATGTTTGTCCATGTACGTGCACACATACACCTGCCCCCACCCCCTTGTCTAGGTCAGGTTGGTAACGTGGCTGTCTGTCAGACACTAGTGGGGTGTTAATAATGTACAAGGACAATCTGCTCCCACAGAACATGTGGCCTCTCGTTATATACATGTAATTCATTTTAGCATATATGTCCTAATGGGGCATGGCACTTCGATGCTCTGAGGGTAGTTTTAGCGACAATGACTCTCACTTTTCTGTGTGTGTAGGTGTTATTTTGTCCATTTAACTAGGAAACCGAACTCGTTTTCCCCCCATTTTTTTGACTTGCTTGCTGATAAGCTTGTGTGGCTGCGATAAATAATTATGTTTTCGAAGTTGTTCTTCCTAACATACTTAGGGCCTATTTTATACACATTTGAAGTTTTCTGCTCTATAGGTAAACCAGAATGTATTAACTATGTTATTGATATATCATGGGTCACCAATGGCTTATGTAATAATTACGGTTGATTGCACCTATGTTTTTTTCCAATCAATAAGCAGTCCAGATGTTTCACAGTCTGCTGACTCCCCATATGTACTATTGATGTGTAATGTTCCCATATTACTGGATGACACAGAGCAGGGGACTAACCATGTTAGGCATTAGATGTAGACATTATGTTGCTCTTTCTATTTGCCTTCTGTTTGTTGAAATATTCTATCTTACGAGGGACCATGATGGCCACTCTGTAAACACACGGCAACAGTTGCCTCATGAGCAACTGCATGTTAGAATAGTGAAGGATATCAACTGCCAGAAGCTCTTTGAAGGTGATAAGGATGAGCTTTGTAAGGCTAAAAAGCTCCTACCTAAATATTCTCGGGATAGGCGTGCGGCAAGACAGCCCTCAGATACTGACTTTGAAGTTCCCACAAACTGCACCACATTGAAGAGTTGGGGATACCAGTTGCATGCAGGTTCAGAAGAGGAGAAGGATTTCCCACTTGCATTTTCAATATTGATGCATAAGAATGTGCATCAATTGGAGAACCTGCTAAGGATGCTATACCAACCCCAGAATGCCTATTGTATACACGTGGACAAGAGTGCAAGTTCCATTGTACAAAATAAGGTTAAGACAATAGCTAGTTGCTTTCCTAATGTCTTCATTGCTGACCGTCTTGTAGACGTGCACTATGGACGGTTCAGCCGCTTACAGGCGGATCTCAACTGCATGGAGGATTTGCTGCACAAGAATTCAGAATGGAAATACCTTATCAATGTGGCCAGCAGTGTTTTACCACTCCGTACAAACAGGGAAATGGTCAAGATTATGAAGCTCTACGCTGGAGCTAATGATATTGAAGGACATGCCGGAGACTGGCTGAACAGTGTTCGATACACTAATGAGTCCCGTGTTGGATGGATCTATAGGTTAAAGGTCAATCCACCCCATAACATTAAGGTGCTCAAGGGCAGTGCATACGGAGTTTACCACAGGGATTTCGTGGATTTTGTTTTCGATGATGACTTGGCCCAGGATCTCCTAGCCTGGTTTAAAAATGAGACGCAACTGTGGAGCCCAGATGAGCACTATTGGGCTACCCTCCAGCACTTAAAGTACAACCCCAAACTACATACCCCTGGGGGATACCATCGTCACCCGGAATCAAAACCCTGGTTGGCTAGTTATTCAGCTTGGTATGGCGTCGACACCTGCTTAGGGGATTGGTCCAGACACGGTGTTTGCCTGTTTGGAATAGGAGACTTACCCTCTTTAATCAATCGTAAGGAACTTTTTGCTAATAAATTTAATCCCTACACAGATCCTATGGCAGGACAGTGCCTCAAGGAGTTACTCCAGAACAAGAGCAGGACACATGCCCCCATGCTAGATTGGCACTACTATATGAAGCTGCCATTCAGCAGAAATTCCATTCGCGGGCACTTTAGAAAATGATTGGCATTGAATTCAAAGGGAGAGACAATGTAAATCATCCTAAAGATATTTAATTCAATTCAAGAGATAACCTATGGTTCCCATATCATTGTGTGGAAACCCCTGATTTGTACCTACTCTTAAGTCACAGTATATTGTATGTAAGTTGTAACACTCACCATTCTATCATTATTTCTTTCAACTGATTAGAAATTATACTTCTCAAAGGCTAGTAGTAATATGCATAGAGCATTCAACTCTAGTTTGTATGTACATAAGCAGGATATATATTGAGTTGTCTGTTTGCACTGTACTACATACAACCCTGACCATGGGGATCTTTGGAATGTGCATGCCGTGGGTGGTCCATGAAGGATTTGATAGTTTATGCTGGCAGTGAGAGAGATGCTTTTGGCCACTTCTTGGGCGCACAATGGATATGGATATATATATGGATATATATATATATATATATATATATATATATATATATATATATATATATATATATATAGCCCTTTGGCCATTCTGACTATCGGAGGTGCATGCTGCTCTGTCCCTTTATTCTGATTAAATCTACACGATGAATTATCTTATAAAATCCTAAATTATTCTCTATACACTTGTTACCCCAGATACCGTTTTATTACGTTATTCTCAATTCTGTTAATACAAATCTCAGATTGACTTCTGGATGATAAACTCCTCACCCCCACTAAAGGTTTCTCTTAATTTCAGTACAGCAAACTAACACATATATATACATGTACTCGTTTTCTCTATGTTGAAAGAATACATTGCCCATACCAGCTACCGCCGGCAAATGAAATAGGAGGTTTCAATAACAGGAGCCTTGGAAATAGATGATGATATATAACGGCAGGAGTCCATTGTAGTAGTTTTATCATGACAGGCTAGATACCCACAATTACGTTGTGATCCATCACCACACAGTCCACCACTGGGGGGTGGACGAAGCAACGTCTTATTTCACTCCCAGGAATGAGATGCCCGGTCTGCGTGGTCAGAGCATCAAAGATGGCGGATGGTAGGTTGAATGGAGGCTTGTTTTTGCTAGTTTTAAGGGTGTTATGGGGGGTGGCAGGTGGTACAACTCAGTAGGTATGGCTTAAATATCAATACAAACAATCTGGATAGTATTTGCACTGCAATAGAAGGCTAAATTTACTGTATTGGGCATCCTAGAATTGATCAGTGATGCCCTTGCCACATATCAAAGTATTTGTTGTGATGCCCGTAACACATTTCTATGATGCCCTGTCCACGGGAGCATGAACAGATGAGTCTGGCTCATGGTTATGATTTGGAACAGCCCTTCTCTTGAATGTAATTGTCTTCTCATCAATATTTATGATGCACTTGCAGCCCATGTTGATTTTTCTCTGCATATCTTTGAGGCTCACCTCCATGACAAAAATCTCAATTTTCCATGACATTCATAACATTCTTGTGGAAGTCGGGGGGCTTGGTTCCCCCCCCCCCCAAAAAAAAAGTTCCCCAAAGACAGTCCGAGCCCTTACGATCTACTGATTATGACAAACAAGATGTATGAATAGGTAACCACAACTTCTCATACCATACTGTTGTGTATAAGCGCCCCTCCAACTTGCGGTTATATCAGAACGGCCATTTTGAACAGGTGTATAGTGAGTTCTGAAATAATCAATTTCAGGCATACAATTATCTGCACTATACTACTAGCTACCTAGAAATTATATGAGGCTACCTTAGTTTAGTATTTTAAAGTGATTGTATAAAGGAATCTATTTGCATTTCCCTTATCTTACATAATTATTGTATACAAATCAATAGGAATAGTATGGTGGCAAAAAACACAGAAATCTGATTTTTGGACCAATTTCAGTAACACTTACATACATGTATATACACAAAAAGAACTGTGGTACTGAGCATCACTTTCACGCACTGACAATGTGTTACGGGCATCAGTGGCAGTGTGTTACGGGCATCACCATGAAATTACAAAATCCATATTTCTCACTAATCTGTGGGGTTTAAATTGAACAATGAATGGTTACAGCCTTGTTAATTGCTTATGATCATCATGTGTAAGTTTAAGCATTCACAAGTCACTAGAAATAAGGCAATCTTGCCATCTCTGTTGGAGCAATAATAACAACTCCACCATCTATGATGCTCTGACCACGCAGACCGGGCATCTCATTCCTGGGAGTGTTATTTGGGGCCCAGCGTTGGCCATCGTCTTCTTCATACAGATCCACATTATAATTACCTAAACAGGACTATGTCTGGATAATAATTGATTGACCACTTTGACTTCTGATTGTGGGGACTATGCCCTGCCCCTTCTACAACACTGTCTTTGGATCTAACGGGGAGGAGAGGATTGGGAATTTACAGATTCTTATCATTTAGTTTTTGGTGGATGGAGGGATATTTCCGCCACCACCTCCCACCCTGACCCATCCTATAGGGAGAGGACATTTCCCTGTCCAATATTCCCTCTTGCACCTCGTACACTAAAGATACAGCTTCTGTTTTATTAAGGGTCAGGTAAGTAGGTGAGACCTATCAATTATGCACATTCCTTAAACCTCATGGATTTATTCAATCTCTCAAAATAGGGCATTCCTTGTTAGTTGCAGTGGGATGATTCATTTCGTTCTGTCACCGTTAAATATCCCAGTGAAACCTTTTCATGAAGAAGAGTTTCGTTGCAAAACGCAACAAATCCATTCCAGAATTGAGGCATGTAATGATTTCTTTAAGGCTACCATGTTGGCAATTATAGTACCTAGGATATAATGGGTACACCAGAGAGGACCTAAAGACATAAAAGAGAGAATTTTGAGGAAAGATATTTCAAAATTGCATTTACCTCCTCCTGCCATACACCTTTGTCAAAACTTGGTGTCATTTTTCAAAATGGCGCTTATTGCGCTTTGGAACCAAACTCTTACTTCTTTGGCTTTTTCTTTTCATGGTAGTTGTGGCCTACCTATCCCTTCACCACAACACATATAGGCCTACCACCTCTATTCAACCTATAATGCAAGGAAACGAGGCTCAATCAGTGGCCCCATCCTAACTTCAGAGTAGGTACATTAAAACATTAGGGATATATATACAGAGTGGGGACAGTCCCCTCTAGATGGCCTGATGTGCGGGAGTGACTGAGCAATCTCCTATATAGCTGCTATGGCATCAGTTCACTCCATCCATCAGAAGCTCCATACACAAGGGCCACCACTCGGCCCCGCACGCTATGTACAGACCACACAATCCTTGTTAAAAGGATGTGTATGCGCAAGGTCGACGGATATTCTGAAGAAAAAAAATACACACACACACACACACACCAGTTTTCTAATATAACAAAACTCTGACTCCCTTTCTGAAAAAAATTAGTTCCACACGGTCTAAATAACCCATGTTATGAAACCCTGTTTTTAACTAACAGCCATGGCATAAAAAGAAAAGGTTTTTGTGATTCTTTTCCTATCAAAAACAACACCAATTTTCCTCAATATTCGAGGGCAAAACATTAGGCTAAATGTGACCCTTCCTTTGCATTTTCCCTAACGAGGATGGTGGTGGTCTAAGCGCACACACTATTTACATTTGTCAGAGTGACATGCCCCAAGCTTACAGCAGCTACTAGTGACCTCCGGAAGTGACCCTTGAACCTGCCCGTGGCGCCATCTATATGTCAGCCTGTGTAAAAGTGCCCGTATGGAGAATTACCTTTTGCTGAGAGACAGATGGCATGCTCTCACTTTGCCGCACGCCCCTTGCTCACGTAGAACGTGGCCATAGATTAAAGCATTGCTAGGATAGATCTGCAGTCTGTGCTCCTTTTAGTTTTGTAGGGTAGGCCCACTCTATCATTTCCAAGCTGACCCTATTGTAACAGAAAATATAATAGAATGTTCCCAGGATTTAAAAAAACCTAGTTTGCCCCTGCAACTCGTGGGGCATTCAGGTACATAACTTTCGGAAAACATACCCTCAAGATATAAAAAATATATATTTACGATAAGAAAATGCTCGTGTGTGGACAACTGCCCCCCTTGGACAAGTAGGGGGCTGTAATTGTCATAGCGTGATTGGGCAATTCGTTTGTGAGTAATACTCCTTGGTCACCTGTCTGAAAAATTGCAAGATAGATAACCTGGGACCTGGCATGTAGGATGCATAATCGAATCCAGTAACGCACAGACACAGAAAAGAAATACTTAGCTCTTCCCTTCGATTCTCGTCGTCTTTATGATTGAATGAGACTATATTGATATACACCTCTTTGTAACCTCATATATTACACTCTTATAGATGCAGACATAGTAGACATATGTGAGTTTCTCATGGAAAACATCACACACCCATGACTACTAAGATATTGTATAGTGTAAATCAATTTTATAGACCTGGCAATATCTCCATATGTGTGTAGACACAGAAAGTGAAGTCCCCCAAGGGTACATCTCACTGCGCATGTCCCATTGGACAGGAAGTACTGAGGCCCCCTGGAGGCTGTTCCAGGCAGCGTGTACACCCACGTGTCTTATCGGCATATATAGTGCCATATGTCCTAAGGCGCCGTTATTTAATTATTTGGTATTGAATATTGTAGACACCATGTAGGTCCAAGCAGACTAGTCAGGATTAACTCTAGAATACAAATGTTGGAAAGGGGATGCTTGGTTTAGATTTAAGCCTTTTTGGACAGCATTATAATTATACCCATGCATGTTAAATATTATGTCTAAGAATGATGTATTAAGTGATATATTCAAGTTAGATTAAGGTCAGGTCGACAGCTGTTTATAAATATATTCTTAGAGCTTGTGAACTATGGTGTAGTATCCACCAATTTGTATGAGTTATTGCTCTCTCTCACCCACACTATTTCTGTATAAATCTCCTACAAACTGGAATTGCGTGGTAAAGGGTTGTGTACAGAGTCCTTCTGTGATCACGAGCCTCAGAGGACCTTCCCCAGATCTGTTCTTGATGTTGTAGCCGCATCTTCTGATGTCTAAGGCAGAGGCAGGGAGTCTTAAGTTACCCAATGAAAGTCTGTGCAAATACAGCAGTACTTGTGGTTTGAGGCAAGGCTCTTTGTGGCCGAGGCACGAGGTGGTGGTATGGAGTTGGCTGAGGCACTGAGGGAATAGTTGTCGATATTCCCAAATGTTGAAAGGGACCTAATAAAACCCAAAATAAACACATTTAAATAAACGAAAATTGACTCTTAGCATAGACATCTAGGGCACTAAGATCAGAATAAAGGAGAATTGACTAACAGTGTATACATCTAAAGTAAACTGTGTACTATGGCTTAGCTACTCACATTACAACTATAGAGTGTGCGCACAGTGTGCACTTAAAGTGGCGTAAGGGGCAAAGAAATCCAATAGTGAGGCCAATGGAGGACTGAAGTAACTGTGAGGAGTAGCTCAGTTTCTAAAATAAGCTACTTCAGAGTAGCTCAGTACTAAGTAACAAGAGAGGCTTGCAAATGATACTTTTCCTTGGGTTTCCCACATAAGCTGCTCATCCAAGAGAAGCAATTTGCCAGTGCAGTAATACGAACGCAGGGATCTTGTCTTACTTGATTGGATGCAAGATGTCAGAGTTCTGATCGTTTTCTAGGGAATTGTTCTCTAGCACTGGTGTACAGTGCCACAAGGAGGATGGCAGTGCATCACTTAACCTAATAATGTCAATAACAGAGATACCATTTAAATACCTTCTTTAGGGAAAAATCTAGGGTGTTTTTTTTGTGGAAATCCCTGTATTCAATTATCTCCTGCTAAAGGTTGACCGAAAAGATCTTCCAAATGTTGTCGAGCTCTATAGATAGTGGAACTCTAGATGCCACCCAGTGGGCACAAAACTCAGTTCAATGTTGAATAAATGTTGATGCAACATTGAATCAACATAGCCAACCAGTTTTCAATGTTGATTCAATGTTCTGTGCCCACTGGGCATGTTAAATTAGCAGGAAGAAGACTTTTGTTAATTTAGGCAATGGCCAACCTTAGACCTCCTACTACCCTCGAAGTTCATTGTGTCTTGATCCGACCGTCTCCGTCCCATTCTAGCATCCATCCCAAACAACTAGCCACAACCTATCCCACTCCCATCTCATTCTGCTCTATTCCCACCCTGTCTGTGTACATATCCCTACAGAGGTCGTCCCAGACGTAGCCACAGCCCCGCTCCCATAGAGCCACCCTGGGAAATTGTTATCTATTATATCAGAGAGATCTGGTTACTTATTTATATTCCCTTGCACGTCAAAGTCTCAGACAGTTCTCCCTACCAAGCAATGGTACTCTACTGGTTGTCTGGTTGTCTGGTTTGTCGATAGCAAGAGTAAAAGAAACAGGGCCAAACTCACTTTTGCTCATATATCTATGGTATTGGGGTTTTCTGACCCTATAGCAGAGAATGATTTGTTTGTCTTAGTATATTAATACATGGTATAATTCTTTCTCTGCTCAGTATCATGCCAAGATGAAGATGTACCACATGAAAGGTCTTAACAGTCAGGTTTTCATTAAAAAGGAGCAATTGCTCTGCTTAAACTCTCAGTGCTGTAGTTTTTAATCAGTTGTCACCGGCAGCTGTGTCTTATATCCTTAAAGCTTATGAATGTCCCCAACCAGCTCAGTGTCTAACAGTCACATTAATCAGATAAGTCCACTCTGGGAATGTAAAATGACCTGAAGGGTTGTTCATTCAAAAACGCTATTGACAGTTCGAACTGTCACTAGTGGAAAATATTTCTGTTATTGACAGTTCACACTGTCAACAGTGGAAATTATTCCTGTTATTGACAGTTCCTTATGCGAACTGTCAATAGTGGAATATTTCTGTCTTATTGACAGTTCCCGCTGACATTGGAGTCAAAAAGTGCTTGTTTTTTTTGGCAAAATCTGTTTTTTTCACCAAAATCGTTTTTTTCCCACCAAAATCGTTTTTCTTTACCAAAATCGGCCGTGGACCCAAAATCGGTTGTGGACTCAAAATTGGTTGTGGACCCAAAATTGGTCATGGACCCAAAATCGGTTTTTGCCCCCAAAATCGGTTGTGCTCCAAAAATCGGTTGTGCCCCAAAAATCGGTTTTGCACCCAAAAATTGGTTTTGCCCCAAAAATCGGTTTTGGTGGAAAATCGACTTTTCCACCAAAATCGACTTTTCCACCAAAATGACTTTTCCACCAAAATCGACTTTTCCACCAAAATCGACTTTTTCACCAAAATCGCTCTCAGGGTTATAACGAATTGTCAATAAGAGAGGAAATTCCCACTATTGACAGTTCAGTGAAGAACTGTCAATAACCGTATAATATACCACTATTGACAGTTTGAACTGTCAATAAGAGAAAAATATCCCACTATTGACAGTCTGAACTGTCAATAAGAGGAAAGTTTTCCACTATTGACAGTTTGAACTGTCAATAGCTAAATCAAGGTGGGCCAGCTATTGACAGTGCAAACTGTCAATAGTAGAAATCAATCTTCTTATTGACAGTTCAAACCGTCAATAACAGAATAAAATTCCCTTATTGACAGTTCAAACTGTCAATAGTCACGGCCTTGTTCATTATTGGTTTGTAATTAATCAGAGGATTTATTTTGTTCATTTTTCTTCATCCATGCAATGGTGTCCTGAAAATATAAAACTGAAGTGTATAAAACATAACATTTTACAAGGCATGACATCTCTAGTTTAACCGGTATATGAATGTTCTATATGGTATTTACCGCTGATTTACCTGCAGTTACTTTTAATAGTTACTAGATATACCCTTAGGTACATATATATATATTTGGCTTCACATATTGTAACGACATCTCTTAATAGAACTGAATACTTGAATACTGATTTTGGTCCCTCACCTCCATATCACCTGATTTCCAATTACAGTCAGTGAGATAGGAATCAATTTTCCATATCTAATATGTTAGATTGTCCTCATATAGTATTCAAGGAATATAGAGCTTCTAGGGAAAATGTATTCCTATATTATATCTTAAACGAATACTATTGTCATATTTATGGACATGTGAATAACAATGGTGATGATATGTGTGGCATAATTCTAGCCCTGCACTAGCAGTCGTGTGAAACTATATTTTACAGAGAGTAGTACTAAAATCAAAGAATACAACTTTCTTTGTAAAATGATTTTAGTACGGAGCATCATTCTAGAATACTGACATATATAGGCATATGAAATAGTCTTAAATGTATTCCTGCACCACCAACAAGTGGTACATTGATCACATTTACATAAAAATACTCACAGAATGAGAAAAAGCACCTTGAATGAATGCGACAGCGATATTGTGACCTATTCCTGGAATGACCATGAGAACAGCTAAAATGACACCCTGAGCACCCTCAGATCATCAAGAGTGTGAGATTTAAGTGGGTAGACCAGCATGACTGTGAGCAGCTCCTGACCTTATTGAGTTGTTGAGAGTCAGTATGATTTGTAAGAGAGCAGATATTTCCACTGTGTCTGATTTTGCTCCACATGTGTGTGCAATGCTATGTATGGTGGTGATTTTGTGATGATGGTCTATAAAGGTTGATGTGGCTTCCTATGAGGCTGGGTCCTAGCACGCAAGTAGTAATCCTGAAGTGGGGGTTCTTTGAGTCCATAAAGTATGTTTGAATTATCCAACTCTGATTCATGTATCCTTATAATGTTATATGTTTCCTTATTATGTGATACATTTATTCACTAGCTTTAGTGTAAATTCATTTGGAACATATGCCAACTCATGTTTGGAAAACATATTAATTAGTTTGCTAGTACTAAAATAGCTAGTACTAAAATAGCAGGAGGAAGAGTGGCGCACCTGGAGATAATTGCCTTCGTCATGCATCCCATTTGAACTGCTCATCCAAGAAGAACAATTTATCAAGGTAATAATGATACATAAATAAGCTGTATTATAGCTGCAGTGTGTCAGAAATAATTATGAGGAATATGATTATAGTTCAGAAATAGGATGCAAGTAGATCACTTTGTCTGATATAGTTGCCCCCATCCGTAAGGATTCCCCTGGAAGAGTGTCCAGATTAAAATCCCTTTAGAACAATATTTATAAATGTTTTTTTTCCCAAAGAAGGATGGGTACAACCTTCCTCTTAAGATGCTGATAATAAAGGAAAGGGGAAAGAATCATGGAATCAAGGAGTGAACTACTACACCAGACTGCACTCTAAATTAGCGTAAGCAAGAGAGATGGGACTTGGGCTAACCTGAGACTTTTTACTGCCCTTACTTCCAGATAAGTATGCATATACCCAGGGAAGCTGTTCCAGATATACCACTAGCCCTGTACCAACCCCTGCACAGAAGCCATGGGAAATTGGTATCCAATAGACCAATATATCTGGTTACTTCTTTTATTTCCAAAGTCCCTGACGACTTTCCCTGCCAAGTGACCTACATCAAATTCAATTAGTTGCCTTAGTATTTCCAACAATGGAAAGAGAAAAAACAGTGCACAACAGGAAAGCCATATACAAGAACAACCTTCATGATTAAATAGATTATCAAGATACTTTTTGGTATTTTATTGCAACAACGTATGCTGTTTCAATAAAACCACACGTGCATTTAGCTGTTTATATAACCGCTTGAGGACATGCAGCATAGTTCCGCCTCGTGTAATATGAGCCAAGGTACCACTGATGGAGAAACCTGTCATTCAGACAGATCATCGTGGACCTCTGTCTATCAGTTGTCTATCTATCATTTCAATATTATAAAGCTAATGAGGGGGTTAGTTTGGGGAATTCAAGGTTCTATCACGAAAGGTATTTCCTGTCCATGCATCATTCAACAGCAGTGCTCCATCTCCTTAATGTTGCACGACTGGAGTTTTTAATCAGTGGCCAATGCCAGCTGTGGGCCACAGATTCAGTCGTATACTACACAAGCATATGGGTGTCACATCCCCTATGTCTAACAATTATGTTAATCAGGCGTGATTGGGAAAACCAAGCCATCATTAGGATGCATATATATGTTCTCCTTTCTATGGAACCACTAGATTGAGTGTTGGTCTGTGATTAATTGGGTTATGTATCTAAGTTTGTACAACAATGTGCAGACGGAAATAGCTATTCACATGAAATCTGGTTATTGAGAGTTGAAACTGATAATAGTATTGAAAGATCTCCCTATCATTTCCAGTTGCAACTGTCGATAGCAAGATATCTTTCTAATAGCAAAAGGAGCAAATCATAGCCATCAGTTGCATGTGCCCCACAGACAAGAGAAAATATGACTTTGATAGTATTGCATATCATGTTACCATATAGTTGGGGAGCCAGTCTGGGAGCCTGGGGAAGAGCTGACATGTCAGCCAATACTAGGTATGAACAATGGACTTAGGTAATTTGAGGGTGCTGATTCCATTTCTGCCATGTTTGAAATCATATCTAGGTCGGAACAAGGTCAAAAATAAGGTCAAAGGTCACATATTGGATTGAACAGTTGATCTTTAAAGCATTCATGCACTGTGTGACAAATACTAAGGCTATTCATCTAGTGTGCATTTGTCAGTACTTGATTAGGTTCAAGGTCATTTAGACATGGACAATACTTGTTATGCACAGGTAATACACATATGTCTATACTTAAGCAATAGCTGTCTATGTGTATGCCCAGATATCAGCTTCTGCTGAATTACGCATTTAGGACTTAACTTGTGTCATGTTATATGACCTTGAGAAGGTCATGGTCAAATGTGGTAAGAGGGAAAAATACTGCTAAGGGAGTGATT
This sequence comes from Harmothoe impar, assembly GCA_947462335.1. Lineage (NCBI taxonomy): Eukaryota > Metazoa > Annelida > Polychaeta > Phyllodocida > Polynoidae > Harmothoe > Harmothoe impar. The sequence continues at coordinate 62,759,058 of OX381706.1, forward strand.
CTTTTTTAACAACAATCAAAAATTTTATCCCCCCCTTACGGCCGAAAATCGGCTCACGCGCGGGCCCTTTGAAGCATAGAAACGCGCGGGCTTTTTGGCTCAAAACAGGTTAAATTATATTGATCCCCCCCCAAGAGGGGTTCAAATTTTTTTGCCCCCCCCCCCCCGGTCAAGGGGTCCAAAAATGTTTGCCCCCCCCCCCAAACCCACCACCCCCCCTGTTGTTAAAAAATGAACACTCCCTAAAGCAGTAGAAGCTTAATAGGTATTATCCTTTAGTAATAACAAATTCAGAAATCCAATCTGAGTGATTGGCTTCTGGTTACTTTCTCAATTATAATGTGACCTTGACCTTGACCTATGTACCCAGTAGGAGAGTATGATAACGATATTATTATAAAAGTTTAATTCCCTATCTACAATAGCTTTGGTATTTGGATGGAAATATGTGTAACTAGATCTTTGACCTTAGATTTGACCTTGTTCTGACTTAGATACAGCTTGACCTATGTCTCCCGTATGAGAGTATAATAATATCATAAAAGTTGAATTCCCTATATACAATAGCTTTGGTATTTATATGGGAATATGTGTAACTAGACATAAATTGTGACCTTCAACCTTAGATTTGACCTTGTTACGACCTAGATACAGCTTGACCTATGTCTCCAGCATGAGAGTATGATAATAGTATAAAAGTTGAATTCCCTATATACAATAACTTTGATATTTAGATGGAAATATGTGTAGCTAGACATAAATTGTGACCTTTGACCTTAAATATGACCTTGTTCCGACCTAGATACAGCTAAACACATGGCAGCATCGGATTCAGCATACTCAAATTACCCTAATCAAACCTTTATATCAAGTATTGGTCTCCATGTCAGGTCAAAGTTAAATAATGACATTTTGCCCGCTTGGATCCCCAACTAATATGTATCGGTATAAGGATGATCTTACGGATGATAGGGATGATACTATTTAGGGGTTTTGTGAGAGTAATATATATCAATGTAGCTTTAAGGATTCACCTTTTTGATTCATTAAAGGTAGATGCGTGAAATTGATTTTAGTTCAGAGTCGTTATATAATCAAACCATTCACAACTTATAATAGGAATAGCATTCTCAATGACATGATTATTCTCACATGTGTGTACTGAATAGTAATAAGGAATAGCCGATGCCTTCTCCCTCACAGATAAGCCAGACATTGACCTGATCCACTTTAAAGAACAGAAATTCCAGTTGAGCACTCTCTGAATAAAGGAGCTTGCAAATGAAACATTTCCTTTGGTTTTGCGCTTATCCAAGACGAGCTATTTGCCATTGTAGTAACATGAATGCAGAGATCTTGTCTTAGTCTGGCAGTGATTTACACAATTATTCTTTAGGGCTTGTACACAGTTCACCAAGAAGGATTGAAGTGTATCTGATCATGTCAATAACAGAGATGCCACTTTGGTTTGCAAAAATTCATATTTTTTCATAGAAACTCCTGTATGATAATTATTATCCCCTGCAAAACATTTGTAGGATCTCCTGAATTTTGTACACCAGGGAATAATGATGCCCATGGAGGATAGAGCGATATAAATCAAGTATCAATCCATCAACTTGAAACGGAGGGGGATGTGCTGCAGGATCTGCGAAATCTAGTCATCTCTTCTTTTCTTTCTACAAGTACGAATAAATGGTGTAACCTCAGACGCCACTCTTAATTAGCAGGAAGAAGACAAATGGGTTTGGTAACTTAGGCAGTGGCAATCCCTAGACGATTTACTGCCCTGAAGGTTCCTTGTGTCTTGATCAGACTGTCTCCATCCCATTGTACCACACATCCCCACCAACTAACCAATGCTTCCACAGGGAGACAACATTCTCCACTCCTACCTCACTCTACTCCCACACTGGCTATGTACATATCCCCATAGACACACCGGCAGCCCCACTCACATAGAGCCACCCTGGGAAATTGGTATCCATTATATCAGAGAGATCTGGTTACTTATTTATACTCCCTAGGACGTCAATTCTCTGGCAATTCTCCCTGCAAAGCAAAGTTGTTCAACCTGGTGTCTGGGTCTTGTTGATAGCAAGAAGAAAACAAAAAAAGAAAGTAACTCAGTATGAGGGAAAACTTTGCATTAGTCCCACTGTAAGGACATAAATTTAGTTCATTCTCTTTGAGCATATACTTTATTATGATGAACTTAGATGAAAAGTTCATAGAATCTAGTTCAACAAAACAGGACCAAACTCAATTGTTCTCATAATCCTATGGTCTATTGGGGTTGGAGTGAAGATGGCCTTATTGTAAAAGTAATTGTCAAATAAAATGTTACATGCCTATCTGAGGCTGTTTGATCTTAACACATGATATCCCTTTTTGTCTTCGATTTTAATACAGACATAATCATTGGAATAGGAGAAAGATAATGGAGAGTGTTGTTTCCCCGGTTAATTTTGTGCCAGAATGAAGGTCTCCCACATGAAAGGTCCTGACAGTCAAGTATTCATCGAAATGGATTAATTGCTCCGCTCCAGCGTTGTAGTTTTTGATCAGCTGTCAATGGCAGCTGTGACGCACAGACTAAGTCACATATCCTTAAAGTTTATCAATGTCCCAAACATGTCCAATGTCTAACAGTTATATTAATCATATAAACTCAATATGGGAATGTAGAATCACCTCATGCATGTGTGGTTTGTAATTGATTGGGGTATTTGATTTGTATCCCATCCATGTAATGTTATTATGAAAATTTGAAAATAATTAAGTGTAGAAAACAGAGTTAGAATCTATGTATTCAACCGATATATGAACACTTGTCTCAGTGAGGTTGTGTTTCATCAAGATCCATGTAGATAAGGAACGTTGATCTAAATTGGATGTTGCTGACATACCATTGATAGATCTATGGCCTAATTTAATTTATTGTGTACTGAATGAACATATAATATGGCTTAGTCGATACGTGACCGCCTTTCAACTATGTCCTTTTTTTAAATTCATATTCACTGCCTGAGTAAACTAATCTGCACAAGACCCTTCTGTGGCTTAAGCTTCCTGACCTCTCTGACTACACCTGACTCCTTCCAGCATTCACACCTGCCTTTATAAATGTTCACTGGAACATTATGAGAAACAGAATACTAGTACCCAGTATCAAATGTGCAATCCTATAACATGCTTCCCGGCTATTTGACTATAAAGAAGATACTTCCGTCTAAATGAGTAGAGATACAGCCTGTCAGCAAGAGCAGGGGGACAAATAAACAGACAGCATGTTGTTTATCTTAGGGAGTGCTCATTTTTTAACAACAGGGGGGGGGGTGGTGAGATTGCACGCGGAGCGTGCAAAATTTTTTCACCCCCCCCCAAGAGGGGTCGAAATTTTTTGCCCCCCCCCCGGCAGGCCAAAATCGCGCGCGTTCGCGCCCCTTTGTAGCATAGTAACGTGCGGGCTTTTCCCCTCAAAACAGGTTGAATTTTTTTTACCCCCCCCCAAGAGGGGTCTAAATTTTTTACCCCCCCCCCCGGTCAAGGGGTCCAAATTTTTTACCCCCCCCCCCCCCAAATCGACCACCCCCCCCCTGTTGTTAATAAATGAGCACTCCCTTATCAGCGTGAAATATAAGTCAACCTGCATGAGTGACCTTGTTGAGTTATTGTAAAACAGTATGAGCAGTCATAGAGCAGATGCATGCATGATGTACACACTAGTCCCCCCTCTGACAACAAAGTATCTGTTTTTCTCTGCATAGCATGTGTGCGTGCTGGTATAATATTTATGGTGGTGATTTGTGATGACTGATGCGAGTTGCTGTGAGGCTTGGTCCTAGCATGCAACTAATAAAACTGAAGTAGGGGTTCTTTGAGTCTCGATCCATGCAAACATCCTTTATGTATCCTGGTGTGGTTATGTTGGCCCTTATATGAAATACATTTAGTTGGGTAGCTCCATGTGTGTAATACAATTCCCTTCATGAGTTGTTTTCAAAGACTCCTCATAAAGACTACTGTTAGTAGCATTAGGAGTACATTTATCAAGTAGGTAATATAAGAATATACTGGGAAAGCTTATAGCTTGCTTAGAACAACATAGTACTCAGATAATATGAGGGAGACAGGGGCACCAGGAAACGGTATCTTTCCTCATACATCCAGTATGAGCTGTCCCTACAAACAGAACAATTTGTCAAGGTAGTAATGATAAGAAGGTGTTTTTACTCTATAGCTACAGGGTGTCAACAATCTGAGGAGTAAAGTAAAAGGGATGCAAGCAGATGTATCAATAAGGATTACCAGGGATAATTGTACAGATTAAAATATCCTGAAAAATGTCACCATAGACTGAAACGTTGATACAAGAATCATGTCTTACTGCGTGCCTTAAAAAAAATGCAAGTTAAACTACATCACTGAATTTTACCATGTTTGTCAGTTTTGTCAGATCTAAAATTATACAGGTTACAGATTAAAATGTTTATTTTCAAAGGCTGAGACTTCCTTTTATATAATGCTGATGCTGAGGGAAAGGGGACAGAATCATAAAGTTGATGAGTAAATTACTACACCAGACTGCACTCTAAATTAGCATAATGAAAAGTGATGGGTCTTAATGATTTAGGCAGTAGCTTACCCAAGACCATCTACTGCCCAGATAACTGTATATATACCCAAGGAGGCTGTCCAATATAAATCACTAGCTCAGCCCATTCCCGGTAGAGATGCCTTGGGAAATTGGCACCCATTATATCAAATATATCTGGTTACTTATTTATATTTCCCCTATATCAGATTATATTGGTCGTCTGGGTATTTCCGACAATGGACAGAGAGAAAAAACAGCACACCACAGGAAAACAGTAAGAACGGCCTTAATTAGCTCCTAAGCTATGGAATAGATTATGAAGCAGTTTTTAGCATCTAATTAACACAATTATGTGATTTCAATACATCACGATGCATTTTCAAGTTTATATAACCGCTTCAGGACAACATAGTACTTTCAATGAACTATCAATCATGACCAATGAATGACTGCCTATGCTGCCTTTAAAGGGTTACATTATGCTAGAATACTTATTTTTAATATCGTAAGGATATATCATGAGGACTATTGTGATGCTGCTATTCAAGTTTCTATCACAAAAGCTCTTTCCGGTACATGAATCATTAAACAGCAGTGATTGATTTCCTTAATTTTGTATGAGTTTCGATTTTGTATTGGAAAGACTTAGCTGCCATTAGGATGCATATAAATGTTCTCCTTCCGAATACACTTGATGGAGGTTTGGTATGCTATTGATTGGAATATCTATCTTGGTTTGATATTTAAATATACATCGAGACAGCCATTGGGAGTAGAGGTTTTCCGATTATCAGCAGCTCATGCTATTGGTGTTGGTAAATGTATTTGTTATTGCCAGTTGGAAAAGCATGATATTTCTTAACTATCGACAGTATCTAACTGGCACTAAACGTGGCCATCAACTGCTCACAATGGAGGAGAAAGATTATGGCTTCTATTTTGATGATGATCAAGATGATAACTATAATCTATATCATATGTTGCTAAACTATCCTATATGACATTATCTCCTTCCTAATCCCCCCCTCCAAATATACTGACACGCATGTGTTGAGATATCTATCTGAGCCAGAGAAGTATAAATCATGTTTGTGTCAGCAGTAGCCTAGGCCTATCCAAAAATGTGAAATCCTATTACAAGACTCTCTAGAACTTCCCTATTAAGGTGAGTACCACTGGTTCCAGTCTGCTCCACTGCTTATCACCGACAGCAGCAGTGACCTCAACCGATCCGTCTCAACCACAGGCCTTCACTGAGCTGTGGTGGAGATCGTCTGCAGTGGGTTGGTAGTATTAGTATAAAGGCCTGACACTGTGGTGGTTCGGTCATCTCAGTGACCACGTGACCAAACACTACATACAGGTAGTTCTCACAGCAATCACCAGGCCTATACTAGTGACATCTATTGATTGGTGTGAGAACTACCTGTATGTAGTGTTTGGTCACGTGGTCACTGAGATGACCGAAACACCACAGTGTCAGGCCTTTATACTAATACTACCAACCCACTGCAGACGATCTCCACCACAGCTCAGTGAAGGCCTGTGGTCTCAACCATGCAGATAATATCCAGCTTTTCACCAGCAAGAATAGGCACAAAGGGGAGTATGGACATAATGAAACAGATAACACTTTGAGAGTCTTATTCCTACAGTGAACCTCAGGTGGCAAGTGTCCTTCAGACTATACACAATAGGACCTTATTGAATGAATAATCTTGCATATTTTGAATAATGACCACCACTATTACCATATGTATGGTTAATGAATACTATTAGAGATAATAAATATGGAGGACACCTTTCAGTGTGTTTTCCAAGGTGTTTTATATCATTGTAGCTGTAGGTACAAGGCAACAAGCCACCCCAAGTCTTATATTGACCACTGCCAGACCATACATTATCACTTAATGATACAATTAGTAGAATCATGTGCTGTATCATTAGATTATAGCCTCATGCCTGAAGTACACTTCTCAGTGTGGGGCCTTATGGAGGGGACTGAATCATGCCAGAAGTGTGCCTCTCACTGGGGAGGGAAGGATTAGTTTATGTATGCAGTGTTATGTTATCTAACCTGACACAGTGGCACATTCTGCTTGCCTGTAGACATTTATCACCACTCCCTGCCTCTATGGACATACAAATATGTCCCCATCCAGGGTCTGGCCCATACAGGTTACCATGGTAGGAGTACACTGAAGAGTTGTGGGAAATACCTCATGGCTGTACCTAATTCATATCAAACTTAGCACTTCAGATGAATCCACCTTTTTGTGAATTTAATGAAGCTAATTCAAATAACTAGTTCTGAGTCCTTTTTACATGATCAAATTAATTACAACCTATAGTAGAAAAGGCTTTCAAAAGTGTTCTCGATAATAAGTGGTCCCTATATTTGTGTCCTGAACAGGTGATTACTGATGCTTTGCTGTTTTCCCGTCCAAACAGGCGACCCAGACATTGATCCGATTCACCGGAAAGACCTCTGAACACGAACATACACATACACAAAAAGCTCAGATCATTGTATTGTGCACACCCCAAATGGATGCCACTGTGATATGGCAAGGGCTGATCTATTACTATCCCGACCACAAAAAGACACTAGCTGAGCACACTCAGATTATCAAGAGTGTGAAATCTAAGTAAGCCTGCCTGAGCAGCTCATGACCTTATTGGGTTACTGTGAGTCAGCATGAGCAGTCAGAGAGTGCATATACCCACACACTACACCATAACACCCCCTTTGACAACAGAGCATCTGCGGGTATTTCCCCTTAGCCTATTGCGTACAACTCCTGTGTGGGGGCTGGTAGGAGGTTTTTCTGTTGTGAATTTGAGATGACTCCCTCTGTCTGAGAACTGTTATGGGCTGATGTGAGCCTTCTTTCTATCACAGAAGTGCTTTATGATGGGAGATGAGTGGTACTGTAGTTGGGTTTCTTTATGTCTACCAATACAATGCCATCCAAGCATCGAGTATCCTCATGCAGTACAGTATTGTTGTTCTAATACTAAGTGCAATTGGGTTAGTGGTATATAGTAATACAGAAAGTACAAATGCCTCAAGGTACAAAGACTCAAACATTGCTGCGATGACCAGGAGCACCAATGGCTTCATCTTTAAATCATCCTATATACACTTCACATATGCTGGTCGAGGGATAAGACATAGTTATAATCTTTACATCATGTGTATGTTGGCGCTTAGGTAAATATGAATATCGGTGCTGTTTGATAAGAAATATAAATGACCAATATAAAGGAAATAGATAAAATGCAACAATCCACACTGTACTTCATTTCATATTCTGTAGATAATTACATCACAGAACCCTCACTTTTTATTTTGGTATTCATAGAAGGTGACTCCTACTTAACCACAGACACATCTATCGGGTAAATCTGAAAGGAGGCCTTCTTTTATTTTGTAGTCTTCGCAGCGAAGGTGCCTTGTTTAATCTTGTTTGATGAGCGGTACCAGTGCAGAATCAACGAACACCTGATCAAGCCACTCCCAATAAAGTGTTCCCTCCTGATCCTCTACAGACTCCTATCTCATCCCCTAAGTCCTGGGGCAGGTGTGGACCTTAGGCCACTCAAAAAAAAGTTGTTTCCCAGCACCGCGCGCACCATAGAAATCGTGATTTGGGGAAAACTTTTCTTTTTTTTTTTAATGAATTTTCATGAAAAGTCGGTCAAAAGTCGACAACTATTGGCATATTTGGTATCAAATTAAAGCTTGTGCTGTTAGGAATACAAAGGGCTAGGAATAACTTGCATTGTAAGAACTTCTTCGGTTCAACAAACTCTTATCTACTAAAATGTGAAAATTGTGCGCGGAAAGTCTTAATTTCCCTATATAGTTCAGGCCCCAGTAAAAAGAAAACAATTTAAATTAAAAACGCCCTCGTCACATTTGTCACTGCTGGGTGATGAGAAACAATTTTTTTTTGAGTGACCTTATTAGAGGCAGCCATGTGTGTGTGCTGGGGTGCTGGGTGTGGGGTTGGTCAGGTGAATGTTCAGCCAGGTTATCGGCCATTCGTGTCAGTTTTCCAGCCACCTTCGTCCACCCACCAAGGGTACCTTGATTAGATCCCATATGTCCGGCATTGTCAATTCACCTCACGCGATCAGCCCTGCAAGTGATCCTTTGAGGGGTGTATAGAAGGTGGGTGGGGTGGTGGTTGGGGGGCGGGGGGGGGGCTTATGGCTGCAGGCAATGCTGGAGGGTCTGGCAATACATATAGGGGACGGTGAGGGGATAGATAAGGTACAGGACCAACACCTATACCGAGGTATGTAGATACAGTACAGCAATAAATGAACATTACACCTGCTGGCTGGCTTCGCGTATTTTGTAGTGCTGAATTATGAGCATTATAAGAGAATTTAAATGATGCACTGCTGTGTAGAATGCTTATAAATCTGGCTTATGGATGTGAATGATCTTAGTATTTGTATTAAAAATGTCAACGTCCTTATCATAATTCCCGTGCAATGGTTCACAGTCGTTGTGGTGAGATGTGAGTTGACTCTGTAGGGGTGAGAGGAAGGATTACACCTCACCGTTGCCGCAGCTGAGCCTGGCTTAGCTCTATTTTGCATTACAGCTGCCTGGTGTCTGCTGGCAGGGGCGTGTCATTTTATGGACATGGGGGGGGCGTGGTGAAGCTTTGAGGTGGTGTCACAGTTGGAAAGAAGGCCATTGTGACAAGAACTATGGAATTTGGATGTACAAGGCTTAATTGACTCACTTACCATATGTCTCTAATGAGATACAAAGACCCACATGACACTCACTGGTATACATTTACAATGATAAATACAGACAGTATTATTACTTCTACTATCCGACCCTCTTCTTTAACTGAGGCGACTTGGCATGAAAATGAAAAAAGGTCCAGTGTTGTACTATCATCGTTTATGCCAATAAAAATTATCAAATACAAATACAAAAGGCCAGCAGTTAATTTGTTGCTAATAAAATGTTCAGCAGTCACATAAAATCATGAAAGTGATGTAACCAAGTTGAAACAAAAAAAAAGTGTACACATCAATATTGTGTGAGGGGGTCTCAGCAGTTTGTTTATCAAAGATCTACGCTCACAAACAAATACCCCACCTCCCCAATATAGCAATAAATTACCTTTCCACTGACTTGGCAAACTTCACATGTAGCAAGTGGTGCTTCTTAGCACCTTATCAATTACAAAGTACCAGCCTGCTCGCGCTAACAGATGTTGTCCCTTTCACCCCACGTTCGCCTACTTTAGTTTTATCAACAATAGGACCTAAGCCTACCACTGAAATGAGGGCCCATAGAAATAGATGGTTCTAATCATATGTAAATATGTCAATGGCGTAGAAAAAGTCCCGCTCCCCCCCCCCCCACCCCACTCACCGATTACGGGGAAGGGGTGAATATACCCCCCCCCCACAAGTTACCACGAGCCTGAGATATAATACACACTATTCCCAAACCTTGGGCTCAGACAGTGGGCTCTCAGACACTACTTTTCCATTCAGCTCCTATATAAATATACCTATGCACCATCATGAAAGGAAAATCTTAATCTTAACCATGCTGAGAGTTAGCATAACTTATGCGTTTGTATTGAGTTCCTGGACCAGAGATACAATACACAGAATATTACAAAACATAGTAGAATATGAAAACAATTATAAATTGTAATTCGTGCTGTATAGAATCGTAATATGAAAATCAATATGGATATCTGGCTTCGAAGGCACAGCTGTCCCACATGTGCTTTAATAGTCCATGTCTGTCCCCTCAGAGGCTTAAAGCTATAGACAATGGCTCTATCTGCCTTGCCCTACCACAGTCCAAGTGCACAGGGGGGCCAGTTCTGTTAGATGCAAACCATACACAGGGGGGTTTAGCCGATTAGACATCTTCACGACCACGTGGCTGGCCACAGAGGGCTCCAACTCCCATCCTACCCTCATCTGTCTTCACAGAGAGCCTGGCTTTTTGCCCCCTAGGACGCAGCCTTAGGTGCGGGAGCAGCTCTGAGCATTTCCAGACCCGCCTCGTACCTAATTGAGCGACTCCTAAAAATAACACTCTCCAAGCGGATTCAAAAGCAGTGCTATACAATTGTATGGTATTGGGACTCTGTAGGGCACCAAGCAACTCTGATAAGCTCCAATATGATAGGAGGGCAATGGTAGAAAGGTAACTTCCCTCTTGTCCCATGCCAGAAGAAAACACCCTAAGCTGCAGGGGGTTTGGGCTTCTAACAACAAAGACAAATATGTATAACAAAATAATGAATAACACTAATTGTCTATGTGATTAATTGTCTATGAGATAACATTAAATATCTGTAACTGGACCCCCTGGCGTTTAGCCTTCTGGATATGATCTTATTGCACTTGGAAAATATTGACTTGAATTTTCACATTATCTATCACACTCCCACACAATCTCTTTCATTTCTCAAAGGTCACATGAAGCTCCCTATCTGAGCTCGTGCTGTCCATGCATTATATTTTGATTGTCACCCATTCTCTATATGTGATACTGCTACAGCGTGTGGAATACTACACCTTATTTAGTAGGAGCTGCTTTTAATTTTAATATCTAAGAAGTTATATTCGACTTTTACAATAATCTGAGAGCAGTGATTAGAAATAGGATCTTTGTTTGAAAACAGGTGTCATAGAAACTGTATTGGCACGAGCTGTATGGGAATGCATTCTTTTGTCAGGGTGTGAACTTCAACGCAGTTGTTTTGTAGGTGCGGATCATATTTTTCCTTTGGTTGTTCACTTCACACATTCCTCCCCCCAATGAAGCCGTGTGAAGCAGCGGAAGGGATGATCCCAGCACCCCGCATGGCGGATCTTTGCTGTGTGACTGCCCTCATTATGTGTACAGCGTACAGCTATTGTTACACCTATACTGAAGTATAAGGACAATATTACAATAGCCTTCCTTCAGTAATACAATCTTCAGTTTTTCTTAATATGACCGAGAATTAGGTTTTAGTTAAGCTTTATCTGATGCTGTAATAACACATATTGCCATTGAAGCATTATTTTGTAATAACCTTCAAAGCACCCTCTTTGTTGTTATCTAGTCTCCTTTGTGAACAGACACCTGCTTACACATGTAGCTTCCTTATTAAAGCCGTATTCAAGCACACGGCTTACTATTAGTGTTGTTTGTTTAAAATGCCAAGTGAATCAACACATTAGAGAATATCATAACTCAGGATATTACTTCAACTCAGGATGTTTACTAGAAACTCATGCATTATAACACAAGTGCCTGCAACTTGTTTCATGCTGTGTGGTGATATGCAGCACAGGATCACACACAGTTCTGCAGCACACATTGCCCCACAGTGCACAGACTCACATTCTCACACAATAAATTGTATAGAAGCCTTGCCTGCACACCAGCTTTCAGCGATATATATTTATAGCGAGAGAGAGAGAGAGAGAGAGAGAGAGAGAGAGAGAGAGAGAGAGAGTTTACCTTTATAGTGATACGAAACATTAGCAGATTTAAACCTACATGAGAGTGAATATTTCATAAGTTCAATCAATCATTTTTACCTTTGAAGTGAAGAGTAGATGGCCACACTGAGACTCGAGTGGCAGGTGGTAGCAATGTTTACCATTTTGAAAGGGAATTCCAATAAATCCCAACTTCCTATAAGGCAGCAAAGTGCAAAAGGGTTACCAAAGGACTACATTAAATGCACAATAAAACAAATTGAGATGCATTTTTGAAACCTCATTTCGTCCTCCTGGTGTTGGAAATCCTCTAAGACCTTTCTTTTTCTGTTTCTATTACAGGATGAGAGTGCAGACAGTGTCTCCAAAGACCAATGGAAACGGATCACAAACTACCACAAATCAGGTAAGAAAAGCAGATAGACATCAAATAGGGGTTCTTAATTGCTAAGCATTTTCGGTTGACCTAGGACAAATCAGTCATCAGGTGAAAATGTCGCCAGAGGATAATTAGGCACCAGCAATGAATTGTGACTTGATTTCAATTATGTTCTTGATAAGCTGTTGAGTGTGTAAGGAATATTTCAACCCAAGCCCAGAAATATAAGAGTCAAATTCTTTCTGACATGCCCCTACATAGCCAGTGATCAGACCGGCGAAAAGAGCTATCCTATCTGACGGGGAATTGGGAACTGAAGTTTTGCCAGGATATTTAAAATTAGACATCATGAGCTAACGTTTTCCTGCAAACTTTGTCGGAATTGCTTCTTGAACATGAGTCGATATACATGTACAATGTATAATTGAAAATGGTAAATGAGAATTGGTTGGAGATATGTGAAGTGACAGACATAGTCAGACAAGCTAGTAAAGAGCTCATATAAAAAGCATAAATATTGTACAAAAGTTCTCAAAGGAGAACAGGAGGAGCTGGATAAAATTAATATTCGTTATTAATTAATTAATTCGCCAAAATGTGTACAGGGCCAAATATGATATCTTTATTGTATCAATAGTATCCAAAAGTCAATTTTATTGATAATTAACTTTTTAATATTTTATTGAGTAACTGTGGGATGGATAAGAGATTAGGACCATTAAACGTCATTTAGAATAATGGAATGGTTTCTATGGCACCAAGAAAATGTTATATGTGCCAATTGTCAATTTAAAAAACACCCACGTTCTATTCACTTTCCAAATATAGAATACTAGCATAAAGACTATTGTATTCCTCCACCTGGGCAAGATCATAATCCATCAGAAGAAACATGTCATACACATTCTCAAATTTCCGTGATGAGAAATTTCAAACTTTTGCTATAATCTGATTCAAACCACATGTGTCCTAACCAGTTGTTAACATCCTATGTTCGCCTACCTCTACTGTGGCCACTTACCACCACTATAATGTAGAGAGATGTAACCTTAAAGTTTAGGGGTCGGGACATTTTGCTCTGTGTCCATACTGTCCGCTGGGGCCTGCAACCTTTACGAGGACAGGATGAACTTTAATACTGGAAATGCCACCCCAAAGTATTCAGCAGCTGCAATGATAGAATGTAATGAATAGTGTAAAGTCCACAAAGAAAGGTCTCCATTTCGCATTCATGGATGCACTAATCACTTATCTCGTCTTTCTTTTTACACAAAGAAAGAAATTACCCCTCATCTCGCAGATGATTTAGGTAGAAGATACTGTATTCATTTCCTTAACTGCTTAAACCTGCAGATCTTGCTGCACGTCCAGTAACAGTCAGAGTGCAGTCGGGACAGGTACTCAGCCCTATATATAGGGGCGCTGGGCCTTTAAGGGAGTCACTTACATGCATTTATCCGTGTGTACATTAGGACAAGATGAGTCTTTGTATAGTCTTTGCTGGGAGTATAGACAGATACAAGGTGGGTTGTATGTCCATAGCTGTGTCAAAGAGTCAATAGTGTCGTCCTCAGTACCCTACTATGAATATGCTGGCTACAAGCTTTGGCTGCTGTTTGGGGTCAATATTCCCCAGGAGTGAACCGTTATGCTAGATCAATAAGGTTATCGAGACCTAGTGCAAGACCTTGAAATGTACCTCGTCCAGTTTTAGGATTCTTGACTTACCTCAGATTCACAATAAAAGTTCTCTCCCTAGTTATGTAATAAGTATGTGTAGTGATTTTTTGGATTTTTGCCCAAGCATATCTGCAATGCCATTTCTCGAAAACTATAATTATTGATCTTCTAGTATGATATATCACTGGAAATCTCATGACTTCAATTTAAAGCTGGCCTTTTCCTGTAAATACCTTTATCCCTTGCATGTACACATATGTCTAGCACAGAAAGAAATTGTATTGAGACCATAAATAAAGAGCAGATTGAAGAGGTTATTCGATACACCTGCCCATGAATATAGGGCCTTGATTGCACTTTATTACTACATAACAGACGACACCTTCCTGCAAAAAAGACAATATTGGTGGAGGCAGTCCTGTCATTTAAACTGAGAACTGTTATTAGAGAAAAACTGTAAAATAATTCAGTTTTGTATGCATGAACCCTGGGTCACACAGGGTACGTCATTTTCGAGCGTAAGGAGCTGTGCTGTGTCGCCTGCAGAGGGACAGGAACAGGTAGCACCCGTGCAGAATGTGAGCATTCTAATCACACACCCACTGGCCAGATTAGACATCAGGAAACATTCATTGAAGTATATCGTTTCATGAACAATCTGAGATTTTATCGGCCTTAGTTGACTGTCCTGCTACATTACGTTGAGACACGAAGGAACTTATCAAACAATATGGCCAGCTTGTGAACACATATAGATCATACAAATCTGCTAAAGGAAAACCCGTCTAGGATCAACAGGAATACAGGTCTTTTGTGTACTACCTTTCTATGGCATAAATGTGCAAACAATCAGTTTTCGTTAATAATTAATCATCCTTATAGTTATCTAACTGCATGACCCAGTGGCCTGTAGTGTGAAATAGTAGTATTGCCAATCTGCTCTTTACAATAAATGGCATTTACTATACCTATTGGCGTGCTGGAATTAGAAAGCAAGTTTCGGGAAACAAGAAGAGGAAGCCTCTTTCCCAAGAGAGGGGATTGTCCTTCTCTCCAACAAGAGTTTCCCCCGTACCCATGTATACTACTCAACAACTCCTCCGACTCTCTGCCCCTAGTGGCCATCCCTACCCTCCCAACCCCCTCCTCTATATCCAATCTTCTCCACTCACCAAGCACAGGCATGTACCACCAACCACTTAGACCCCTCACAGTGTGGTTGTGATGGATCTGCTTGGAGATGGTCGAGACCCTACCCAGTCTCTGCTCAATCCTGGTTCTTTGGCTCATGTGAAATGCATGAGTAGGGAAATGGCCAGAAGGGGAAGAACCGCTCGAGGGGGTCAGGCCTTGGCTAAGGGTGAAGGAAAGTGAGTAAGGGTGAGACTGGGAGTAGGAATAAAATAAGCATCCCATAGGTGCTCTCTTCCAATCCATGTTCAGCATTTTTTCCATGGGTCTCTGAGAAATGTTGATGACTAAATCACAGCCATTTCAGTTCTCATCCCTCAGGTATTAAAAAGAAAGGTAGACCAGAGGGGACTTTTTATGCATAGCATTTGGATTCATGGGTAACGCATGGCCATTATTCACAAGTCAATCTGGTGAAAGGGCAAGAGGCTATTGACATTATTTATGTTGCAGCTGACTACTTAAGAAACCTCAAAGGCACAACCATCAGCATTTAACCATGGGTAATTCCAATGCAAGACTATAGATTTCTACTATAAATTGTTTCAGATACAGTGTACCCCATACCTGAAAGAAAATGCATCATCATTCTATCACACTGACCTGATAGAGGTGGGTTTAATAGTTCGGTGTGGCCTTTCCTGGCTGTACCACCCCTTCTCGGTCCAAACTGTGAGACAAACTTCACATCAGAGGCTTTCGACAAAGCCCTACAACTACAGATTGTAGTCACACTTGCACACATCTTGTAGTAATGGTCAGTATTTTTGCCCCTGCCCATGCAGCACTTGGGGTGCCTTGTTCTGCTGGTCCCTAGAGAGAGCTGTTGGTCCACAATAAACCACAAACTGGCCACTAGCTAGTCCAGCTATGGCAAACAGCTGCCATTTTGATGATCCCCAGCTTTAGTCCTGCAGGATCCACTCCTCACAAATCCACTGTCCTTACAAGTAGCCACATTTTTATCCAGGGTCCTTACACCACTGGGGTGCAAAGGAACCGTAGCTGTACTCATATTTGCTTGAAGTGTTGTCTTACCAAAGGCCCTTGTGGAGAAGGAGAATCTTTCATCACATGGAGCCAGACAAAGGTTATGAAACATGACATCAGAGATTAATTCACACACATTTTGTTTTCAATTCAAATATGTTGCATGTAAATGAGATGTGTCATATAAAGAAGACAATAACTAAATATATTCTGGGGATTGGAAGACACATTGAATATAATATGGTGTAGGGATATATTCTCTGTTGAAGAATTGTGTCTTCACTCACTCAGAATACTATGTCTTAAGAAAGCCATTCTTAGATTTATGTGTTTTATGATAGGGTGTTCATAGTCCCTGCAATAGAATTATTTGATTTTTGTAAAACAGTAAATGGGTGGCAAACTAAGATCAGTGTTTGCAACTGTTCATATTATATGAGGCATTTAACAGGTCTCTTTAATTGAGCCACTGTGTATTTAAGTAGTGCATATCAATTTAGACCAAATCCCCGTTCTGTAACTTTTATCGTTATTGAAATGGTGTATGAGCTGTAGCGAGGGTTTACTTGTGAACAGACCAATGAATATATGGTCATTTTAAATGTGCACGGTCTAAATGATATGATGGGGAAAATGTTATATGGACACCATGAAAGAGCATCTGCAAAAGAAGTAGAGAATCAATTAAAGGTATTAGATGCCAACCGGGAATGGAGGTGAATGCTAAAGGATATAAGCATATGTGACAGCACCTGCATGCCTACCATAGCTTCTAGACATTCCAGTAACATGGTCTACCAACCCTGTACCCAATTGTCTGCACAAACCAAATCAGATTACCTCTGCTTAGTAGTGATGGATTCCAGCATGTGTATTACATCTCTACTAGATGTCTAGATTCATTTGAGCTGGTATTTCTTATGAATTGCAATTGGCTAGGGACACATCTATTTAGTCATCAAGTGGAATCATTAATGGTTCAATTCAAATTCCCTGCAATATGGTATGGCTACCTTTGAACCAATGTCATGTGGTGAACAAAGTCACCTGCTAGATATCAATAAATGAGTACTACACACTTTGTCTGACAACAGATTCACAGTCAATAGTAGTCAATAGCCAAGCTATGCTAATAAGTCAATACGGTCATCCTCACAACCATATGAATATAAATTGTTGTTTCTTCAGACAAAGAGGTCAATATTACCATGGCCTGCTGTAGATCTCTGACAGGAAATATTAAGTTTATTGAAGAGCAACCTTCTTTAATGTTAACCATTTGAAGGTACTAATGGCTGTTGACTGTGATGAGCTCCCATAATTATAGAGTTGAATGTTTGTCTTTCATACAGTCTTGGGGAGAAACAGATTCCAAAGTCACACAGCGTTTTTTAAGAGGTCATATAGATGGCATTAAAGTTTGATGCCTGTCTCATTTTCAATCTAAATGGAATGTGGTATCTTCTATATTAAAAAGAAAAAGTGAACAGTTCAGTATAATTATGATGTCAGATCTGCAATACTTCTACCAGTTTTATTCCAGGCTAAAGCTTGATACTTGATCTTCCTTTTTATCAAAACATATACAAAAATTGCGTGTGTGTTGAATGATACATCTAGTGGTTAGGTATTAAGATCAGAAAATACCAATACCCAAATAAATTTTAGGTTTCTCTCCGTGAGTAATATGTTTTTTTGAAGAGGAACCAATTGTTCTTATGTTGCCTAATAAGAGGGTGTTGCATTCATAGGAAAGATATGGGATCAGAAGCTGAACTGATGAAACCTACATAATACATTCAGTTTTGGCAGGCTTGGTTCCAGGCAATTCCCTTTGGGTCGGGTGGCCTCCCTAGTATAGACTATGAGAGACTTTGTCAGTTTGTCACAGTTTGAGACAGCCCCAGTCACGCCATGCAGTTTACTAAAACATTGTCCCCAGTTGCATGACAATGATGTATGAAACTTATGGGCAACTGAAAGAAATACTGACTGACTACAACATTTCTCATTAGGCTAGACCAGCACTTTGGGACTGCAAGGGGCGGACACCTTTAGAGTCGCACATGTGACTTTAACAAAGCTGCTGTGCGTGTGAATGATCCATTTCAAATGAAACGGAATTTTTTTTTCTGCCATGGCAGTGGAATGCAGGGTGCCAAAGCAATTTGTTAACAAAGTCATGACCAACTTAAAATGTTCCATTGCCTCTCTTTTTTAATGGAGTTTGAAATGAAATCCATTCAGAAATCCATCAAAATTTGATATAGAAATCATATTATCTGCAAACCATGTAAAAGTGAATCCTGGATAGGGCTTCATAGATACAGATAGGGTGATTCAATAGATGCTTATTTTCATTACCGGGGGAAGGAGTAGGCAAATGCTAGGGCATAGACACATTTGGGACAACGGGCCCATTGGCCCCATAGCTTCCAGACATCACATACTAAATTGGGTTACATCTTTGGAGTAGTGATGTTTCTGAAGTCTGTGTATATATGTTATGTTCATCCATCTTAATCTCATCTGGTAGAAATTCCATCTATATTAATCATCTGGACTTGATGCTCTGTATAGCAGTGTAAGAGTGGTATTACGTAGGCATTTCCTTAAAGCTTGAGTTATCTAACATGGTAAATCAATAAAACAATCCTGTATAGGGCCTTGATTGCACCTAATTGCTAGGACACAGACATCACTTCTCTATTGAATATCCAAGATTGGTGGAGACAGACCTGTCAGTTTCTTCGTAGATTACATTCTTGCAACTGGAAATTGATTTCTAAAAGACATTGATTAAAGTAGACAGGCTCAAATTTATATCAGGAGCTTTGGAAAAGTAACTGTACAGTGGTGCTAATTCACAGTGACAGACAGTAGGTAATGGATTCTCAGTTTTCAAACTTTATACCACATAGTATATTAGTTTAGCATAATCATGTTATCATAATTATCAGTTAAGGCATGCTGTTAGCGATGTGCAATATATGACAAGGAAAGCCAGAATAAAAGTATAAACATGCATATTGTGACGTATAACAAAATTACAAAAAAAGACAAAACATGTCTAAGGGAAATGATAACAATAATCAATTTAAGGGTAAAAGAGATCAGCATGCATTTTCAGCATCTAGCAGCATGTTTTAAAGAGGGGTGTCATTATTCTGCAGTCTGGTCTGACAACAAGCTATAGCCATCTAGATAGAAATCGAAAATGGAGCTAGGGTAATATATGAAGGAACTCTGATTCTAAATTCATGTTCTTGTCTGGCCTGGTTCTTAATTATTCTCTTTGTGCGGTTCCATTTAGATTCTGCTAGAGCCTTTGTAAAGAACCTGTCTTACTTTGTCAAAAAGGTATTGTCAACTTAACCAGAGCACTCAAAGAAAAGGGATGCAAACTGAAAGAAACCCAGGCGACCTTTCATGTCAGGCCTTTGGGGACACAAAATAATAATAGGCGGACACTTTTTACAGAACTTTTGTGCATTTGAGTAATAGATTTGTAATTCAGTGTTTGTACTGTTACAGACCTTAAAATACTGTAGGGTGTTTGAACAAGGTTGCATGTGTGAATAGCCTGAAGAAGTTATTTTACATTGCCAAGGTCCATTAAGGATATCAAAAATAATCATTATCAACAAAGAAAATAAAATTACATATATTAAAAAACAAAAGAGCAGACTTAAAGGCGAAACGCTTGCTACCCCTGCAGTAACAGGCAGAGCTGAGCGAGGACTGGCAATCTGTCTTTAAATAGAGTGGGTGGAAGTTTAAGAGGTGATGCAACACACCTACCAAGGAATAGGACATTGATTGTACTTAATAACTATGATACAGGCGACACCTTTCCACAAAATATACAAGACTAGTTGATGCAGTCATGTAGTTTCTTCTCTGCTAACAGTCACACAATTGGAGATCTCTAGAAAACATGGCTAGAAGTTAAGAGCTTTAGATCAAAGATTTTATCAGCCACGGTTCACTGTCCATTTATTGAACTCACTAAGCAGAGGCATGTCCCACCACACAATTATACTCCCATAGCGTGGTTGAAATGGATCTGCTTGGAGATGGTGGAGACCACCCAACCAGTTTCTGCTTAATCCTGATACTTCGGCTCATGTGAAATGCATGAGCAGGGAAATGGCCAGGGGGGGGGGACTGCTCTAGGGGTTCAGACATTGACTAAGGGTGAAGGAAAGTGAGTGAGGATGAGACTGGGAGTAGGAATGAAATAAGCAGCCCAAGCCATGTTCAGCATTATTTCCCAAGGCTCTCTGATAAGTGTTGATGACTAAATCACAGGCATTTCAGTTTTTTATCCCCGTAGGCGGGAAGTGGTATTGAAGAAAGGGACAGCCATGGGTGATTCCAACTGAAACAATTTATGCATTAAACCTTATTGGCTTTAGGTAAAGACAGATACATTTTTTGAAATACAGTTTCAAATATTTGAAAACAAAGAACATCATAAAGAATTTATTGCACTGCCCTGGTAGAGGTGGATTTAGTTGGGTCGCGGCCATTGCAGAATGGACTACTGCGCATCCCTCTGCGCATATGGCTTATAATGGTCAGAATAATGCCATTTTAGAGCACTTTTATATTTTGATGTAATAACTAGGTATTTTAGAATTTTTTAACATTCTTCAGGAACTTTCATCTATGAAGTAATATATGGCATTTTAAAGAGCATCAAAGTGAATAAATTGCTTTAATATATCCAAAGCTTCATGGTGAGATAATCTGATATCCTGATTGTTGGGAGTTAAACCCATAACACAATGCTTCAAAGATTTGATTTAGTCCATTTTTGCATTACTTTCTTTCAAAGGGCCAAAACCTTCAAATTATGTATGGCACCCCATATCAAAATTACTCTTATTCATCAGCAAATGATCCAATCTTTTAACTTTTACTATTATTTTTCTTTGATTATGTAAGGAAATAATGAAAACTTTTCATTGAAAGATGACATTTTTTCCCAGAATGCAGATTGCTAAATGTCTGAAAATGTTTTTAGAATAAAGTTATATATCCTTGTGTTCATTGTGTGATGTTTCAGAATTCTGTGGTTATTGTTTGATAGAAAAAAAAATCATACGAATCTTTGCATTATTTTTCGTTTTTTAATGTAAAATTAAAACACGTTTATTTTTCAAAATTCCATTTTTCAAAAAGTAGTTCGGCAACCTCTACTTTTCTTTTCATTTTCTGTTTTCAAATGATTTAGGGTACTCACAGAAAAGATATTTGCGAAATTTTGATGACTTTGATTCAATGGGATCGACCCGCCTTAAACAGTTCTATGTGGACTTTACCCTATCTTGGTTGTAACACCCTCGGTCCAAACTGTGAGACAAACTACATGATAGAGGCTTTTAACAAAGCTCCTACAACTACCGATGGTGGTCACACTCACACACATCTTATAGTAATGACCAGTATCTTTGCCTCCACCCCATCCACTGGCAGCTTTGCCTTGTTCTGCTGGTCCCTAGAGAGTGCTATTGGTCTACAATAAACCACATACTGGACACCAGCCATGGCAAACAGCTGCCATTTTGATGAGCTTCAGCTTCAGTCGTTCATTTTCTGTTTTCAAATGATTTAGGGTACTCACAGAAAAGATATTTGCGAAACTTTGATGACTTTGATTCAATGGGATCGACCCGCCTTAAACAGTTCTATGTGGACTTTACCCTATCTTGGTTTTAACACCCTCAGTGCAAACTGTGAGACAAACTACATGATAGAGGCTTTTAACAAAGCTCCTACAACTACCGATGGTGGTCACACTCACACACATCTTATAGTAATGACCAGTATCTTTGCCTCCACCCCATCCACTGGCAGCTTTGCCTTGTTCTGCTGGTCCCTAGAGAGTGCTATTGGTCTACAATAAACCACATACTGGACACCAGCCATGGCAAACAGCTGCCATTTTGATGAGCTTCAGCTTCAGTCGTGCAGGATCCCCTCACAAATCCACTGTCCTAACAGCTAGCTACTGTTGTATCTAGGTTGTAGCCATCCTTAGAGTGTAAGGGAACCATGGCCTTATCCATATTTGCTTGGAGCTTTGTCTTACTTAAAGGCCTTTGTGGAGAAGGAGAATCTGATGGCACATGAAAGGCTTACAAAGGTTATGATAGATGGCATTAAAGATAAGTTTGCACACACAATCTTGTTTTTAATTTTACCATGTTACATGTAAGCAAGATGTGTTATACAAAGAAGACAATGTCTGTGAAAAGGAAATCTCACTTCAAGACCAACTTTTGTAAAGATCTCCACCTTACTTCTATTACAAACACATTGTCACGTTGACTGGAGTGCAACAGGAAATGGTGGGAAATTGAAAGCATTGTCTACAACCCTCCATATGCTGCGTTGATAAAGCCACTGTGTATGTAAGTAATGCATATCAAGATAAATGAAAGAATTCCTTTTTTATGACTTCCCGTATTACCAGTGAAATGGTGCAAGTGAGGAGATCCCGTGAGAATCCCGTGAGTTAGGCCAAAACATAGAAAACTGTGTCTTATGTTATCTAATGTTACCTAGCAAAGCAGAATTTATATCTTAGGAAAGAAAGGAAATGAGGGACATTCATCTACCTACCCTAGATGTGTAAGGTATGTAATCTGAAATATCTCTTATCTTTTTTTTGCCCTACTGCAACTGCATGCCATAGCTTCTATACATGCCAGTAACTTAGCCTGCCAACCCACTAGCCAATCGTCTGCACAAACCAAATTGGATTACCTCTGTTTAGTAGTGATATTTTTCCAGCATTTATATCTAAAATCATATCTAACTTGATTATGCATTTCTTATGACTTGGCTTATCTCAGAAATTCCCTGTAATACATTGAAGGTTAAATTTGAATCAATATCATATGACCATGGTCATGTGGTAAACATTGGACAGAGTATCTATCAAAACGCTTCTTGTCACCTGCTAAATAGCTGTGAGAAAGTACCATAAGGTTTGTCTGGCAACAGAGCCACAGTCAATTACTGTATGTCTAGCTATGTCAATAAGTCAATAGCTTCATACTCAGAACCATTTACATTATGTTGTTGCTTACAGACGCTGATGGTCAATATTAGCTGTAGACCTCTGACAGAACAAGATCAGTCGATTTAGTAAGATAAACCAGTGCATGAGACATGAAGTCTACCTGCCCCTATTCGGCTGGTTCACCTTAAACCAATGTACTCAATATTGATACTCCGCATTGATGTAAACAATTTGAGGATGCTTATTGCTGCTGACTGTGAAACTGCCATTTGAAGTAGAAGGTTTGTCTTACCTACAGTCTTTGAGGGAATCCAAAGTCACACTGCAACACATGAGATAATATGTCATCATCTGACATCTGTCTCATTTCCTATTTAGATCCAATAGGTGAAGGGAGAAGACCTATTCTATGTATGAGAGTAAAGAGCTTAGTATAATGTCAAAACTGAGAAAAAATCATACCAGTCTGGTTGCAGGCATAAATCAGACACTTCATCTTTTAATACAATAGTATACAAGTGTTGTGTCGAAAAGAGCTACCACAACATGTCAGGAAGCTACATCTAGTGCTGAATTATTGAGGTCAGACATAATTATTACTCAATTAATGATATGTTTTAAGGAGGAATCAAATTCCTATTTTTTCATGTTACCTAACAAGAGGGTCTTGCTTTATAGGAAAGATATAGGGCCAGAAGCTGTAGTCTGTAGTAGATGATGAAACCTGCATAATACATTCAAGTTTTTGCTGGCTAGGTTTCAGGCAATTCCCTATGGGGAAGAGGGGGGGGGGTCTTCCCTCCAGAGTCTATGACGTCTTTTGTCAAGACAGCCCCAGCCCACTCCCCACGGCTTACAAAAAGGCATTGTCACCAGCAGCACGGGAATGCTGTAAGCAAATGGTGAGCAACTGAAAGAAATGCAGACTTCTCTGATATTTCTCGTTAGGCTAGAACAGCACTTGGGGACTACAATAGCAGACCCCTTTAGAGCCCCCTTTAGAGCCCCCTTTAGAGCCTCAGATGTTGCATGGCTTTAACAAAGCTGCTGTGCATGTCAGTGATGTATTTCAAATGAAATGGAAATTCACTTTTTCTTTCACGGCAGTGGAATGCAGGGTGCCTAAGCAAGTTGTGAACAAAGTCATGGCCATTTCAAATGTTCATAGTCTCTTTTTTTAAGCCACCAGACAGGGAAAACGAATTATCCGAAGATAATAAAAAACTAAAACAGTGTGAGCCTTTATAGATACAGATGGGGTGATGCAATAGATGATTGTTTTATCCGGGGAAGGAGTGGGTAACTGTTAAGGCATAGAAACGTAGTGGATAACAGGTTCATGTTCCTGCAGCATGTGTATTACATGTACATATAACTTTATCTCATCTGGTAGAAAATTCCATCCACATTAATCATCTCAAATTGACGTTCTGTATAGTACAGTGCAATATGTACTACATAGGAATTCTCTTTAAGCCTGAGCTATCTAACATGGTTAATCAATAAAACCATCCTGTATAGGGCCTTGATTGCACCTAATTGCTAGGACACCGACATCACTTCTTCATTGAATATCCAAGAGTGCTGGAGACAGACCCGTCAGTTTCTTTTCTGATGACATTCCTACAATTGGAAATTGATTTCTAGAAGACATTGATTGAAGTAGACTGGTTTAAAGCCATATCAGGAGCTTTGGAACTCTGACTGTAGGGTTGTGGTAATTTGCAGTGACAGACAGTAGGTAATGGAAGTTTATGGAAGCTCTGAAATTCTCTATCAGATAGTATTTTTGTATAGCATAATTGTGTTATCATATCAGGTAAGGCATTCTGTTAGTGATGTGCATTATAAGACGAGCGAAGCCGGAATTAAAGTGTTTGGATTTTGTGACAGATGGTTATATTACTCTCTGTATTTCATGATATATGATGCTTTAGCTTATTATAAAGTCAAAGCATTATTTTTACTTGAAATGCCATATATGCATGCTGCTATAGTAGTGTGCAAACTTATCCGACACACAGGCTATCAACACATATTCTTATAGTATATTATACTGGAGTTGATTACTCGATAGTCTGTTGGAGGAAAAACTTGACCAGACCCGTCTCAAATCTGATAGATGATTGAGTTATGTCTAAATGTCCATGTATAGAGCTGTTGTACAACTGTTAACCTCAGACAGGTGGTACTAACATGGATAGAAAGGTTGACACAACTGGGCCAGAAAGTGGAAAGGATGTCTGAGGGTAGACATAGGGAGCCCCACTAGGGCCAAAGCTAAACATCAAAACAGCGGTTGAAGATCTCCAGTCCCACGTCACGTTGACGCGAGACTGATTTAGAATTTTGGCAAAAATGCAGTACTAGATCCACACATAGGTTTAAGAGTTCACCATTGACAATCAAATAGAAATCAACCATGTGTATTATTTTATCAGTTTATGACTCTGTCATAATATTTTGTAGAAGGTGCTACCTTTACGCTGAAAATGGATTCTATAACCCACAAAATTGCAATTTTGACCCAATGAATTAATTCCATGGGCAAAGAAACATATTTCTGGCATATTATACTATATTCCTATTATGATACAGATGATATTTATTGATGCAGATAGCAGTTCGATGTTCCTATAACAGACATCCCTGGAAATTGATACATTTAGCAGTCCTTTGATACAGTTAGCAGTTGGATGGTTGACTGCTAAGTATAGTTCATACAGTTAGCAGGATTGATACACTTAGCAGTTGTACAACTGTCCCAGACGAAAACCGATTATTTTATGACGGATTATTGAGATCTGACTGAACTGCAGTGATATTATGGTCCTGGCTTTTGTCTTCTCCCTTCTATACAAAGGGTATACTTTTCTCAGCCCCCTCCTTGGGATGGATGACACTCAAGTAGTATTATGTAGGAAGTAGAACGCAACTATCAGGAAAGGAGGACCTTTGCCTTAGAGATGGCTTTGAGCATTGTCATTTCATCCACCAAGAGTTGCTCTCCCTGCCTAAGTATAACACTCAACAACTCTCCTGCCCCTTGCCCCTTGTATACCCGACATCCTTCACTCACTAAGCACAGACACGCATCACAACCCACTTATATCCACATAGTGTGGCTGTAATGGATCTGTTTGGAGATGACGGAGAGCACCCACCGTCCAAGTCTCTGCTCAATCCTGATTCTTAGGCTCATGTGAAATGCATGAGCAGGGGAATTGCCATAAGGCTAGGGGCTAGGAGGGGTTCTGGCCTTGGATAAGGGTGGAGGAAAGGGGCTAAGGGTGGCACTTTGAGAAGGTGTGAAGTAAGGATCCCATGGTTGTCCTCTTCCAACCCGTTCGGCCAAGGCACTTTCAGAAGTGTCAAAATCACTGTCATTTGTGTTAAGAGTGTAATAGAACAGGGGTGGTCATGACTAAGAGTAGTATCAGTGTTGGGGTTAAGCCACAGCAGTTATTCGTTATTGTGTCGTTGGACTGGGTATGAGGATCTTCTTTAATGTGACATACCTACTACAGATAAGAAACCTTAAAGGGACCAATGCATGCACTCAACAACATTTACATATTAGTCATTTCAAAACCTGGGTTCACGAGCACTGGGTATAAAAGGGTATATTCATTATGATATTGGGTCAGAAACATTGTCAGGGAAGCATAATGGGTAAGTTTGAGGTGAGGCTAATACGCGGGTTAGGATTTTATGCGAGAATGCATGGTTCATGTATATGATTCGGTTCTCTTTGGGATTTCTCACTGCATTGTAGGCTTTTGAGCAAAGAAAAACGCATGCATATGGCTACTCGCATTGCAAGTAGTAGCACAGCTATAGACCTTTTCCTAAATCCTGATCTAGTAGGCCTATTCGTGAACTGACAGATTAATTCATGATAGTCCTAAACGTCGATGGATTGCATTCCGTAGAGGTATTTTATAAAAAAAAAAGTATGCATAGTTCCAACACGGAAACAGATTGATACTCAGAGTGTAAAAAATAACAGACGTTAAAGAGGTTGATTCAACAGAGGAAGTTCCCCAGGAGGAAGAGGAGGGGAATGCTAAGGCATAGACACATGTAAGACAACACCTGCATTGCTACAATAGCTTACAGGCATACCAGTACATGGTCTCCCTACCGTCTACCCAATTGTCGGCACAGACCAAATTGGATTACCTTGTACACAGAGAGAAGAAGAAGAAGAATCACTGTAACTCTCAAACGGGAGTCCAGCCCCGATCACTGTGGTAACTCTCCCCCACGACTCTAAAGTGACTCCGAATCATGAGGGAGTCTTAGAAAAGGAGTGATTATCGAGTTATTATAGAGTCCTGCTACTGTTAGGGAGTCACTTTAGAGTCATGGAGAGAGTTACCTCAGTGATCAAGTCGGGAGTCACAGTGATTCTACTTCTTTTCTCTGTTTAGCAGAAGTGATGTTCTTCAAGCGGGTGTATACCACGACCCTAATCTGAACTGGCAATGCAGGTCTTCTGAAAAGACTTGTCATGTTTATAATTATAGCCATCAAACGTGACAAAGAGAAATAATTATGATTTGGGAGAATCCCATTCTTAACAATGATTATATTAGAACACATTTACATGACCACTACCATTGCAAAATGGGGCCCAGACAGTACACATTTTTCCTGAATCCTGACGCTTATGGTAAATCCATGATACCATTCTGAATGGGTCTTGATAGCATCTAATTGCTACGACACAGGCGCCACTTTCTTACAGAATATCCAGGATGGGTAGAGATGGATCTGTCAGTTCCTTCACTAATAACATCCATGGTATTGGACATTGATTTCTAAAAGATATTGATTCTAGTAGACAGCTTTAAAGTCATATTTAATAGGGGCTTTAGAGATGTGACTGTTATAATGTACAGAGACAGAGAAACGCTCATGGATTCAGTTCTAAAAGCTTAATTCAGCTTAGCATTATAAGCAGTTTATCATATAAGGCAAACCGGTTCAGAAGCTACTAGAAATGTGCATGGTTACAGAACTTACATGAATAATGGATATAATGCGGGGGCGTAGGAGCATCTTTTCATTCGAGGGCCCAATAAATTCATTGTAGGTCTGGCCTTGAGCAATGCAGAAAGCATAAATTAATACTATTTCCTTTAGCAGTGCACCTTTCTTGTAGTCCTATATGTATAATTACATTATTGCTATCTTATATGGAAATACAAATCAGTTCATTTGAAAGCCTGAGCAATTATGCACAGAATCAACTATGTATATTCTTATGATATACACCTTCATGTTTGAACACCTTAGTGCTTGCTCATTTGGTGGCCTAGTGGCCACAGCACACAGGAGCAGATTTTTTTAAACAGATTCAGACTTTATTTGAGATATATTTTCTAGGTTAATTTATAATAATGAATAGCATACATGTGAACGGTCCATCGTTGGTGATATTTCATATTTCAAGACCAATGTATATTTGAAAACCTATGCTTATATATGGTGGTATGGCAATACTGCACTACGATCTGTCACTTTATTATTCTACTGTGACCTGTAAGGTTACAGTAGTCTAAGGTCGACCCTACCCGACCATTAATAGCATCCCATCTAGCTAGTGATAAACAGGGGTTAATATTCTAGGGGGATTTTGAGACTATCGCCCTTCTGATTAAGAAGAGTTGCTCCCTTCCCAAGTATACTCCTCCAACCCCCTGCCCCCTTGCGACCACACCTACCCCACCGCCTCAACCCCTGCCAACCCTCACTATCAAACCTTCTCCATTCACCAAGACACCTTGCACCACCCACTTTTACCCTATGGTGTTGCTGTAATGGATCTACCCATAGCTGACAGAGAGCACCCACACCATCTCAGTCTCTGTTCAATCCTGATTCTTGGCTCATGTGAAATGCATGAGCAGGGAATGGACAGATGGCCACAAGTTGCCTGAAGGTTCTGGCCGTGGCCAAGGGTTAGGTAAAGGGGTCATTGGCGATACTGGGAGAAGGGAGTGAAATAACCTACCCTCACCCATCCCATACTCAGCATTCAACCAAGACTCTCTGAGAAGCATTGATGGCAGAACCATAGCCAGCCTTGTGCTGATCCCTCAGGTGGGAAGTGGAATAGGGGAAGGGGTGAGGCCAGAGTGAGGACATTATTTAGCCATAGTGTTGGGATTGATGGGTAAGCTAAGGTCATTATTCATTACTGTTATTAGTCATTGTGGCAGATGGTAGAGGCTACTGGTGTTCCTTAGTGTAGCACTAGAAAATGTGCCAAACCTAGACATTTTCTTAACATGGGTTCTTTGACCTACAATTAGGGCATCATTTATGTTTTTATCTTCTTTCATCTGATATGTATCTTGTTGTCAACAATATATACAGTGGATTTTTGTACTAAAGTTGGAAAGTCACACAAAACCAACCAAATTTAAGGTATGGTTGACAAGTTTGTTAGATTTAAGAACTTAAATGTTTATTTTAAACAATTTTCCTGGGTTTAACATCTTCCCCATCCAAATTGACACGGGAATAAAGAAAACAGGCGTTTCGCACATAACTCCAAGACCTGCAGAATATGGCCATACAACGCTCACACACCTTGTAGACAATGGCCACTGCTCTATCCCATCCCCCCTCCCACTGATTGCTTTGTTTCACTGCTTCCTAGCCAAGAGAGAGTTGTAGGTCTCCAATAAACCACTATAAGGACCATCCATGACAAACATCCGCCATTTTGATGAGCCTCGACTTCAGTTCTATAGGATCCCTTCACAAATCCACCGTCCCGCCAAGAATTAATGGACTCATGACAATGCACACCTCTATATGGTTCTTTATACAAATGATTGACATTCTCATGATCCTATTCAAACTTGTTATGCTCTCTCATGCAAAATGTTTTCTTTGACACAGAGGCATAAATTCATGATCAAAAACACAAAATGTTCTCCAACATATTCTGTTTCTAAAGATGTGGATGTATTTTATATTTTCAGACGATGATGGCTGTGCTAACCTGAAGTGTCGGCGACGTCAGGTGTGTCTGGTGGATGTGGAGACAGGAGAGGCAGAGTGTGTCCACAGGCGGGTTCTCAGGATGAAGTGAGTGTCTTGTTGTATTACACTCTAAAATATGTGTGTTGTGGGAACATGCATTTACAGAGCAACACACTTTGAGTAGCGTAACAGAGTAACACACTTTTGAGATCAACACACTTTGAGTAGCGTGTAGTGTGTTACAATATAAAAGTGTGTTAAAAGTGGCTTCAAAAAAGCATGTTACCTTCCTTCACACCTTCCTTAGAGTGTACAGTATTTCCAGAGCTTAGTTGCTCTGTATAGCTAGGACACCACTATCCGATTTTGTAGTCAGATCGCAGCTATTTTTTTTAAGTGTTTTATTGGGTAGATCATTGGATTCGGCGCATTGCCGTTCTGCCTCCAAGCCCCCTTTCTCTTTTTGTAGGGATCTTGAGGTAGAACAACTCACAGTCATGCTGGTCTTTATAAAGAAAGTTACAGATTCATGGGCTAAAGTAAACATATATTATTTTACTACTGGTGATATGAAATTGATGACATGAGATGAGGGATGTCGTCATATAATACTGTTACATATATGGGGATGAGTGTATCTAATATTGTGCTACTTACATGAAACAAGTACTATAGTTTCTCTTTATTGAGACTTTAAAGATATTAAGGTCTTCAATCAACTATTCAGCTATTCTTGCAAATCGGACCCAACAGATGTAATATACAATGCAAACAAACCATGACATTCAATCCTCCATGTTACCATGATCTAACAGGTTTACTTTCGTGAGAATGGACCAGGAAATCAGTCAGTGGAGGTCCAATATATCTCTTCCGCTCATCGGAAAACTGGCTTTTTGTAACAATACAGACTACCAGTCCATTCATTCCGCTAGGATAAATTGAAATGTGTATACCAGTGTACATTAGTCCATATATCAGGTAACGGACGAGTTCCCAGTGTATTCTGGCTACTTTTGCTGGTGTAAAGCAAGGATTTCACCACAGCCGATTGTCCTGGACTTTAGGGATGATAGGGATCCATCTCACTCTGAAATTGCGATCCAGCAACAATATAAGTTAACATTGCTGAATTGCATCGAAAAGAATCATGCATACCCCCTCCCCGAGGATCCTTTCTTTTTTTCTTTTTTTAGTGTCACATTGACTTGGCAACAATGTATTTTCTTACTGTAATCATTATGTAGCCAAATGGAGCACACAGGCACCGTATTTTCAATACCATTGAATGGCCCACACACATTCCTAGGTTCTGGAACAGACCCAAACAGGCCAAAGCCCAACCGTTACCCTACTCAAGTGGTATATGAATGGGTGGCATCCTTCTTCTAGGTCTACTACAGAGTGGTGCCTCTACCATTCTGGTAACCCCCACCAAGTCGGTTTCCACCTATTTGAATCCTGGCCTGGTGTGACTGCTATCAATCATAGCCACATCAATCAGGGAGGTAACCAGGCCCAACCCACGCTGCAGATAAGAGATCGTTACCAGTGACCTTAAAGGAGCCCTGGGTCTTGGGCCTCCATCTCTCACCATTACCAGAGGGGGTGATAAGGGGTATATTTATGGACATCTAGTGACCTATGGTAGTAGGGTGTATCTGTCTGCTATCGGTTTGCCTCTGTAAGTGTGTAACAGGGATTGTGTGCGATTTCAACCAAAAGGGGTCAAATAGGCAATTGGCCTTCACACTATTGGCTATTGGATGCCTCGCTAGTAGAAGGACTCCTTATTGGGGTCTGCTTGATTAATCTTTGGTTGGGCTGAAAGTAGAAACGTGGGAAATTCCTTGATGCGAATGATTTTCTAGGCTCTCATTGTAAATATCTCAAGATTGTTCTTGCATACACCACTAGATTATAGTTGCAGGGATTCGGGTTTTTCTGTGATTTTATCACAGATCGGGTATGTTGGAACAAAGCTGACCTTTTTTAGCGATTTCCTTCATCAAATTCTAAATCAATGCAAGATTTGACAGTAGCTCACCAAATTCTTTCTCTCTGAACAGACAACTTTTATTACTCCTCCTGGTTTAACCAACGGTAGGGTTGCATGACTGGTTCCCTCTCCTTACTGCATGGTGTCAGAGACTGGCTTTAAATGGAGCTTGGTTCAGGAGAAATAAGTCTGTAAGAACCAGGGAGTTGACAGCTCAATTTGTGGCCTGGACAGCTGCGTGAGAGGGACCCGTTACAGTGACCACCCAGGGCAGGTCTTTTCTCTTAGTAATCGGCTGCCCATACTAGGCACAAACTCCCAGGGCACTGTTAATGCAAACGAATAGCAGTGAGTGGTTCCCAATGAAGCACCCTTAAAGTTAAACAGATTGCATTGGAATACTGATACTCAATTTCAAAGCTGATCGAGTACAGGTTGTCATTGGATCTACTTGTGCCTGTGTGGAATGTCCCGTACATAGAATTGACGGGTAGTGCAGGCCCTTCCATCAATATAATGATTATGAGACACCAATTTAACCAAGGGTGTATCTTCCTGTGTATTTTGCTGACATCAGCACATTGATTTGGTGTCATTGATGTGGGGTCTCTCATCACCTGGACAATAACATTGTAGAGATCTACATATCTATGTATACGGTGGTGTGCGCTGAGCTGAAAACCAGTAGATTCCACGTTCCTTCGTCTCTCATTACATAGAGTCAATGGGACTAGAGGTGTGGGCTCTCTATGTGTGGGTGTCACATCTTCTGTTTGTGGTGCCACACACTCCTGCTACACCTTGCTCCTACCCTTCAGATGACCTCCTGGAAGACCCCTCCTCCAGTGGAGGTCGAACTCCAGGGTCTTAGGCACAGCCAAAGTGTAATCAGGCAGTAGTCTAATACCACCAGGAGGTGACAGTATATTCAGGGGGACTGAGGGCTGCTGGTAACAGCCTGGGGGGCTTTACAAACACGCAATCACAACAGGCAAAGCCTCATCCTCTCCAGGGTAAAGGCTTTCATTTTCATGTGTCTGCATGTACCACATTTGACATAATGAATAAGCGCCCCCTGGGTATTTAGAACATTATTCTAATGGCTTTTTAGTACATATTTGTCTAAAAGAAAACGTGAACACTGGAAAAGCTCCCAAAAGGAGAATGTGCTTATAGCGATGTAACTGGTGTGGACTTATCCCAAGGAAAATGGCAGTCTTGTGTGATTCTGTGAGGTCATGGTACTGGATACATGTGTGTTAACCCAATGACATATTGGAAATTCAATATTGAATATTTCCCTGGGTTAACTCCAGGTATCATCCTGGATACCATTTAAATGAGATTCACTCATTAACACCACAACTAAGTGTTGTTTACAGTGTGATATATCAATTACAATATTATTTTTCTCAGTCAGCATTGAGATAGGGTCTATGGCAGAGTAACACATTTACCATTCTGGAAGTCACCACCAAGTCACTTTCCACCTATTTGGATCCTGACCTAGTGTGACCGCTATCAATTACAGCCACATCCACCAGGGAGGTATTCGCGCCCAACTTAGTATTGCAGATAATAGATTGTTACCAGTGACCTTATAAGGGGCTGCCGCCTTGGGCCTCCATCTCTCGCCATCTCTTCCCATCCTCATGGAATAGAGTTTATATACTGTTCCTATCTACTACACTACACACATTCAATCAGTTTCAGTACTGCAGTGCTTCAGCCTTCCAGTACATCTTTGTCAGGTCCCTGGATTCAGGAGACCTACATATCAAACTGAAACCAATTACCACCAATCACTATCATTTCCAACGGTTCTAGTGCTAGCCTCTCACCTGTGGCCCTACTCTGCTAACCCACTGGTTCCTCCATGCCAGAGAAGAGCAAAATAAGGATGTAAAAAGATATGTGTTTTAGGTCGGGCAACGTTGCTTATTGAAGCTGGGCCAACCCCCAGAAATATTTCTCTATAAGATAAGTAACATGTGATAATCGCAGTGAATTTCCTTTTAAAAAATGAGATAGTAGAGAAGAAGTGTACAGTTACTGAGTATCACAGCAAGATATTTCCTCACACTGAAACACACATTTTATCATTCCTTTTGGTTTAACTAAAGGCTCAGTTGCATGCCTAGCCCCCTCTTGTTACTGCTTGATGTCAGGGCCTGGCTTTAACTGGGGTGTGGTCCAGGAGAAATAAGTCTGTTAGCACGGGCGAGTTGACAGCTCAATTTGTGCCCTGGACAGCTGTGTGAGAAAGAGCCATTATAGTGACCATCCAGGACAAGGCTTTTCTCTTTGTAATTGGCCGCCCTTACTAGGCACAAACTCCTAGGGCACAGTTGATACACATTGATAGCAGTGGGCAGGTTTGTGATACTTATTTCTTGAGTATACTGATACACAGTGCAAAGCTAATCGAGCACAGGTTGCCATTGGGTTCATTGTGTCTGGAGTCCCAAGCACTGGGATTTAAGGGTTGGGGCCCTGCTCCAATAGGAATACAGACAATGGCAAAGACACTGGCAAGTACTGCTAATATTCTTTTCCTTTAAGAAACTAGTATTGGAGGTATATTTGCATATTATTATCATTACTCACTAATACTATACAAAAACCTAGATGTACCTCTATAATATCATTTATTATCTACATGTCCTCTGATACAAGAAAATAGTCATCCTTATCAGTCCCCAGCACATGCAGCCTATCTCTTACTATGTACAATACTGATATCAGCACATTGATCAGCTGACATCAACATTGTGTACCCCTTCACCTTAGCAATAACATTGTAGATATCTACATGTTTATTCACTGGCTTGCACAGAGCTGATAAGCTGTGAGTAAAAACCAGATGAGCTCCTCCTTATATTGCCTCAGATAACAGAGGGTCAATGAATAGGACTGTCCAGGTTAGTGGGTTTGCCTTAGCTCTCTGTGTCACATCCCCTATTTGTGATGCCAGCCACTCCTGCTACAGCTACACTGCACCGACACCCTCCTCCTCATGCTCCTTCTTAAGGGTGACCTCTTGGAGGACCTGTCCTCCAGTGTGTACCAAACTCCAGGGTCTGGGCGAGTGTTATCAGGCTGTAATTCTCCACCACCAGGAGGTGACAGTATATTCAGGAGGACTGAGGGCTGCTGGTAACAGCCTGGGGGGCTTTACAAACACGCCATCACAACAGGCAAAGCCTCATCCTCTCCAGGGTAAAGGCTTTCATTTCCATGTGTCTGCTGGTATATGCCTTTCTATTACTTGCTGAGTGCCTGGCTGATTCTGGGTCCCACTTCTGAGTCTATAAAGGATGGGCTAAAGTTTATCCAAGGATATTTTGTGCACACTCTCCAGACAGAGAATAGGACCAGGGCAGAATGGTGAAGTGGGTAGTTACCTAGTACACAGTAGTATATTCCGAAAGCATTGAGGGACCATGTAATATGTATTATAGGTAATTCTGGATGTGGGCCCATACTTCTCTCAGGAAATACATCTATTCCCAAGGAGCCAGCAGGAATCCATACAACAACTTCCTTAGGGAAATAGAGATCACTATATATAAAGCCATGTAATATATTGTTGAGAGGACAGAGAAGTGGGGCTATATCAGTGCTGTGCTATAGCGATGGGTAATGGTATATAATGGTATGTCACACTAACACATCATGACACTATATGACACAATATTTCTCATCTCTGCAATAAACGTTCTGTTTGCAGCATAAACACCATACACCGCTCACATTACCTTTTCTAGCACACTATTCAGACAATGCTGTGCTTAGACTGTAATAAGATTGTCTTCGGTTTACCATTTAAATGTAACATACTGTTACTAGGCCTCCTCTTCATGTGTTGACATGATGCAGTAGCTGGCGCTGCAATTATGCATCATCCCGATCTGTCGGGAGTGTATCAGCCCTGTATGATTAGAATGAATGCGAAACCCCTGAGTTATTTATCGGTGCTGCATTCATGTATGATTCTAACTAATGGCATAGTACATTAAATCACGATGCTATCCTGAAAGGGTTAGTACTGTCATCCTAAACTGACGGGATTCAGATGCATAAGAAGTCTCTGTACAGGACGGTAATTGTCTTCGTGTCTTGAGGCTGGGCTGGGAGGAGGTGGCTTGCACTTACATGGGGCTTTGTCTTCTATATAATGATAGGTTATCTGTTTCATCATTAATATTTCTATTGATGTTCTCTTTATCTGTCTATAGGAGGAAGATGAAAAAGGCAGAAAGTCTTGCAAAGAAGGAGAAGAGGGTAAGTACATCTATATATATACAGATTATCTCTATAGGAATTATGTAGACACTGTGTTGCTATATTACATTATGCGCAAATTCAGTACGGAATAGTTTGATAGTTTGTTACTTAAAACTGGGAATACTTCAAAACAAACATTTCACATTGGTTATAATTGACATTTCCAGAAAGCGGAGAAGCGCCTTCAAGAAAGTGAATCAGACTACTTCATCTCTGAGGTGAGTCTGTCAGTTATCATGCAGTAGTAGAAATGTCACCATTAGATGCTTCTTTTCCTCCTTTTGCAGGAAGCTCTACTTTTTTTTGTTGAAAGCTTTGTATCAAACCAAGTTAATTTCCCTCATAAAACTGAATAAAATCTGCAGACTTCCTACGTTTGGTCAATCAGAGAGTGGCAACTCTGCATGGTAACGAAAGAAATTAAAAGCATACCATTCCACCCTGCCTGATGAATTCCCCTGTACATTCCACAGTCTGACAATAAGTACATATGCACCAGATTATGCAAATAGATGCGATCTGAAATTTCAGATGACAATTTAGGTAAAAACAGAGCTAATTCAGAGCCTAAGGTTCAGCCAATAAACTATTCAGAGGCATGCGGGGAGGGAAGGAATAGGCTAATCGGATTTACCCAATAATAATTTCATTTCTGAAATCAATCGCAAGCAAACCAAGGTGGTGGGTGGGCAGCAGAGTAGTGGCATCCCTGTGTGATCAGTGTGTCATGTCATGGGAGGTAGACCAGAACAGGCCGGGTGGCAGGTTTTATCAATGACCTCCCCGTCCATCAGCCTCCTGCCACTGCAGAGTCTACTGACTCTAGACACCCAGCCATCCACAGCCAATAGGCATCACTCACCCTCCCACATCAAATAGCCATTGATCAGTGCCTTAAACGTGGTTTCTTGGCCATTGTAGATTTATATAATCTAATGAGTATCCAGCTTTAGCAGATTATATGGTCGCCTTTGATTTTATGTTGTCATCTTGTG
The DNA here is from genome assembly GCA_947462335.1 of Harmothoe impar. NCBI lineage: Eukaryota > Metazoa > Annelida > Polychaeta > Phyllodocida > Polynoidae > Harmothoe > Harmothoe impar. The sequence goes on from OX381706.1 coordinate 62,796,705, forward strand.
TTGATTAAACGCTAATGTCCATGGGTCAGTATATTGTCCGTTCTGATTAGTCCTGTTAGATAGGACCATGCATGATGCACACCCCCTGTCCAATGTCATTTCGGTCAGAGCTAAGCCGACTGGCAGTTGGTAGATATTCTTTCCTGCACTGTATAGCTATGGATACTACTGTCTGCCATGCATGTCAGGCAGACACTCAACCTAAAAGGCCTCATTGCAAGTCAATCTTGAGATGGCCTTTTCTTAGCTGGAATATTTGATTAATAATTGAAATGAATTGATTAATAAGTAGTCACACAGTATGTACTGTACCCATTTGCACTGGCAGTGCCATCATTCCCTGTACAAACACCATTCGATCTTCTACATGACGCTTATCTATGAATACTGCCATGCCTAAAATAAAGGTGGATGATTCAGAGAGTGGCGTACAGTATGGGTAGTGGGGAAGGGAGGGATCAGGGTACCTTGTAAGCTTGAAGGGGCAGTCAGGGCCAGTCAGGGGTAGGGGATGGACTGTGACGAGATACCCCAGCCGACATAAGGGGGCCATTTACTCTTAACCCCTTAGGGGATTGGGTAATCCATTCTGTAGGGGCAGGAGACATAAAGGGGCCATACCCGGGCATAGCAGCCATTGGTGAGGTTACACATGTACGAGATCACTTTATATCACTACAGAAATATGGGTAGATGGATGGATAATGGGAATTGAAAATCTAATAACAATATTCTTGTCTCTCTATACTTATCTGGAATAAGTTATCTTTGGTTGTCTCTGTTATGGGTTCTGACCAAGTCCAGTTCCCTGACCATGTCCCTACCTACCCTCCAGCACGGAATTGTCTAACCCCTTCCCAGGCCAGTGTATAGCTCTAGTCCAAGCCCCAACTGACCAAGACAGGGAGTATTCCTCCTCCATCCCATTTTTCCACACTGGAACTCTCTGGTATGTAAGGTAAGAAGAACGTCTCTATTAGTGGCCGCCTGGTGGTCGCCTTTGGCACTGTATATGGCCAATTCTGGACGTAATATGGCTAGCGAAGATTTGTAGGGGACGACTGCGCATGTTCGAGTGTGGGTTCCATAAAAGAATAGTTGGGCTTTGTGGGTTCGCTGACCTACAGCCGACAACGTTTCTTTGATAACAATGTGACTGGGATAGATTATATCGGTCGGACACTATGTGGTTATTGCACATAGCTAAGGAAACATAAAGAAGTATGGCATGCTCTTGCGGATTTCCCCCATACCCAGTGTTTGCGAAAACATGCAAGACATTGGCAATTTCCTTCTAAAATGCCACTGGTCCAGCAGATTTACAAGTGTTGCAGGATCGAATGTCCAGTCACATGTTGGGCTTTTCTAAACTAGAAGAATTCACTTGGGCTTCCAAAGCTGAAATATGTATTTCAATATACTGTGTAAAACTATACATCTCTCCTGATTTGGCCATAAATGCTAACAAAAAAAATTGTATTTTTAATGGACAAAACTCTTTTATACTTAAAATGCTGAAATCATCAGATATGTGGCTATCCGGTCCTCCAAAAATGTAGCCGGTCCTTCAACATTGAAAATTTGCAGGTCCTGTGGGATGAAAAGGTTTCCGCAAAGACTGCATACCCACCCCGACCATTATGTCAATAGTCATACCATTTTATAACCTTAGACTGCTACTAAATATAGACCCAAACACACATCGTATGATCTAAAATGCAGCAAACTGTGTCAATTGATGTTGATACGTTATCATTCCATCTGTATGTATTATTACAGCCATGGAATGTCGAATGAATGAATCACACTTCTCAACAACCAAGCGTCTCCCATCCCTCGTCTCTGGCTATAGGCTATGAGTAGTGTATGGCAAAGTGCCTTCGTCCCAGGGTAATCAGAATCTGTATTGATGCACAAAGGAGTCCACTGACCCTTCATCATACACGTGTACATAATAGAGCTTGTGCTTTTGTATGTTGTGTTTTAGCCTTTGTGTAATAAGTCATTACACTTATTTATTTATCTCTTAAAATATAAAGAAACTCCCCTGAATGAATAGAATGCAATATGTCCGCATGGGGCCACTTATACATGTAGAAGTTGATCAGCCGAGCGTGATATGTACAAGGATCTACACATTAGTAAACGGAATAGGTGGGAAGCATAACGTGAATAGGAGACTCAGATAATCTGGCAAACAAACACAAAATGCACGATTTTGCCAAACAAATCATTCTCTTACCAGTTTGGGTTTATTCACTTGTAAACTTGTATGCCAACTGACCTTGACACGAGGAGTTGGAAATGGTACAAAATTGTAAAAGAGTATTTCATTGATATCTCGTTCACACACAGAGAGCCTGGGAATTGAATGCTGGCTCTTGAATCGCTGATCTCCACTCTAACCCAAATGTTTTTGATTAGCTTGTAAATACAAATCTACTGGAGAAAAAAAAACTCGTAAAATGTGATTTTCATGTCCAGCCAACCAGCTCGTCAGGAATCAGTGAAACAGGGTGAGAAGGGGATGATTTAATCAATAGGATTTGCCAAATAGGAATTTTATTTCTGAAACCAATTCCATAAAACCCAAGGCAACAGCCACCAGAGCTGTGGCATCCCTGTGCTGTGATCAGAGAGCCATGTCATGGGAGGCGGACCGGAGCACGCTCTGTGACAGGTTTTATCCCTACACACTCTTCCCATGTGTAATCCTCCTGCTGTTGCTACCCTACTGAGTATCTCTGCCCCAATATAAAATGCATATTCACATTCAGATAGCTATACATTTTTTCATTAAATATGCTGATATCTGATTCAGCTTCTTTAAAGCCGTTGTGATAAGAAAGATTAGAAAATACAATATAAATTTATGTGGTTTGGAAAATCAACAATCAGATAGAAGACAGTCTCAGCGACGATATCTTGGTAGTGTTTTGGGCTTTGGTGAGAAAGGTAGTCGCCAATTTCTACCCTCCATACACAGGAGATTTCTAGGTTTGGGCAAGGTCATAATAAGATATTTACTGGAATCGAGTACATGTGTTGAGAGTGTGACTTATCGAGTCATTGAGCTGCTGCCACATACAGTGTCTATGGACTCTGGATACCCAGTCACCCAGTGTCAATGCCTATCACTCATCCTCCCATACCAAACACCAATATGATAGCACTCAGTGCTTTAAATTGTTAATGTATGACTCGCTTTTTTTCTAATTTGAAATCTGATAGGGGAGTGCTTCTAGATTTTTTAATGTTTATCTTTATCTAAAGGTTTGGCTAATTTACATTTACACATATGCATGAACTTGAAGTGTGGGAGGAGCGCGAGGAATAGGGTAAGGGAGTGATAATTTGATACGTGTATAACAGGGCAGGGGACATGAAAAGGGCTATGCAGTCCCTTTACAGCAAATTAAATCCAGCACTTAAGTTCAATGGGGGGTTGTGTAAAAGATTTTCTCCCTATCACGAGGAATTTTACACACACACACACACACACACTTGCTCCCTATAGCACTCTTATAGAAGGTATCTGCAGTGCATAGATATAAGAAGGTACTAGTATAGGCTGGGACTGAGTAACAGAGGAATCAGCTCATGAGTCACCTGCTGGTTGTGAACATTCTGAATAGGGCACACATACACTACCGGGTGTGGTAGGCTACAATAACTCAATAATTATGATTACTAGGTCCATTTATGAAGAACCTGAAGGCCAGGCTTTAAAGACCCTCCATATTGAGATGCCCAGATTGATAAACTAGCAAAGTGTATAATTTCCTAGATTTACTTCCTAGATTTACTTTGAACGGTTGGTGGACATTAAGATTGAAATTTGTGTATACTCTATAATCATATTTTTCATGTAAACCCTTCTCCAGATCTATACACCTCTGCCATAGTTCTAAGTAGGATGGGATGTTAGTGGGGTGAGGTGAAGGATGTGGTACATGCAAATGCCCTCAGCCTCTCCACCTTCTCTTAAATCAGTCAACCACTACCACCGCTGTGCTGTAGGACATGTTGTAAATGAGTTGTCAAAATAATTGTGCAGCGGTGGAGGTGAGGAGGGGGCATTTCATATCTTGAAGGAGAAAAGAATATAGACCTGGAGGAACCAACTAAGTTTCGGCCCTTTTTAGAAGCACATGTATAATGGTCAGAGTTGGCTTTGGATGAGGCTTGTCACAATTATAGGAATATCACTTGAAGCTGGTATGAATATGCTATTCTCAATGTTGTGAAGCTGTTTTCTTCAAAAAGTCTAATGCATAGATATAGCCAGGGAATACCAGGGGCCTTTCTATTCTCTGTGTCCAGGCACCTGCTCCATTTTCCATTTGACAAGGGCCGGGCAGACTGACAGTAGGTACACTTTTCCTACCCACAGCCGTGATTTAACCACTGACATATACTACATCTCAGGGGAACATAAGCCATCGCTGAGATGACATTCCCTTTTGGAGATAATATTATTTGATTGATTGAATAAGACTAGTGTAATAGTCACATGTAAAAAGTATTTTAATTCATGACCTGGCGGATGCCCCCCTACTCTGTACGCCAAAACCCCACCCCCCTTCATTTCATCTCATCACCTGTGATCAATTGATTATATTATGAAGAATTTTATACCCAATGTCTGTTCATAATTATATTGTATACTATTCAACAATGTTACGCCATAACCATGCTTAAATATTGAACCTATGATACTCTAATTGAATGATAGGGGACCTAGCGGAAGCAAGGCAATGCGCCTAAGCTAGGATGATGCATCTACTTTTGTATTTATTATCTTTTTCAAAATCTTGTGGATTCTGCTGCAACACTAGAAAACTAGTTGATCACTGGCTTGACCAGTTCCCTTGTCCCCTATTGTCCCCTACACAAACATCCATCTAATCCTGCTGTCTACCTCCTTCTTATCCACAAATAAAGGTCAGGCCCAAACTTGGATGATTCAGGGAGCCGCATGTGGTCTGGGGAGTAAAGGGGGAGGGTCAGGGGACCTGGGAAGCTGGAAGGGTCAGGCAGGCCAGGCAGGGGCAGGGGAGGGGCTGTGACTAGCTACCCTCTGCAGCCACAGGGGGACCATTTACTCCAGGGCCCTGAGGGGATTGTGTGATCCATCCTGCTGCAGAAGGCTCATACAGGGCCCCGGCAGCCATTGCTGAAGCCACACTTGGCTGCCTGCTGGTCGGAAATCAGCCACAAGTATGCACATACATGGGTATAGTGGGGGTGGACGGGTTGATAAGGTACCGGTGTATAAACGTGTATGTGGCTACTTTACACTTATCAGCAGGTAGTTTACTTTGATAGGCTCTTAAAGGCTTCCCAGTGATTGCCTCGCCCCGCTCCCCTCCTCTTGTTCGTCTCTGTCTCTGTCTCTGTCTCTCTCTGTCTGTCTGTCTGTCTCTCTCTCTGTCTCTCTCCCTCTGTCTCTCTGTCTCTCTGTCTCTGTCTCTCTGTCTCTGTCTCTCTGTCTGTCTGTCTGCCTCTCTCTCTCTGTCTGTCTCTGTCTGTCTTTGTCTGTCTCTCCATCTCTCTCTATCTCTCTAGCTCTCTTTGCTCTCGGTCTGTTCCTCCCATATCATAACTGTCCTAGAGATGCACAGCTAGTGCTATATATCCCTTGTCATACGGAGCAACGTGGTTGGGTCCTGGTTGTAAAATACTCATAAAATGAATAAGGGGATGACCCTCTCCAGTCGCCCTCCTCTGAAGCCTACACCTCTGGGCTGTTTCACAGCAACCTTCAGAATAAAACGACTACAAAATTGAAGATCATCATGTTAGCTTTGAAATCAAGTGTTATAAAAGCATTCCCTAGAATAGACAGGTTATTCATAGTGAGAAATACACTTGAAACGATCACCAAAAGGATATTGTCATATTAGAATTTCTATAAGTTTCATGATATTGTTATTTGCTGTAAAAAATCCCATAGACCTCGGCCTCTGACACCCCAGCCCCATCCCAAACTGATCACCACACTTCTTCATTCCCCTCTTTACACGCACAACTGGTGCTGCCTATCCCTGTCGTGTGGGTTAAGGGCTTGGCCTTGGTTGTAAACTATCCATAAAATGAGTAGTGGTCAGCTGGACTGTATAGTAAACATGTATCCACATAGCCAGTTTGAAAACTGTCGTTGACTAACTCCAAATCCATCATGCCCCGACCTGCCCTCCTTCATGCACGGCCCTCCTCTGCCCCCTACGCCCCTGTATCTGCCTCACCGGTCAAGACAGAGAGCACACCCTCCCCCTCAACCCATCTTAACACATTGGAACTCTCCAGTGCGTAAGGTGAGAAGAATGCCTCTATTAGTGGCCGCCCGGTGGTCGCCTTTGGCAGTATGTGAACGGCCCAGTTCAGGCCTAATGCGGCTGGGCATTAGTTCAATGAGTCACGGTGTTGTCCATTTTTCACCTAGCAGTGATTTACAGGGGAATGCCACAGATGTTTGATCGTGAGTTCCTTTGAGGGCAGAAAAGTGCTTCAGCGCATAACACCTTTTTGTAGCTTTCAGACATGAATGTAGCAACAGTGAGTAACTCACCATGCTACATTAATTAATGCATCATGCCAACCCCACGTGAATGATACATTCCTCCATGATACAACAATTTAGCGCTGGTATTTGCCGGTGCTGCATTGTAGCATCATGGCGACAAATGAACATGCAGGTTTGAGGCGCCATATACATGCTCTCCTCAAAGGTTTAATGACAGTGAGACTGACATTTAATTAGGATGGTGTGGGTATTATAGTCCCTCCTCTGTCCGCTAGAGCCTGAGTGAAGTAGGTGAAACAATGTGCTTACAATATAGATAAGGGAACAACCACAAATGAGATCTATGAGAGATAAGCATATACAAGTGTACCCTGTACTACAATTATTGATATGGACACCGTCCACCCCTCACCTCAACTATAACCAGTGACATTAATCCTGAACATTCCGTAAATACCATGACAGTGAGTCTTGATGATAATGGATGCCCGACATGTCTCATGATTACTATGTATGTATTCAGCATTCCGAATTCACTACAGTCACCGATAGTCCCATGAATGAATGAGTCATACCTCTTTCCTACCTCGAGTCCTACCCTGTGTAGTCCGTGTGAGTAGTATATGACAAAGTGCCTTAGTTCCAGGTTAATCATCTCCTGTTTTGATGCACACACTGATATTCCTACACTGATATTCCTAGGCTCCCTATACGACTAATCTCTCAGTCACTAGTGTCTAACTTACTTAGTCATTTTTGGAACCATATATGACTAACCTAGGTAAGTTATTAATGTCAGGTTGGTCAGTACTGACCAACCCACCTTAGTCTTTTAATTTCCAGGGGGAGCCACGGAGTGGTGATTATAGTATCTTACAGGTGGCCCCAACTAGTGGTATACATAATACAACACACCAATGATGAACCTAGGTTAGCCATGCACTACTGACTGACCCCTCAGTCATCTTTGAATATAACTTTGCCATTATGACTAACACACATATGACGAACCTAGGATAGTCTGTACTGACTAACCCTTTCAATCTATGGATTTTCAGTGCAGAGGTCCGGCCTCCCTTCAGTATGACCTCCTTCCCTGGCACCATGCTACCTGGAACACATGATTTACCCCTATGTCTTTATGACACCTGAAGCCATGTAAATCTTAATACTGGTGACGTTATATGGGGGCAGACGGGGAGGGGCGCAGGACAGCCGAGGAGGATTCGGCCTGCCTTATGGGACCTTTGCATGACCCCCATATAGGTCCAGGTGTCCTGATTTCGCTGGTTGTGGGTACTGATACCAGGCATCATTCTGGGTACATGACTGATCCTGTGTTGGATAATGACCAGTGGGCTTCTGATGGGTCTAGACATTACCCGCTTACCCCATATATCTTGTACATGGCTACCTAAGATTGTTATTTTCCCTACAGCCTCCCTTCACCAAACATAGACAAGATAAATCAATAGTAGCCATAGTCTTCTGGTGGCCGGGGTATTGGGGTTATGCAGGGGCACTGTCAGTGGTGTAAGGGGTTGATTTATAGTGACCTGGTCTCTCAGTAGGAGGGGGTTATTTAATCATTCCTCCAGGGTCCTGGCCTTATGCCCAGAACTGTCCGGCTAGTGGAGGAGGAGGGTATTGGGGAGGATAGGATTGTTATATCATACGGTGATGCCGTGTGTCTTGTGGTAAAAGGGGGTCATTTAGAAACCTCACAGTGTGCCAAACACTTAAAGCCACTTAGCAATACAAGCTTTCCATCACCTAGCACTACATTTTCCTTTCTTACTGATGGACATGGACTGGGATGATTGATATAGTGTGAAATCAGGCCACAGCTATGCCTACATGTGCAGTGAGTCAAGCAGTCTGCCAATGGGGGACAAGTGCACATACTTTAATAAAAATTTAAAAAAGTGTAATAATTGCATAATAAAGCTTCTAACGCTGTTAAATGTCAGCGAGTTGAAAGGGCACTTTTGTGGTAATGGTTCACAGGGAACACTCTATCCTCGTTTATAGCACGGTTTTTAACAAAGACTAGGCCAAAAAAAATAAAAGGTGTGTTTCAGGCAACCCGACCCTAGATTCCAAAAAGGGCAGACCCTAGCATTTTTTTTCCCAATTTTTACTAATTCTTTCAAGAATAACAAGCTCCCAGTGACCTCAGAAGCCTGAATAATTGATTAACTTTAGAGTATGGCTTTTTAAGAGGAATATCCAACAACTTCTTGATATTCCTAGGCAATGGAGGAATTATTGAGTCATTCTGGTGAGTCGCGAGTCGATTTGTCAATTCTCGACTCATTCCTGGTACTCTCTCTATGTAAAAAAAGAAAAAAAAAAAAAAAAAAATCCGACCTACCTACCCTAGAAATTCTGACCATATTGCCTGAAACACACCTCTTTTTTTTGGCCCTAGTATCCCTGATTTAGTTTTGATAATATGTACTTAATATTCCCTCATTGCTATTGATTGTTATTGCACATTAGGATTTGACTGACCTTATTGATAAACATCTAATCTGCTCATGAATTGCAATGTGCGTGCTTCTTATGGATGGGATTGGCCATGCTATCATATGATCCTACGCTATAGATACTGTAATGTTAGGTTACTGTGGCCATTACGGATTGTTAGAATTAGATGGCAAATTGCACGGACTATGCTGACAATACAACAATTTCAATGAAGAATTCAAACGTATTCTCTCGACATATTTATACGAGACTCTGCTGAATATGAAACTGTTAACCTGTTGTCCATGACAACGCCAAAACAAATATTGATAGACTTCCCTGTAGACAAGGAGACCACGATTGATGGGAAACCCACAAGGAGCTGAATGGGTTAAGCCCCTGATAATATGCAGCCTGTCCTCAGATGACAGAGTTTCATTTCCATATTCATTACTGAATTAATGAGTTGATAATGAGAAGGGATCCGTTGGCCATGTGTGTGGCTCAGAGAAATGCTTTGTTCCTATAACAATCTAAACCTAGGCTATATTAAAAAGGAAAACAAAACTCATTAAAAGCGTATATATACACTGGGGATGAAAAACGTGAAGTATGTTTAACATAGTATCCCCATGAATCACAGTCTCGGGCCCCGACTGTACGTTTACAGTCTGGGAGTTTACTTTGAAAGCTATACCTACACTGGACCATATATACTCTGCTACTGTCTATCGGCACTCATGAGAACGTGGGTTCGAACCCCACTCTTGCTCAATCAGTAGTACTGCTGATATTTACATAATGGACCTAAATTGAAATGATGTTCTTATTCACATATTTAATAGGTAAGATGAATGTCAATGTAGGTGGCTGTATGCTTTAAATGGGTTAGATAAGTCATTTTAAAATGCACTACCAATTGTACCAAGGTGGGATTCGAACCCACAAACCTAATAGAAAAATGATCAAGGATTGCAGATCATTTTCTTTAGATACAAATTTGTCCAGGCCCAGTACAGCCTGAAGGCGGCACTGGCCCTGGAGAGATCAAGGCTGCATGATTCATGGCACTAACTAAACATAAATCCGTTGCCAATGATTTAATACAATGTCAACAGCAGCGCAGTTGTATGCTTTATATTATACATGTCTGCATTTACTACTGCAAAATATATATCATATAGCTTCAAAAACAGCATCAGGAACAGGACACTGCAGTTCTCATCATAACTAGCTTGGAGATGTGTTAATCAGCCCCGGCAGTTAGCCTCTCTTACAAGTTATGTAGCATACGAGAAGCAACATGCGAATTGAATAACCTAGTTCTTCTATGATGCAGTATTTATAGGAGAAGAATTAAACCAATCAATTATGAATGTACCTATATTCATGTTTGTCATCTGTGCCCTTTCCCCGGTGCATTATCTCGAGGTGTTAGAAGATCGGAGCCAAATCAGTTTAACATAGCAATTCTACGGGGACACACGTTTGCTTCTCCTCAACTTGATTGCTTCAACTTGAAGAATGCTTCAAATTATCTCATTTTTGGCCACAAAGTTATGCTGGCCCTCGCTCCTCTATCTTTTGGCTGCCTTAAAATAACAACAGGAGATCATTTCCCATCGTTCCTGTGAATTTAGGCGGGAACTTGGCGAGCAGACGACAATCATGTGGTGGTTAACCACAGTGTTATTGTGACAGATCGATGACAAGTCTGCATTATGGAGGGCGCCTACAGTGTAGTCATTGCTGCAGGTTTGCAAGACCTATTATGTCGCCTCATAAATTATTGGTCTCTGGTGAGTGGAGCTGGTACAAAAAAAGGGTTGATAATACTTAGTATTAATTTTGATAACGATTTAGTTATTAAACCATTTTCAAATTCCAGTATTGTCGCTGACAAGCGGTGGATTCTACATCCAGAATTACACTTGTATAATTACTGGTAATACAAATTGTTGGTTTTGCACAAGGGAACATCAATTAAACTGCTGACATTTAATTTGAGGAATACCCCATACCAAAAGGCAATTTACAATGATATTAATTTACATGATTGTGAAACAAGCCCCACTTGACCTTGTTCTCTTCGTGTCCTTGTTATCTGGCACCTGCCAGCACCTGCCTTTGCTGCCAACAGAACCTTTGGACCTTCAGAATGCATTGATACCCCTCAGCCGCAGTCCACTGTTCCTGACCAAGCAGTGAGTGCCCAATAGGCCTAGCTGCTCCAGCCTCTAGATAGGCCTTACAGGTGATCCATCTCATGCTATTGTCATGTATACTGGGTTTTATTGTAACATCTTCCAGAGGCAACCAATTCACGACCTTAACCCTATAAAATACACCATAAGGAGAGCCTGTAAAGTGATAAATTTGGTCTTGGCCTGAATTTTTGACGGAGAGCTCTTGATTATGGCCGATTTGTAGCTATTTGTAGCAGTATCACAAAAGCAGACGACATTCATGTTGCCGCGTAATAACTGGAGTGAAGTGACGCTGGTGCCCCCACTCGGCGGGTAATGGAGTAAGGGGCCTCTGCAATGTCTGATGGGCCCTTGCACAGTTGTGTGCTTGTTGTAGGTTGTAGGGGGTTGTGGGGTAGCCAGCACCCCATCACCACTCTAGCAGACGACAAATCAAGTTTTCTAGAATGTGCACAGCACGCGTGGTTGAGGCCGTACGTCGGCCAATGTGATCGGCGGGCGTCGATAAAGTGGCCGCCACCGTTTTCCCGCTCGCCCCCCAAGACGCCCGAGCGCCTAACCCAATCACCAACAGGGGGTGCTAGGGTGGTGGTAGCCTATTCTGTCCTGAGTGGCTACACGATATGGCCTGTGCATGTTGGCCGATATTGTCGGCCATGTTGGCAGAGACCCCCGTCTAATGCAGAAAACATTCTGTTAGGCTGGTCAGAAAGGTCATTTATAATTATGCTTTTTTAACTGGCCAATGTTGCAGATGTCTGATTTTAAAAGTGAGTCCCACAATGGGACCGTAAATAGCCTCCATCTTAGCCGCCATGTTCCACCTAGAAGCATTGCTATAGCTTTGCTATTTCACAGCATAAGCCAGTTTGTAACAGGTAGGGTGGGTAAAAAAGGGTCACGGAAGCCAGCTCACAGAAACAGGTTACTGATAACTCAAAGAAATAAGAGTTAGAATAGCTTACCCATCATTATAACCAATCATTCTAAAACCCATGTTGAGGTGACCAATGGATGCATTCGCCAGAGCACATTAAGTTTACAGTCCGTCTCTCTATCTCTCCTGTTACGAGAACCGGATCCAGGCGCCTAGGAATGTGGCTATAGTGTGACATTAATGTTACCGCACCCCATCTCCCCCTACTGGAGAGTCTGTAAACTAAGTGGTAGTCACCAGTCTATTCCCTGGTGAATGGAGGACACTGCATTCAATCTTGTAGTGGCGGGTTGATTCCATTGAGATCATTATGCAGAGTGCATTCTGGGTGGAACAAGTCTTGGGAGATTGGAGTCATGGAAGTGCTCAACATGATGAATAGTATACGCACATAGCATGCTCTTGTCTTGGACATCTACATATTGCTTTGGTTCTAAAGTTTAGGCTGTCTGAAAGTCCTGTGTTGACAGCGAGGTCTGCACGCAAGCCATTTCAGCCTGGTGACTGGTCATCTCAAAGCGAGGTCGCCGGGTCACCTGACCGGACAGACGGCGATGCTGATTGGCTGAAATGCGGTGGCCTTCCACCCCTGCGTCCCATGGGTCCACGGGCCTAAGTAAGCGGAAGCGGAAGTAACGCCGGGAGAATGACGGGATAATCGACCGATTCACTCGCCAAGCACAGCTGATGTGAAGTCGTCTGCTCTCATGCAGAGAGCAGACGACATTGTGAACAGAGCACTGTGGGGTTCAGCTTGGCGGGAAGGGCTCCGGCTGTATGTGGAGAATGACCCTTTGGTGGCTCTACAACGCTGGGGGCTCACAGTACCATCTGGGGTGTGTGATGTGATGTGTGCACTAGCCATAGCCTTTAGTCAGAGCAATAATAAGTGGACAAAATATGCAGATGGTACATAACGATATCAAGGGAGATAACTTGTGCCGATGACCACCCTTTGGTGCCTGGTAATGCAGGCAGTTGGTATACAGTGCATGATGCTGGTTCTCGAGACGCAGCTTGTCCCTGACATCATGGTGTGTTGAATCTTGGTAGCCTACCTGTCTCTCCCCGGGCACTTCATATATTTTATATACACATGTGTCCGGCTGGCAAGGTCACTTTTCCAACAAGATGTCCCTAAGCATTTTCAAAAACATAAAAAAATGTACACTTTTACCAAAATCGCCCTAACCAAGGGTCCACTTTCTTCAAAATCTCTCCAAGCAGAGTCAGATTTTTGACAAGGTCTCCAATGGAACAGGTTCATTCTCCCAAAATCGCCCTAAGCATGGGTCAACAGTTGCCGGGGGTCCAGCCGCACACCCGTGTCAATAAAAAATTGAGTGCCCCCCTCCCCGGTGTCTCTCACGAGACACACCGAGGCCAGAACGACTATGGCCCCGGGCTATGGCCGTGCATACTGAGGAGCCAGATGTGTACTTATATGAATTTGGCTGCATCCTATGACATGTCGGTGACTGCAATACGAAGAAGGCCATATCTAGGTTGTCAATGCCAATTGGCATATCATCCCGTTGGTCTGGGGGTGATGAAGGCTTCCATTGAGAATACTTCAAAACGCAGTGGGAGATAAACGTATGTTAATCCATTGCCCATCTGTACATTTAAGGCAGGTATTGAATGAGATTTGCAGGTACCGAGTGAAATGTGGTCAGCCGTCCAACAAGGAAACCCCAGCTTTAATTTGTTTAAAAATAAATTGAGACTTGTTCTGCCTTGGAAGTCAATCCATCTCCTCTCTTCTTTTTCAGGATGATGAAAGCAGTGAGGAAAGACGTATGAAGGAGCATATGGAAAATATCAAGGTAACTCACACTGACTTTGTAGCTACACCAAGATTTAGCTATGGACTATTGTCACCGTATAGTAGAAATTAGCCTTGACCTAAATGACAATATATGTGGGAGGACTGAGTCTTAGAACTATCATTATTCACTCTCTTCATACATGATTGTAGTTTTTAAATACCACCGACTTTATTCAAATTCCCAATCAAATAATAGCAATTTCTATCAGACCGAAAAACTTAATATCTAGCACCCTTGCATAGGCCTATATGTTGATATTTCATAAAAAATAATCCCCTATGATTATCCTATGTAATTTGATTTTTTTAAATTTATAATCTCATTTCTTAGTCCATAATCTAATGTATTATTATATGAGTGGTCTCGATTGGTTAGAACTCGCCTGAGTATAGGGAGAAGGAGGAACTGATGTATGCATCCCAGCCAAAGTCAGCCTTTGACTATGTGGACCGTAGTGCAAGCAAGAAGTCGGAGGTGCATGTCCGTAAGGCCAACAGTGCTCTACACATCAAGCCAGATAAAGGTAACTCTAACAAGCAGGATGTACATGTATCGAAATTGTTGTCTTATCAATGTTAGAGCACATATGATAGGGACAATCCATTGATTCTTTTCCAGTCATATCATCATTAATTCTGGGCGTTCCTATGCACAATTCATCGGTGTCTTAAATCCATGAGTCACATACGAGATTAGGCCAGGTTACACAGTCTGAAAATCTAGGTAGGGTAGGTCGGATTTTTTTTTTTTTTTCCAATTTTTTTTTTTTTTACTTTGGCCTGAAAAGCACCCAAAATCTGAATCGCTAACTTCAGCGCTGACTTGTCAACAACAGCTTTGACTCATGGACTATCAAATTGACTCTGAAATAGCCCCAAAATTGTTTTGTAAAGACATATTGATCCCATGGCATGAAAAGTACCTAAAAATTGACTCGCAAACTTCAGCGCTGACTCGTGGACCATCAAATTGAGTCTGAAATAGCCCCAAAGTTACTTAAATCTTTCTTCTTTTTTTTCAAAATTGGATAAAAATTTCTAGGGTCGGCCCTGTTTTGCTAGGTAGGGTCGGGTAACCTGAAACACACCTTCTTTTTTTTGGCCTTATGTGAGAAAGCCAAATCAGAAGCTATATAGGAAGTTATATGAGAAGCCATTTTAGAAGCCACCTATAGTAGATTATGTGAGAAGCCATTTTAGAAGCCACAGAGATGGATAGGTGAGAAGCCATTTTAGAAGCCACTCATAGTAGATTACGGGAGAAGCCTCTTCAGAAGCCACATGCATTAACCATGCATGCTAACTGTGAAGATAGATTAGTTGTGGGGATAATGTGAGATCATGGTCTGAATGCCAGACATTGTTGGTATTGCCATTGTTGGAAATGACTGCTTTATATTGGTTTCAATACAATGTTATACACCCTGCCCTAAAAGGTCTATAGAATATTACCCGTGTGCGTCTATTATCATCAAATTATTACCAAAATGTTGTAGCAGCAAAAATAGCATGATGACATTTGTCTCTGAGTAGTCGCTAGATAAAAGTGTGAATAAATCTGCGTGATAACTTAGCCAAATGATGATTTCGAGGCTAAATTAATATCAATGCCATTTTTATAAAGCATTGCTAATTTAACCTCATTGTGGACTTTCCATTCCCCAGCATGCACCAAACAGGATATGGACGAGATGGGACGCCGCCTACTGGACTGGTTCAAACTACTGATGGAGGATTCAGAGAAGTACTCCCACCACAAATCTAAACGGAACTCTAAGAAGAAGGAACTCAGAGATGATGGTGAGCTTATTACGTCAAAGAACGTATTTTCTTATCTCTATGTACAGAAAAGCCACCTGGTACCGTGGCAAACGTCTTAACTGCTCCCTAGCCTAATATTGCTTCATTGGCTCCAAATGCCCTGGTTTGAATAGATGTCGATCTTGAATAGGAGCCGAGTATAGGGGAGCCCAGCTAACAAAAAACGTTATTTTACGTCAAAATAACGTTTTAAACTTTACATAACGTTATGTCATAATAAAGAGCCTTAGAAAAACGTTGACACATAACGTTTTATAACGTTATAAAATGGTGTATAACGGTATTTGTTTACTGGGGGTCTTGGAACCTTATAAGATATTACATACATCTTGAGTTATATAAGTGGATGTATCATGTACCTTTGCCCACCCTAGATGAGTCATCATGTATCAGTGTATCATGTACTTTGCCTACCCTAGATGAGAGTATCATGTACCTTTCGCTAAATGAGTGTATCAATTCATGTACCTCTCCCTAGATAAGTGTATCAGTACCTCTCCCAATATGAGTATATCATGTATAGCCCACCCAGCTAACAAAAAAACAAACGTTATTTTACGTCAAAATAACGTTTTAAAGCATTATATTAATGTTATACCATAGTAGGCATAGTAAGGAGCCTTAGAGAAACGTTATATAACGTTATAAAATGTGGTATTACGTTTTTTGTTTACTGGGAAGCCTAGATGAGTGTATCATGTATGAGTGTATCATGTACCTTTGCCCACCCTAGATGAGTGTATCATATATGAATGTATCACGTACCTCTCCCTAGATGAGTGTATCTGCCAGGCGCCGGTGAGTTGGGAGTTCCAACAGCTGGACGGAGACAGTAGCAGTCAGCTGACGGCAGAGGAGCTGCGGGACATAGAGGATAACGGCTACGAGCACTGCGTGAGGCCCTTCATAGACGTGTGTGACCACAACCACGACCTCCAGCTCTCCCAGAAGGAGTGGTGCTGCTGTTTCGCTGATATATGTAAGTACATGTATATAACCTGCAGTGAATGAGCGTCATGTTGGGTGAGCAGGCGTGATGCCTTCTCTGAAAAGACCAGCGTAATTTTATGTCGCATTATATCACTAGTATTAGTATTGATTTGCAATAATCGGACATATATACTATTAAGATAGGCAGCAAGTAGCATTTAAGTCTGAATAAAGACGGACAGCTCAAGTAAAAAGTGATGTCACAAGAGAACAAAAATCCACAGAGCCATACTAAACCTTTACAAATACAGTACCTTCTAGTATGATTTATGATGCATCAGACAGTCACTGCATGATTAATGAGTTACCCATTGTGTTTATCAAGTAGTTGTAAACCAATTTCCATTTCTATTTAATGAAGAAATTTATTTAAAAAGCTATTTAAAAGGGACAAACAAAAAGCATAAAATCGTCTGCCCCTGCATTGCCCTGTGATTGGCCCTTGAGTGGCCCTTGAGTGGTCGTTAAGGCATACTAACAATGGTGTAGATTACCGAGCAACCAATCATAAAGTCATTATAGTGGTGTCTAGACCAATCAATTGAGATGGACTGAGTGTCTTGCTAGATATTTGTTCTCTTGTCATGTGACTCTGTGCTTAACTATAGGGAAGGTTACATATAGAGATCTGCTACGTCACAATGTGGGCAAACAAAGCATACACGTGGTTAGGTAACCTCACCATCATACCCACACACCAGGGGCCATACTTTAAACTGTATTTTCAATTGTCCCTGAATGTAATGAGTCTACAGCCTACACCATACACGATGACATCACATGTATTTTATTATATTTATCCCATACAAGATATCTGGCCATAAGTACACACTACAACTGCCTAAATCATGGTGCATATACCAAGGGGTCACAGTCCGGTAGTCTGTTTGCCCACCGCACCTCACATATAAATAGAAACACTAGGTGAGTTCGGTATCAGGTTTTTATTGACCGGATCTACCAGCCTGCCTACTACCTGAGCCCACCCCTCACAAAGACCCAGCTAAGTTTTACTGAAGCCTGTTCCTTGCGAGGTGTGGTCTGGGGGAGTAGGCAGGCTGGTAGATCCGGTCAATAAAAACCTGCTACCGAACTCACCTAATCAACTATATGTAACCTTCCCTATTGCATAGTTGTACCCTAGCTGCTGCATATTTCAATATGTATGTACTATAAATGTCTAAATATTGCAAATCAATACCAATACTAGTGACAGAAGGCCCCATGAAATTACGCTGGTCTTTTCTTTTAAAGATGGCAGTATTGCTGTTATTTTGTGCTGTAACAGTCTGTGCGGTTTTGTGTGATATTATTTCACAGCAAAAACGTCATCCCACTAATATACTAAGTGGCATTACCTTTTCTACTGTAGGCAAATTTATATGGATTAACTTTCAAAAAAGAGCTTTCTATTTGAGTAATGCCATGATGTTGTTTCCTCTCCCTGATCAGTACCCCCGTGCCTGGGGGCCCAGAGGCGTATCCCCACGGAGGAGCGGAACGGCAGGTCACAGGTCCTCGTAGGTACGTGGTGTATGATATAGAAACACAATAACTTAATCCAAGGCCAAAAAAAAGAGGTTTGTTTCAGGTTACCCGACCCTACCGAGCAAAACAGGGCCGACCCTAAAAAAATTTATCCAATTTTGAAAAAAAAGGTATATTTTAAGTAATTTTGGGGCTATTTCAGAGTCAATTAATTTTGATAGTCCACGTGTCAACGCCATTGTTGACGAGTCAGCGCTGAAGTTTGCGAGTCAGTTTTTGGGTACTTTTAAGGCCAAAGTAAAAAATCAATAGAATTTTTGAAAAAGTAAAAAAAGCTGAAGTTTGCGAGTCAGTTTTCGGGTACTTTTCAGGCCATAGTCTAAAATTTAAAAAAAAAAAAATCCGACCTACCCTACCTAGTTTTTCAGACTATGTAACCTGCAACACACCTTCAAATGGACAACATTTCATATAACTCTTATATAATTGTTTGAAGTCTATACGGACATTCATTGACTAATTTAGCTATTGGTAGAGCAACCCACACCTTCCCCTGTGCCAAACGTTCCAGAGGAAAGAGTTTCCAATAGCACCCCTTTTTTAAATTTTTTTTTAATCAAAATCCCCGATCCGCCACTGCCCTGGGATTATCCCCTTGTGCTGATTTTACCGAGATTTTACTAATTCAATTTACCGAATTAAATTATTATAGATGTAATTTATTGAATCAAATTATTACAATCTCACTAATGTCTTCCCTCTCCTCTGCACCAGGAGCGTTTGTGCCGACGTGTGACGAGGACGGGTTCTTTGAGCGGGAGCAGTGTCACGGCAGTACGGGACAGTGCTGGTGTGTGGACAGGAACGGGCACGAGATCCACGCCACCCGCCGACAGGGGGCCGCCGACTGTGGTACGTCATGTCACGTCATGTCATGTAACATCACGTCATGTCACGTCATGTCATGTCACGTCGTGTCATGTCACGTCGTGTCACGTCATGTCATGTCACGTCATGTCACATCATGAAACGTCATGTTATGTCACGTCACGTCATGTTATGTCACGTCACGTCACGTCATGTCACGTCATGTCACGTCACGTCATGTCATGTCACGTCATGTCATGTCACGTCACGTCACGTCATGACTTCTCAAGCTTAAAGATATCGGCAATTCGGCCATTAGTTTTCATAAAACCAAATAAATATTTAATTTCAAAATATAAACGTGTTCATGAATATGTGTGGGAGAATTTTAATGTTTCTGATAATTATAAATGTGTTAAAAGTACGCGGAGGAAGGGGACTTAACAATATTACTGGACTGATGCATAATAATTATACGGAGCGGTCTACGTGATTTTCTAATTCAGCGCTGGCGATTTTGATCTCCGGCAAGGTGTTGGTGCATGGTTGAAATTACACAATTTAAAATGCGTTGCTAATCTTTCGTAACCTTGCTATTGTTTATTATATTTCAGACAGGTACACTGAGCGCTATATCCAGGAGAATATCTAAGAGGAACTAAGAGAAATGTCAAATCAATGTTAATGTGCTTGCTTGGTGCCCCACACGTGGAGCAACTCTACTTAAGAAGAGCACATTAAGCATCATGGAATAAGATCAAGAACAGCACACTCTACAAGACAATGTATACAATCTGTGAATCAATGGTCTTGTGTCCAATCAACACTAAAATGTACGTCAATATCTGTGTTTGAAAGATGCATATAAACTGGTATGATAATCAGTGGACAGTTCCATATGTATAATGGCTCAGTACTGGAATGGGTACAAATTCAATGTTTCCGTACCAACATTTTTATAAAGTGTTGTTGATATGATATATTATGTACTTAGCACATACATACTCATGTTTACGTATATTATGATAAGCCTGTACAGTCTCAAGTATTTAGGTTAAATTGGCTCATAGTCCCCTTATTAGTCCAAAGGCGTCCGTGCCAGCGATGAGTGAAATGTAATTTTCATTTCTTTATTCGTGAACAGTTTAATAATATTTCTATAGTAACAAGATAAACTCAATGTGTATACAGTGTATTCATCTCTATCTATACACCATGCTTCAAAGTATTATAATGTATTGGTTTCGACATTAATGACAATAATTGTTAATAAAAAGAAGGGATTTTGATAAACAGCTGATGTAAGAAGAATACTTCACAGGAGTTTTCATACATATAGACGAATTGTATTGAAAAGGTATGTTATTAAATTTGCTTAATCAGGACGAGCATCAATGTTAAGGGAATGTGATTTATATTGTAGATAATTTAATTCGTATAACCAATGTAGTAAGTTTTTATATTATTTATTGTGCATTGTGTGGTAGAGAGTATTACCGTATCGTCGCGATTAAGCGCCGGGGCGCTCTTCAATTTGACGGGGCTCTTACCCAGGCGCTTATACAAGACAGGCGCTTATTCAAGGTCACGATTTTAGTGCTTAAGAAGCATTTGGAAGACCCTGCACCCCGGCGCTTATTCAAGACCGGCGCTTATTCAAGACCAGGCGCTTTATCGCGACGGTACGGTATGCACAAAGTATATTCAACGTATTGTCTTTTTGTAAATAGTTGTAGAAAATGCATACATGTATGACACTGACTGAACTGTGCCAGGTTGATTAGTTCCTTTTTTGGTACATAACACATCTTTTTTTCAAGATTTCTACCAATGCAGATTGATTGAAATTATTAAGCGAGCCATGTTTGTGTAAATGAAAGCTAGTAATGTTAACCCAATTTAAGACGAGTAAAATTGAACTGTGTGTAGGTACCTTAATTCACAAGTTGGTATTAGCTCTCTCTTATTGCAATGGATGAGTCAACTGTATATATCACATTGTAGTGACGTTATAGAATATCATTTAGTGCTTTCAGAAGTGTTCTAGGTTCTAAACCATAACCAGATAATGGCTTTGTATGGGTTTGCCTCAAAGGTATAGTTGTTTTATTCTTTTCTAATAAAATGGATTGATGAAAATATCAATATTATCATAGGTGTTGGACTTTTTTCTTAATTGCTCATTAGGGAATTATGTATATACCTACCCTGGACCAAAGAGAGTGAAATAACTTATAAACATAATCTGAATCTCCCTTTAAATGATTATGGTAAATATGCATGAAAATGGGGTACAGGGCTGGTATAGGGACTGAGCCAGAAGTATAGAAAAAAAACTATAAAGACTACCCATATGTATATATGCAGCACAGTGGCGTAGGAAAAGGGGGGGCCAGGGGGGCCCGGGTCCTCCCCCCAACCACTGAGGAGGGGGGGCCTGAATATATTTGGGCCCCCCAAAATTTGTCAAGACCTGTAATATAAAAGACACAATTTTCAATCCCGCATAGGGAAAAGTGGGGGCAGAGGGGGTCTGGCCCCTAAATCAGATCTAAAGGGCCGCGCCCGTACACCACAGGCTCAAATACTACTTTTCCATACAATCTAATATAAGGATGTATATGATACATCATGCATAAAAAGCGATACTTTAAGTTGGTTGGAGTGGGCCCCCCTTGCCCCCCCCCATGAAGATTTGCTTCCTACGCCTCTGCAGCATGCAGATGTCCAGGTACAAAAATGCACTTTAGTGAGTTCCTCCCTATGAGAGAGGCTGCAGTGATTGACTAGAGACGCCCTGTGACAGTTTAATCAACTAACATTTAGACCTATATATATGGTGCTGGGTCCAAAGATTCCTTACATTTGAAGCTGGGTGTAAACTTGTTTTTTTCGATAAACATTGGTGCTCTTGCTGGTCTCCCACTGGTATTCATTCTCAACAATATAGTCTCCGACAATGCATTCAGTGGTGGTGAAAAGTAGGAGTAATAAAATTATACAATTCTGATGCTCCTCAACAATATTATAGTTAATAGAATTTCATTGATAGGCTTGTTAGGGCTCTTCAACTTTAACTAAGTGTACCCAACTTTGTGGGTTGAGACGACTAAAATGCCATGTGAGATTTCTCCATTCACATACATACACCCATCTCCAAAACGTGTCAGATAAATAGGGGAATGGCTAGACAGATAAACATGTAGTGTGGCTGCAGCAATCAGCCGGATGAGGCCACTCCCTATATCTTTTCTATAGTCACCATGACATTGTGTGAACATCATCCGAAATTTGGTACACTAGCTAATCACGGGGAAAACATAGTAGAACGCATACTCTTTTTATGCAAAATTGGGCAAAAGCATATAGCTCAATCATGCATGGAAGAAAATTAATACTCTCTATCATGGGTGACTATAAAAAAATTACCGAAATCATAGGTCATCAGTGAATGCGATAGGGGGAAAAAGAGAAAAACTTTCTCTTCTGAACTCTCACATTATCTTAAAATATACCCCTTTCCCTCCAAATTTGCCTAAAATGCACCTCATGCCAAGGCAATGGTCTGTGAGTGTCTGTGCATATAATAGGCCTAGTTCCCGCGATTGGACCCTTGAAATGCATGTAGTGTACATGTATACAAATCTGGGGATGCCCCTTCCCCTGGGAACAATCAGCAGAGTAGGTACCTATAGTAGTATTGCATTATATATAATTGAATTATGTGTGGCCCTCTATTGCTTTAGGTCCACATGACCTAGTTATTTTACTTCATCTTTTTAACGACAGATAGCAGGTCGCTGCGCAACTCCTCTGGCTTTTACAATATGTTGTCCCTCCACATTCACGTGCCTGGGGCTGAATGGGGTCCTTACAGGTAATATTGCTAGTCTTCCATGTTACCCTGCAACAGCCCGAAGTGATGGGCATTGGAAATACATGAGTAGACAGCTGTTAAAGGTCCTCCTGTGCAACACTCCAGTGGGTGCTAGACTCTTTATGTGCAAGGATGGGATTTAAAGGGCTTCAGATGCTCATAACAAAGGTGCAACCTGACCTACCCTCGACATTTCTACTTACTAAAACAAATTCTAGACAGATTCAGGATTTTTTTTCTTCCTACCTATCATCTCTACTATTCCTCAATCCCCATGCATTATTAATTTTTACAGTCGTATTTTTTTCTGTTAGTCAACTCCTTTTTTGTTAGTCATTTCGTAACTGAAGTGTGCCATGGGACTTCTTGACGTCCATTAAACAAGAAGCCATGTGTTGGCAGGACGAGGGAAATGTGGGTGGGAGAGGGGCGAACGGTAGCAAGAGGTGTGAGCAGTAGCTCAAGGCCCAACATCGCTGATTGGCAGCGTATGGGTGACGTGGACAATTGAGGCAGAGCTCGGAGGTACAGGGCTTTAGTTAAAGAAGGTGTGTGTGTGGGGGGGGGGGGGGGGGTCGGAAAGTCGCCGAAATTAAGGGCCCCAGGTCACAGAGTCCCTTTTTTAGACCATTTTTCCTATAGGCATATTTTTTCCAAAAGTCACCATTGTACCAGGTCGCCAGGTCGCCAGGTCGCATTTTACCCATCTGGAATCACATACATGACATGGCATGGCCAATCACATGCTAGGCTTGAATTGAAGCAAGTGTGTGGGTTTTGTTTTTTGTATATTGTAGCCTATTGATCATGTACTGTGTTTACCAATATAGATGTCATTTTTCATGCCATAATGAGTAAGACATGATTAAGTTTCCTAGCTAAATTTGAAAAATACATTACTTAAAATATGTTCTTAAATGTTCTATTCAAAGCACCCCATGTTTGGTACCATAGTGAGCGATATAACACAATAGTGTGACCGATATAACAACAATTATAACGATAGAACCCAAACATTTAGCCAAACATTTAACCCCCTGCTTACCATGCAAGCGGTTGCAATTGGCATTTATTCTCTTCTCCATTTTTTTAAAATTGCATATAAAAATGTTTTTTAATGACAGTGGACTAGAGTATTGAGGAACATTTTGGGTAATATCGTCACTCTAGCTCCAGTCACTAAGAAAGGGCCAGTGAATACACCTATTTTGCCTCTCTAGTATATCCACATGAATGAGGCTGTGAAGGATTTTCTTTTGTTCGAGGAAATCGATACATGCATATATGCCATAAATATAAAGTAAAATATCTATAACTGTTGGGCAATTTATGTTTTTCTCATTAATAGGCCTAATTAGTGGGAAAGTGCAATTTCTATGCATTTATACCCATAGATACCATCAAATCAGGGAGAATGAAACCTAATCTTGCAATATAGTAATATTTTGTAGACATACTGTACTAGGAACCATCAATTGTTGGTTATAGGTTCATTATACTTGATAATGCAGGACGAATCCACCAAATGTTGGCCATTTTGGATCGAGAAATATACTTAAGATCAGGATTTTGAGGAGCCGCGCTCCAAAAAGCATGCATGATTTTGTCATACATTTCACATAGAAGAGCTGACTTTTAGCACATATAGACCTCTTATTATAATAATAGACACATATTTTCTTAAGGGGACCCCATTCTGTACCGTTTTCATCATCACTGTCAGCATTTAGTTTTTTGTGCAAGTAAATTTTCATCTTTTCAGTACATTTGATCATGCTGTACAAGTAATGGGGTGAAACATCCATTTTGAGCCAAATGGCAAAAAAATGCTATAATTCACCATTTCGCCACCAGCTTTGAATAAGTCTTTTTCAGAAACCAGACTAGATACAATGCTCTAAATGGTCTCATTTGAAAGATAATTTAGTTTCTGAACAACCCCTCTTGACACATTTAGCTAAATGGTGTCACTCTGGTTGTAATAGCAACTTTGCCTTGTAAAAGAGTGAATAGTTTAAGATTTCAACATTTTAGAATCTTTGTTGCCATGGCAACAGTATCTACAATTTTTCAACACTTTTTTCTCTAGTGAAAAATTCATATTCCATGATGTCTTAGCTTTAAACTGGTATCAAAACGTTTTTTTTTGTGCCATTTGGGTCATTTGGTCATTAACCCTTTAAGGGTGACTGTTGACTATACTCTACATCCATCCCAGGCCGGATGTCAACTACAGTAAAATTCCGTTTTAACGAAGTGCTTGGGGTCAGCAAAAAAGTTCGTTATAAACGAATTTCGTAGTATCCAAATAGAGCCCTTTAGACCATAGGCGGAACGCATTGGAAATGTGTTCCTAAGCTATTATTATATTTTGAGCACACAAACAACATAGGAGTAGACCTATATACTTTCTTAAATTCTTCACAATCCTGGTATTAAGTTAAAGATAGACAATATAAAAATAATTAATTTTATGGCTCTTCTCGCTCTGTACCCGGCCCTACTGCCTCTGCACTCCGCCCCATCCACAACAGTGGACCAGGGAGGCGGCAGAAGTCGCCCAAACACCTGCTGGTGGCTTGAGAAGGGGTAGGGGCGATACAGATAGGGGGAATCAAAGAAACGTCTCTATACCCGGCCCTACTGGCTCTGCCCCCCCCCCCCCCCCCCCCACCGCCTGCCTCTGTACTCCGCCCAGGTGAGTGGATATCAAAGGCTGAAGTCCTACTGCCTCTATACCCGGTCCTACTGCCTCTGTACCCGACCCTACTGCCTCGGAGTCTGACCCCCCCCCCCTCGACCCCCCCCCCCCCCCCGCCTCTGTACTCCGCCCCAGGTGAGTGGATATCAAAGCCAGAAGTCCTCTGGCTCTGTACCCGGCCTACTGAATCTGTACCCGGTCCCCTGCCTCTGTACTCCGCCCCAGGTGAGTGGACATCAAAGCCAGAAGTCCTCTGGCTCTGTACCCGGCCCTACTGGCTACTGCCTCTGTACCCAATTGAGGAGAAATTAAAGACAGAATTCATGACCTGGCCAAAAATAATTCGTTATAAACGAATTTAAATGAAATAAAATTCGTTATAACAGGATCTTTTTACTATAGAAATGTATGGAAAAGAATTTGGGCATAGCCATTTGTTTGTTATATCCGAAAATTCGTTATAAACGAATTCGTAGTAGCGGAATTTTACTGTATTTACTACACCATGAAGGGCCGGATGTTGATTATAATTGACTTAACTCTATGGGAATTAGGAAACACCCGGGACATTTTTGGGGAAAAAATCCGGCCCCCTGGCAAAAATAAAATTCCTTTGGCCGGCCTCAATGGGTTAAATAAATGCCATTTAACTAAAAGATGTACATGAACTTTAAAACTTTTTACCTATACTTCATGACTGGAGCTATAGGTGCGCGATATTAACCATATTTACCCTATATGCTACTTGATAGGCTTATGATTTTGAATAATATACTATGATGAGTATAAATGTAAAACTGCCAAATACTGTGCATGTGGGCCTAACAGGCTAGGCTACACTGCATATTATGTCACATGACAACATATTTGTACTTAACTGAATCTCTATCCTCAATTCATTTTTTTACAAAGTGCCAAATAATTTTATGCACAATTATAAAGCTCATACTCTTAATTGTAAGTATCTAAAATGAAAAGTTTTGTTAATGAGGTAGTAGTGTGAAGCATTTCTGGGCCATATCAATTATCATAAATAACTATGAATGGCAATAATTGCTATAATTTATAAGAGCGTAGTATTGATGAATGGTTTCCATGGTTTTAGCCTCAATATTATACTTTATCAAATAGGCCTACCAATTCTAAATGAATTTAGGCCCTACTACAGATTTTTACCGTTCAACATCATAATCTATGATTTAAAATCATTAAAGGTAAGAAATCTCATGATTATTATGTAAATTATGATAAAAGTCAATGGTTCGCTCATCTAAATAGTGACTGTGAGCGAAGGCACTAGATAAACCACAGTCTGCGGCTCTAACAAAGCCCAATTAAAATCCTGGCAAAAGGTGTCCATCCATATCATGTTGAAATTTAGAACTATAATTACCTCTTAACTTTGGTGAGATAGGTAGCTAATTTGAGGTCGGTTTTTATTTTTCAGTTACACAAGCTAGCTGTGTTCGTTATGCCCATGTAAATATGTGTGTAGCTTTTTAAATCATTCTGATTAGGCCTGAAGTCTTGACACTAAGATGCTATTGCTGATTGGACATGGTACCATGGTAAATGGACGGAAAAATACTGGGGGTTAAATTACACAAAATACCAATATAACTATTGTTTAGGCACCGTATTGAAATGACAGTGATGTCCCGTATTCTGTTAGAATAACGGTGATTCACTGGCAACACTGGGTGCCGGACTTTCACCGTTAAAATTACGGTGAACTTGAAACAACAGTGACCGTTATTTTAACGGTGAAAGTCCGGCACCCAGTGTTGCCAGTGAATCTGTTAATTTGACGGAATTTTTTTTACAGTGTAGGTAGGGATAAAAGGCCCACTAATTCACATATGGGTAAATAGGCCTATAAGGGAAACCGTTCACATTTTCTGAATAGTTTTTATTTCAACTTATAAAAGGGTTCAAAATGACTATTTGTGCAATGATTTGTCAGGCTTACCCTGCAAGAAATGAGGGAAAAAAACTTTACCAAAATACTTTTTTGAAAGTGGGCCTTTTTACCCCCACCCAGGGATAGAAGGCCCAAAAATTCTCCTGCAAAGGGCAAGTATTTGCAACCTTGTGACCTTGGCCATTTTCAACCCAGGAAAATAATTTCAATGACTATTGTAGATTTGAACATATTTGAAAAATGTTGACCCCGCTCCGCGCAAAAACTGACCGGCCCTGTTGTTAAAAAATGAACACTCCCTTATTTGAAAATTAGGCCTATATTTTTTTCATTTTTTTCTAACTTTTGACAAGAAATGTTTGCGCCCCCCCCCCCAACTCACCACCCCCCTGTAACTAATAAATGAACACTCCCTTAGTTTATTTCTGAGGCAGGGTGGGTAGGCTAAGTGGGCCTTTTGTCCCGCTGGGCCTTTTAATTACCTTTACTTACCCTACATAATTTTGAAGAACATGAATGTACTTAACAAAATTATCATTTTGGATAAATTTTATATGGACCCATAAATTTGTGACATCGAATCGTTGATTAGATGGCATGATGGGGCACAGTGAGACTGGATATTCTTTGCTGTAACCCACTCTCCCCCTATAGCAGCAGCCTAACCCGTTGTATGAAACTGAAACCTTCTTGCTTCAGAGTCTGGCTTTAGAATTAGATCTTGGCGGGAGATTCACTGTTCTCCAAGCACCGAAGTAGGCACAACTGCCTCTGTTGTGAGAGTGAACAAATTTGACGTCTCTGGTCATCACACTGCACCGCTCGCACACAGCTGTCCGAGCGTGGCAGTGTGTGAGTACACAAGCACGTGGGGCTGCTGCCAAGTAACGTGGCGGCGTGAGGGCGGCGGCTGACAGATCGGACCTCCAAAATAACTCTCCATTTTCCCGGTAAATAGCTAGGGACACCAGAAAACAGGTAGGTACTGGGTTTACTATGTGTGTTGTGAATGTGACAGAAGTGGATTTGTGTAAAAGTGGATCGATATGTCATTAGAAACTTTAAAAACAACCGACAGCTTTGTCAACATTGGGGGTCACGGGTCGGCGTCAAGGTTGGCCTGGTTGGGTAAGGGAGCCCATTTTGCTGAGTTGCCTAACGTTCTTGTCTGCATTCATAATTGAATTGTGAATACACACTGCAGATGGAAGTATAACTACTAGTATTTTGCTTTGATGCTACAGTTACAAGTTGGATTAAACTGTATGCCTATAAAGCATGTCTTGGCATCAAATCCGACAAGTGATGAACGCAGTCGCAGGGAAACCAATCGATTCAATATCAATAGTCAATACAACAAATGTCACAAAAGCCTCCCAAAAAAAGGTCAAATTCAAGTGACAGATTTCGGCCCAGGTTTCGGAATGCCCATACCAAACGTCCTATTACATGTATTTTATCTTATTTTTACAAGAGGGATCCAAATTTTTTACCCCCCCCCCCCCCCCCCCCGTTGTTAAAATATGAGCACTGCCTTACTTGGATCACAAGGGTGGGTGGGACTACCGTCCTGAGTATGAGAGGAACTGTGCCTGGGTTATCCAGGGTTCCCACGTGTCATGGAATGTCATGGAATTTGAAAGTTGTCTGGAATGTCATGGAATGTCATGGAATTTTGTAAAAATTTGCTGTGTGTCATGGAATGTCATGGATTTTGAAAATAATGGAATCAATATTACAAATCTCCTAAAATGTACGATTTGCTTTCTAGATTTTAGAATTTTTCTCAGGGGCCTAGCCCCTGAACACCCCAGGAAAATGATATAAATGTCATGGAAAATTGAGATTTTTGTCATGGAATGTCATGGAAATGTCATGGAATTTCAATCTGAAATTTTTGTGGGAACCCTGTTATGGGTAGTTCCAGTTTCGGACTCCCAGCCCAATACTAAAGCATGTATCCACCTTTAGGATAGACGCTGGCCGAGGCTGGGGTAGTTCCGATGTAACCCACTGTGGCTACACCTGAGTAGTAGGTTGGGAAAGCCCAACTTATACAACTAGGCCTGGGCCCGGGGGGGCCACTCCCTATACTTTCTATAGTAACTATGTGTGAACATCACCTCAAATTTTGTACCCTTATCACGGGAGAAAAATCTACAAAATAGCACCCTTTTTATGGGAAATTGACCAGGAATAATACCTCAATCAAAGGAGACCAAGAAAAATATACCCTTATCACAGGTGACTATAGAAAAAATACACTAAATTATGGGTGGTCATTAAATATGATAGCAAAAAAGGGCAGAATTTCCCCTTGTAAACTCTCAAATGGTCTTAAAATGTACCCCTTTCCCTCCAAATTTGCCTAAAAGGCACCCCTTATCAAGGGCCCTCGTGGGTCCGTGCCCAGGGCCCAAAAACGGACCCTATCCCTTGAAATCGTGTTCACACATGGTATCAATATCTGGGAGAGTGGCCCCCCCGGGGGCCTGGGGAACTCGCCCGGGACCTCGGGGGGGGGGGGGGGGGGACTGGGAAAATCCCCCGGGGGTGAATCATCCACCAAGAGATCCCAAGAGGGCCCCAACGCACCTGCCAAACGGGGTTAGCTGTGTCACTTATCAATCCAAAGAAATGCCAGGCCCTGGGGCTAGAACTTATAGAAGGGAGCCTAAGACTTGAGGCTAAGACATATAGGCCCGGGATATAGGCCTACTCACATAGGTCTTTTCCCTTATATATTTAAAGAAGTAGGCCTAGGTTTGTCCCTTGTCGCCAACCCCCAGAATTCCCTGGGCCTTGTCCCTTGTCCATAATAAGGGCTAAAACAGGATCTTGTCGCCTTTTCGATTTTCTCCCGTTGGACCGGGGGCAGTGGGGCCGGCGCCCTACCAAGCCCCAACTGGGAAATGGCCCCAAGCATCAGGTCACAAAATATATATGGGCATCTGGCCGGGAGGGGAGGTCACTGGCACTGCATAACTTGCCATAAGGCAGTAGTCATTATTTAATAGCAACTGGGGGGGGGGGGGATACGTGTTGAATTGTCCCTCCCCCCCACTATAGTATACGTGCCGGCTTTTCCGTTGCGTCCACCTCTCAGAGGGGTCGGCATTTTTTCGGAATTTTTCCCCACCCTACCTCTCCCCCAAATCTACCTATCCCCCTGTTGATAAAAAATGACCACTCCCTATTACAAACTGATATGTCAATTTGTTCGGGCAATTGTTTTATTGTAGGAATTATGGCTAGAATATGCTCTGTGGCCCCTAAGGCTAAGCCTAAGGTTAATAATGTGGCCTGGAAAATGTGTTATTTTGTCATAGATCTAGACATATATTAAGGCACATACATATGTCTGTGTTTGTCGACCAGGTATTGACATCCCGATTGACATATCTGGTCCAGCACGTTACAATATTCATACCACTCAAACGGCTACCGGTCACAGTAGGCTACGGTAGGTTAGTTGGTACTGTAAACGTATATTATTTCGCGCTGTACATATTTTCGCGGATTTCGTGGATTTTAAAATCCGCGAAAATATGTACAGAGCGAAAATTTATCCAATATGGCTTTATAACTGTAATATTTCAATATCAGCGAATTTAAATCCCAGCGAAATTGTATTTTGAAGCAAATCCGCGAAAATTTGTACCAGCGAAAATATGTACGTTTACAGCATATGGTATGCCACTTTTAGATTTTTTCAGTATGTAGTTTTTTTTCTCAAAATGTTGACTAAGTTAATAGGGAGGGTAGGCCTATAAATGTAATATTAAACTTGCTTACTTTTTTGTGTGAAAAGAGATGTAATTACCAATTCCCTCATTGATGTTGGGTGATTTCCAGCCGAAGATTATTATACTATATAAACTACACGATACCTACTTGCTCTAGCTCTACTCTAACTGTAGACGGCGGAGTATGCCGGGTTGAATATACAGGGACCGTGCTGCTTATGTATTACATAAAGGTGTATAACTCAGTAAACATAGGAGCATGGTTGCTGGTTCCAACTGTTTAGTACCAATATATGTAATAATCCCCAGAACTGTGTTAAGGCCAAAAAAAAAGGTTTGTTTCAGGTCACCCGACCGACCCTATCAAAACAGGGCCGACCCTACGTATTCTTTATGCATTTTTGAAGAATTTTCCTTATTTTTACCCTTTTTGGGTGAATTTTTGGGTTTTCGGAGAGGCCGGGTAATACTTTCATGTTTAAAAAAAATAAAGTTTAAAAAAAAAAAATCCGACCTACCGACCCTACATTTTCTTGCCATGTTACCTGAAACAAACCGTCTTTTTGTTTGGCCTAAGCATAAAACTACGGAACTGTTGGAGCTATAACCTTGGTAGCATCCTTGACCAACATAGCATTCCATGGCACAATAAAGAACCTCACTGTCTTCAATCCGGCCAAATGATGCACAGTATTATATTATGCTTATTTCGATCTTTAAATCAAATTTATAACGAATTTAACATTAGTATAGGGATTGATATTGATTTTTTTCTCCCAAGCATGGGCTTCTGGCGGGCTACTAGGCATATTGGCCAAGCTCTCCAAGCAGGTGGGTGAGTTACGGGATTTAATCCCATTGTTGCTCATGGTACATGGGCGGGTAATTGACTGGTCTGACACACCCCAACGGTTACAGGCACCATATGGTAATATATGCAAATACCCCCTGTGTCACATGACCTTTTCACTTTCTTTGTTCACTTTGAATTCCGCCATTACTACAACTAGACATTTTCGGGATTTAATCCCATTGTACAGTGACACAATAGACCCATGGTGGAGAGTGTACACAGCGGCGGCTACCCATCTTATGACGTCACTGCAGGGGTGTGAACATGGCACACGTGCTCCAATATAATGGGCACGTGCGGACATGCATTGGGGATGCTACCCTAACGGTGTCCGGCCTAAGGGTACTAGACAGAATTAGATTAAACTTCAAAGTAACATATGCTGGGGTGAAGTGAAATGATGCAACATAATCCGATTACAAACGTACCCACAAGGGCAAGTTCTCCTTGTCCTCATTTAAGTATGGGACGAGTGAGTTATCAATAGCCAAAATGGAAAGTAGCTCTGGAAACAGAATCCAAAACCTCCACCCAACGGCAAACCCCTAGCATATGTCGCCTGACCCGGGTTCTGATGTAACTTGGGAAAGACCACTTATTGTCCACATCGTCCATAGTGATTGGTGATGGTGACATAGTTTACAAAATTGTTCATGCCATATGTCGGCCACATCGTCTAGGATTTTATCGATATAGTCTAGGATAATAAATGACTCTTCCATAAGCACTCATACCAAGGGACTGTATATAAATAAGCTTAAATAGACCGTTCATAATGTCTCCGTGTTATCATAGGGCCACATCGTCTGTGTGCCTGTCTGTCTAGCTATAGGCACAAATGAAGGATGTGGGTGTTGGCAAATAAACGTTCTAGCCGCTGACACGAGGAGGATATAATGATAAATATTAAAATAGGTTAGGGAGTGATCATTTTTTAACAACAGGGGGGGGGTGGTGGGTTTCCGCGCGGAGCGCGCGAAATTTTTTACCCCCCCCCCGGTCAAGGGGTCAAAATTTTTTACCCCCCCCCCCTTAGGGTCAAAAATCGGCTCGCGCGCGGGCCCTTTGAAGCATAGTAACGCGCGGGCTTTCTGGCTCAAAACAGGTTAAATTTTTTTGCCCCCCCCCCAAGAGGGGTCCAAATTTTTTTGCCCCCCCCCCGGTCAAGGGGTCCAAATTTTTTTGCCCCCCCCCCCAAACCCACCACCCCCCCCCTGTTGATAATAAATGATCACTCCCTTAAGGTGAGTGGCGGGGGCCAAGCCAACATAAAAAATATGGGGAAACGACTTTCCTTACAAAAATAGGGCAAATTTCACCGAGATCCATCACGTCTAATGTTCCAAATAATGGTGAAAAAGTCCAAGATATTAAAGCTCTACTTCCCACCTCGGAGTCTTAAGTAAATAAGTGTCTTAAGTAAATAACTGACACTGAAAGAGCAAGGGCGCGTAATAAAAGAAATTCACTTCATAAAACGAACCTCTGAGGGTAAAAGGGGACAAGGTATCCAGCCGCACCCAAGACATGTCACATTTGGAGTGGTAGGTATATACTCTGTGCCATTGAAGTGATGGGAGGCTGTAGAAGTCTTGTCAGGTAACGGAAAAAAACACAGGTAGTGTGCCATGCATATGATTGCCATTTTTATGGCTTGTCCATTTATAGCATATTACATTGGCCATATCACTCTTAATTCACAGCTAGAAAGTGAATAATTGGTCACAAAATAATCTTGAAAACCAAGTTCATTAAGAAGTGGTTTAAGATCCTGTAGAGAATATAATAGAATAGTGATGATGATGAAGGAATGATAAGGTAGAAGACCTGTGTGTGTATGTTAGTGAGAGTAATATGGGGCGGAGGTGACGGGTAGAAGTTGACAGGCTATTTACATAGCCTTGTCAGGTTGGAGCAGGAAAGGGGTGGGGGAAACCGTACGTATGCTACCACAAACTACTTGAACCACATACCCAGATTTTCTTCCAGAACATTTCTCAGTTTACACCCCATTGTAAGGCCAAATAAAAATAAAGGTGTGTTCCAGGTTACCCGACACCACCTAGCAAAACAGGGCCGACCCTAGAATTTTTTATCCAATTTTGAAAAAAATATTTATGTTTTAAGTGATTTTAGGGCTATTTTAGGGTCAATTTGATAGTGTACGAGTCGACGTCGTAGTCAATGAGAAACTTAATCCAATTTTGAAAAAAATATTCACGTTCTAAGTAACTCTGGGCGTATGTCAGGGTCAAATTGATTGTCTACGAGTCAACACTGTTGTCGGCGAGTCTGCGCTAAAGTTTACGAGTCAACTTTTGGGTACTTTTCAGTGCAAAATAAATAAAAAAAAATTTAAAAAAAAAAATCCGACCTACCCTACCTAGATTTTCAGACTATGTAACCTGAAACACACCTTTTTTTTTGGCCTAAAGTAAGGTCACATGTTTTTATATTGCAATAGCTGATTAGAAAGTTACAAGTGCATTTAATCACTTACAAAGCTAAATTACAGAGATGGGCAGTCCGTTGATGCATTCAGTTTTATTTTATCTTATCATTCTTTTTAGATTGTTCACCAAGTAATAGTTCTGATGGAGGCTCAATGTATGATATTGTATACTAGTAATCCCGCCACCGTGAGCCATGTCTCAGGGATATAAAGTATTGTACTATACCCCATGGCCATGTTAATTAACGTGTGTGCTTCAAGTTCAATGTATCAGAGAGAATTAGTATTGTTCCCAGCATATATAAGCCTTACGGTCTAGCAGAATTAGCTTTGTGAATTACCTACAATAAGCACACGTCAGCTTTGTGCACCTATAATCGGTGCCTAATCGGTTTGTTAACAGATGAACTCGCTATTAACGATAGGCTGTAAGTTATTTTATATTTATTAATTAGTGATCATGATATCAATATGTGCGCAATATTAAAACCCTAAGGCAGACTAGCATGTATAGCAAAGGAACAGTAAAAATTAACCTGGAGAGTTTGATAAGCAAATGTCTTGAATTTGACAGTAGGCTTCAGACTCGATTTCTCACAAAGGATTCAGACTGTGGTTGGCTTTTTCAAAGTCGTGTCTTGGCAAATGAGAATGTGGGATACAAATGTAGATGGTCTACTGGGTGTGTCTGAGGGGGGGGGGGGGCACTTGTTAGAAGCAAACCGAGGGGGGAGGGGGGGGGGGTCCTGGGAGTCCGGACCCACCTTTTTTTTCTCTAAAAGAAGGTTTTTCTAATTATAATTTGTGACACAATTTGCGGCGTTCCAAAAAAAATTGGACCCCTTGACCGGGGGGGGGGCAAAAAAAATTGGACCCCTCTGGGGGGGGGGCAAAAAAAATTAACCTGTTTTGAGCCAAAAAGCCCTCGCGTTACAATGCTTCAAATTTTGCGCGCTCCGCGCGGAACCCCACCACCCCCCCCCCCCTGTTGTTAAAAAATGACCACGCCCGGAGCAAACACTGCTTCATAGTGAATGCTGTACAGTAGTAATCTTCCACAGAGGGACAGTGGGGGTAGATGCTTGCAGTGTGTGACTGATAACCCATCTTTACCACTGGTGGCTGTTGACCTGTGGCCAGAGTCTATAGATCTTTATAGATATACATATATAGATAAGGCCCCTAGATAGGTAGGGTGTCCCTCCTCCAGGTGCTCCCCACTCGGCCTCCAGGACCCCTCCTACCTGCACCTCCAGCCGCGCTCCTCCTCCAGTAAGTCTTAACATTCTCTTGTACAGGGAGTTATTAAGTTTTGCTTTTTTTTTCTTGGCAGAAAATTAATATCATTATAGATGAATTGATATTTACAGATACCGATCACGATGGTATCTGGTTAAGCTTAAACAGCGACATCCATGTTCCCAACATTGCATGTTATACCTGGTAGACACGAGGAATATGGTGTAGATCTATCCCAGCCCTGTAAGCATTAAACTTAGGTAAAGGTATTATAGTATATTCCGTAGGGTTATTGTAAGTCCAGGAAAAGTTGCGCGTATAACCTGTATTTCTCATATAACCTACACCCAGCCATTGGGACCCACCAATAATCTCACTGAGCTTTAGTTTTGTAGTATATTTCTAAAAACACTTGTACCGGTATATTGAACCCGAAAACCGACCCTTCCAATTGTGTATAAGCTCCACCTGGGGTTTGGGCTACATGTACAAGACTTATATTGTTCACTGCAGTACGCCGACGGTACCCGATGGTACTAGCTGGGACATGTATCCACGATAGCGTTGTCTGCTTATCAGAGATAAGATGTAGCTAGCCCGATGATAACATGAGGCATGCCATATCCCATCTCGCTACCTTGACCCTGCACTCTTAGTAGTATCTGAGTATGTTACTGGAGGGGTTTGGTGCAGGAGAAGGGTACCTATGTCAGACTTGTATAATCCGACTTACAAGGCACCAGCATGGAGTATAGTACTTTGTATCCCTGGCACCAGAAAACTTTTCTTGTGGTTTGCCCAGGTTTGATAGAACAATGACATCCGTTTGGGCTGTTTAGTAACTTAGATTCCAATTGGACCAACAACATTTGCAGTCCCATACCCTTTCCCCCTACCCCCATATTAAAACAGTCTTAGAATAGGGCAGTTTACTGTAAAATGGAACAAATGAGTATTTGGCATCACTATTACCACTATTACATCACAAACACTGTCCAGTGGCACACACACAGATCGTCGTAGAAGTAGTAATAAATCGGATTGATAGAGAGCTAGGCTCCTGATAAACCATATCCCCGACCACCTTTCCATGATTATGCTGAACATGCAGATAAGACGTGATTTAAGTGACGGACCGTCAATAAGTGGCCTTGTACCTTAGCATACCGTGTAGACACCATGCCACCACCAGGGCTGGGCAGCTGTCGCAATGTCGCAAGAAATGTGCGACAGGGGTCTTGGAAAATGCGACAGGGACATTAGGAAAAGTCTAGGCTTTCTGTAGCTGAAAGAATTTTGTAAATATTCAAATTAGAACCACAGTTGGGACTATTTCAATAAATTTCACAATGTTTTTTAAATAGATTATCCTGGTTACATGTATCATTGATATCTATGTTCGTCCACAGTATAACCAGAGTGTTCCCAGTGCAATATTCCCCTAAACCCTTCAGCATACATCCATCTAGAAATGGTTTTTAATTTTTTCTTGGATCTAAAGACCTGCATACCCTCATGATACACCAATCTCAAGGTAGAATTCCAAACTTTTCCCAGAGCATTATGCCCACAGAATGCACCAATCTAAAAAATAATAAATGCCCATATTTTTTTGAGCAATTAACATGCCCAGAAACTTTACACCAATCTAATAAGTAAATTTTCATAGATTTCTTGGAAAATTGTCTCACGATCCCCTGAAAATCTAAAATCTACATATAAAACTATAAATTTCTCCTGCATAAATATACCCCCAAAACCCGACAAAATGCACCAATCTGAAGGTAGATTCTCAACATTTTCCTGGAGCAACATGCTTCCAAAATAATCAGAATACATCTAAGTTAGGTGAAATTTCTTAATTTCCTGGAACAACATGCTCCCCAATCCATCATAATACATCCACCTAAAGGGTAGAAGTTCCAAATCTTGGGTGGGCAATGTGTTCCCAAAATCCTCAGAATCTTAAAGTAGAATTTCAAAATTTTCCTTGAGCAATGCACCATTCTAAAGGTAGAATGTAGAGAATCCCTGATAGCAATGTGCCCTGAAACCCCTCAGAGCACACCAAACTAAAGACAAAAATATAAAAAATCTCCTTAATGACGTCACACCTAGATTCCACCTCAAGGAGATTGTTTTGTTCTTTTTTGTTGTTTTTTAGTAGGGTGGGGGGGGGGGGTCTCCGCCACACATACATCTAGTTAAAGGAACAGTGTCCCCGCTCGGCGAGGCACCAGAGGGCATTGTTGTGACACTTGGGTGTTCCTCCCCCTGCCCCTCCCCCTTAGCCTACTCTGGTACTATGTATACCTTATAAGGACATAAGGGCATATGGATTACCCATTCAACCATGTTATTATAGCTACGACGGCACTGCCTACCTCCATTATGTAATAGGCACTTGGTCAAGTGTGTGCCGGAATGGTAGGTTGTAGAATCGCCAAAGCACTGGTTTCATAATTGTAGGCCGACACTATATGACAACAGTCTATGTTGCATTAGTTGAATTAGGCCACATCAGATCTTAGACTTATGCTGTCATTGAGACAGACCAATATAACTTGTAAATACCTCTACTATTAATAATATGATATATGCAACGTTTTCATTGATCCATATTAAAAAAATTGTAAAAAAAAACATGTCAAGTCATCTTCTATAGCAGAGGTTAGAGTTGTAGATTGCACACAATAATAGAACAGTGGGGGGCAAACAAAAGCCACGTGGATCATACTTTATAGGGTATATGAACCATATCTCAACCATTCATTCACAGTAACATATTGTAAATTATCGTAAAGGTTGATAATTTTCCATACATGTGCAGTATACATGTACTGTGTATCCTTATGCTGAGAATTGCAGAGTAATACTATCAATGCGCAGTCAATATAATAAAGTTCAATCTAATGGTTGTATCATGGTAAATCTACCCAACCACGTGGAGGCCTGTGTTTGCCCCCCAGTCCAGACCCTGTGACGTAGCACCCGAGGAAACTCTAACCTCTGCTATAAACCTGCTATTGCTAACCCCTTATGCTAGCACCACAACTACTGTAGGTTGTGTCTCACGACCTTGGGCCAATGTTTTTGTCTCTGACCGGGTGCCAGCTCTGACCGGGTGCCAGCTCTGACCAGCCTGAATAAAATCGGGTTATTTAGGGCAGATGGAGATAGAATTTGGCTGAAAAGGTTAATGGATGTTATAACTCTTTAAACTAGTCATTAGTTGCCCATTTTTATCATCATCTGCCCTAAGTGAGCTGGCACCCGGTCAGAGCTGGCACCCAGTCAGAGACAAAAACATTGGCCCAAGGTCGTGAGACACAGCCTGTAGCGACCTGTGACGGCATGGTTGGAGGGCGCGGCGGGGGGCACTCAATTTTATTTTGACAGGGGTGTGTGGCTGGGCCTCTGACAACCCTTACCCTTGGTGAGTTTTTGTTGTTGTCAAAACTGACCCTTGGTGAGGGTGATTTTAGTCAAAAGTGCCTAGGATTTTAGCAAATTTTCCCAAGGAGTGACCCTTGGTGACCCTTCTTGCAAATTATGTTTTGAAGGGTTCTGTTGAAATCTCCGCAAGGTGATCCTTGGTGAGGGGGACTTTCATGAAAAGTGACCCTTGGTGAGGGGGATTTTCGTGAAAGTGGACCTTTGGTGAGGGGGATTTTGCCCAAAAAGTAGCCCTGTAGGCTGCCCAGGGTTTAACTTTGCACCTACACACATTCAATGCAGGATCTAATTAACAGGTTGACTATAATTATAGCCTGTGCAGATCTGAACCAGACGGCAAATAATATATCAGAGGCTTATGGGGTTCTGACTGTCTGATTGAATGCAGCGACCATTACTTTATTCTATAGAATTAGTAATGTTAAAATATGATCATTCAACATTGTACAGAAGTCCTGCTTGACGCCATAGTTGGTGTTCTAAATCTACTGGTTAATTGATAATGGTTAATGACAAAAGTCAATATTGGAAATGTTCCTGGAGAAAATTGCGTAAAAGGCACCCCTTTTCAAGGGCCCTTGCCTAGAGCCCAAAAACATATGCTTTCCCTTGCAATCAAGTTCACATATAGAAACCAATGCTGAGGGAGTGCCCCCCCCCCCCCCCCCCAGATATAAGGGCATGTCGTCAATTGGTTGGTTTTACCTTCCCTTCATTATGTAACGGCCCTTCAAAAGTCAATGGTGCTTGGATTGTTTGACCCATATAGTAGTCACTCACGGAGGTCTCTCTCAGCTCTGGCTGGTCAGACACATGGGGTGGTCATTTGCCAAGAAATAGAAGGGGAAGTACAGGGATAGATTTCAAGGTACAAAATGCAAAGAAAATACAAATTATAATGGGCATGGGGGGGGGAGTAGATGGGGGTTCCTCATGTTGCATGTCGATTTTAATAAATGGACATGTCACATGTCACTAAGGAAAAAACCATGTCACTAGTGTCACTAAGGGGAAAATGTAGGGGCACCGTAATTTATAAAGAGTTATAATTAATACATGTTGATACCCATAATAGTGCATATAAAGAGAAATGCTCATCCACTGCAGATTTGAGCACACACTAAGATACCTCCCTCAAAATTTACCAAACATAAACCGATTGCCCCCAACCCTTATCCTATTCATACAATGATCACTCCCTATACATTGTACAAGTTGGCTGGGGAAAGGGCTATTGAGGAACGCCTATTGCTTCTATATATATAGAACACTACTTTACCAGGTAGGTGATATGATATTGTAGCAGCCTTATACGACCTGCAGTGAATTGTAGGCGGGTCCTACTACATGTAGGCGGGTCCTACTATGATAATTAGCAAGCTATCGGAGCAAAAAGGCGGGCCAAATGGCAGGGATACTGCAGCTTTAATGTGTGCCCGTCTGAAATACTTTGCTCCAAAGATTTCTAGGTTTGCTCCAGCATTTCACAACATGCCCAGCCCTGCACCACTCCCCCCTACTATCACACACATCATCCTGCCTGTATATAGGAGGGATTCCAGTCAAAGTATTGACTGAAATCCCACCTCACTTTATCTGTGTGATGAGCTATGTGATGTACTGTCTATCAAATTGCAGTACATTGAGCGGCATCTTTTGCCACTGAAGTGCAGGTCTTATGACGAGCTAAGTTGGGAGATGACAAAAGTGTAAATGATGGCTGGCAACGCCACCACACAACAGAAATGATGCTTTCACTGCAGTTTGAACAAATTCTATGCTACTGTAAGGCTGATTGACAATGTTAACAACACATCTGACACTATCCAATTCAATTGCATTAGAAGATTAGTCCATGTCATTAGAATCATCTATGAGGGAAGTCAGAATCGACTATTACGTATTGGCAGCACCCATAAATTTGTCCTGATCATACAACTTTAAGCCGCACTGCCGATCTGACTTGCGTACAAGCCGCAGCCTATACGCAATATTTTATGGTATGTCAGAAGCCAGAATTAACTATGTTGGAAGTCAGAATCAACTATTGTGGAAGTCAGAGTCAATGATGGTGGAAGTGGCGCTTTAGCCGTCCTCACAGTCCCTTGTAGCCTTCATGCACGATTACCGAACGTTCACTTGACGTTTGGATGTTGACCACGAAAGCATAGATAACAAACGGGAAAAGTAGCTAAACCGGTAGCTCGACACCCATCCTCCCTGATTGCACATCTATATATGCCTATGGCTGTGTTATGTATCGATATGTATACTTTAATCTTAGGAATTGGTCATTTTTTAACAAGGGGGGTGGGGGCGGGTGATCGGTGTATGTATGGAACGTGATGTTTGAAATAGCCTGTAAGGCAGTATATCATAAACTACATGTGCTGTATGCACCCCTCTAATGCCACACCAAAAAAAAAGTTGGTCAATGGATTTCACTTTTCAAAAAATGATGCGAGTGAACGAAATTGTTTTTTGTTTTTTTAAAGAATTTTTTTTTTGTCAATGGATTGGTGGAAAAGTTGAGCGAGCGACAATTTTTTTTTTTTACCCAGCCTCCAACAAAAGTTCTTAGTGGACCCCTACCAGAAAAAGTTATTGCTTGATCTGGGGGGATAACTGGAAGAAAATTTTTGGGGGAAAAAAAATAATCTCAATTTTGAAAAAAATGAAGCGAGCGAAATCCATTGACAATTTTTTCTTCAAAAATAATTTAATTTCCATTTCCGAAAATAAGGTGCGCGAAATCCATTGACCAACTTTTTTTTTTTGGTCTGGCCTAAGAGGCACTGTATATAATTGAGGCAGTCGTTTGCGCATTGTACAGAGCATCTATAAGTAAAATGTGGTTATGACGTATTGTTGAGTGTAAAAAAATGCATGTTAGACCATGCATTAAGTTAGATCGCCACAGCTAGCTTCCAGAAGGGCGAAACAGGTAGATCAACTGAACAAGATGAACTGTAAGCTTTTCTGGTGAAATAAAAACTCTTGAAACTTGAAACACATCACATACAGTACTTGAGTAGACCATAGCTAATGAATTACTTACATTTTGATACATCTATCTCATTCTGTAATCTCTATCTGTAGGAGATAGCACAATGCAGTTCTTGAGCATACCATTATGTGATAAGGATGTCACTGGGACATTGTCAGTGTTAAGAGGGCTTCCATTCTCCCATTGTTATCTTTGACAAATAACCCCCTAGTGCAGACTTGAATGAGGCCATGGTTCATGGAGTTTACACCTCTCTGTGAGTACATGGAGTACATATGTGACACACTCTACGAAAGGGGCCCTTAGTGCAGGGTACAGCAGTGTTTCGGAAATGACATCGGCACATCGGCTTTTGCCGATGTAGAATCTTAATGGCCGGTGTAAGGCTCTCAGACACCGGCCACAATGGCCGGCCATGATGTCAGCTTTCCAAAAGTGAAAGAATTTTTCAAATATTCCTTTTAGAAGCTGAGCTAGGTCCATCCAAGTGTTACAAGTATTTTTCCCCTGAATTTAATCATTTTGAGTAGCATTATCAAAGAAGTATTGCCACTTGTATTAAATAATATAAAATTGCACTATATGACATGAATATATGGCTCAATGTGGCCTGTGTAGAAGGTAAATGGCCTGTGTAGGATCTCGCTACACAGGCCACATTGGCCTGTGTACTTAGAAAGTTTTCGGTAACACTGGGTACACCAAGGTCCCTTTTCCTAGCACATGGAGTACATATAGACTGGTGTAGACCCAGCACTGCCCTAGGTCTGAGGTCTGCTGAACACCCGGGGGGGCCACTCCCCATATGATCTATAGTAACGATGTGCGTACACAAAATCCCGGGAAAGGGGTCCTATTTGGGCCCCACTGGCGGGTCCGGCCGGACCCGCCATTAGGAGTCCTTTTTGGGCCATTTTGGGGCAAAAGGGGTATATTTTTAGGCCAGGAATATC
The DNA here is from genome assembly GCA_947462335.1 of Harmothoe impar. NCBI lineage: Eukaryota > Metazoa > Annelida > Polychaeta > Phyllodocida > Polynoidae > Harmothoe > Harmothoe impar. The sequence continues at coordinate 62,840,043 of OX381706.1, forward strand.
CAACCAAAGAGTCAAAATAAATTGTGTAAAAAGGGGTATATTTTTCTGGGGTTTTGGCCCAATATAAGGGTGGAATCCCACCAAAAGGGGTCCAATTTTGGCCAATTTAGAGTATCCCTTAAAAAGGGGGTTGATTTTGGCTGATGAAGGGTGATGTCCCACTAAAAGGGGCCTAATTTTTTCACATTTCAGGGGGTTATCCCGTCAAAAGGGGGGTGTTTTGATGGATTTTTGTCCCGGCAAAAGGGGTGCAATTTCAGGGTGATGTACGCACATGGTATCCATAAATGTGAGAGTGGCCCCCCCGGGGCTGAACACTGCCTCAAGGACTCCTGGACTCCTGGCACAGTCCCAAGACACTTGAGTCTGCGAGGTCTGGCAAATAGGACTAGCACTATTGAAATATGGGCCTGTTATGAAAGACCCTGGCAATGCTGCCAACGTAGAAGTTAACTAAGTGTAATAATACCACAATCCTCTATCTCTATGCATTCAAATTCCCTGCATGTATACAGTAGTTGGAACCCAGGTGGGTGTCATCTTTGACCGTAGAGTGCAGGGACTCGGCCATAAACTTTGCAACTTTGCACTGCCATAAAAGCTGAGTGCGGCAGTCTGGATTCTCACTGCCCCCCCCCCTCCCACCGTGACCGAGACATGAACTTGACACTAGATTAGAGAGGGATTTACTCGTGTGCCTGTGTATCTAACACCTGTAATCTCGCTAAACAGAAAACACATAGAATTGTCCTACTCGGTGATGCAACTGTTAACTATGGAAGTACAAGTAGATCTATGTTATCCCAGGACCCAGGACTGATACAGGGTATCATATTGTAAAAGTAAAAGTATAAAAGATTATTTGCTGACGCCCTAGTTGTGGTGTAAAACGGGTCCCAGGTCCTCATTAGGCCTACCAAAGTTATGCTCAATTAACATAGCCAAGGTAGGTAGGTCGAATTTTTTTTTCTTTTTGAATGCTTTGGGGCCGTCCATAAATTACGTCATGCCGGGGTGAAGGAGGGGGGGGGGGGGTGGTGGTAATTGGTCCAAGTGTTATGGGGAAGTTATGGGGAAAATCATGACAGGGCTGGGTTGGTCTTCAAATAGGCCATATTTGTGTGATGACTTTATGGACGGCCTCTTTATGAGGGGAGTTTTCTCACTGTTCTCACCAAATTTTTTAAATACACACCCAAGAAAACATGAAAAACTAATGGATTTTGTTTGGGAGGATAGGGCTAAAAGAATAGGGTCGGTTAGGATACCTGAACATACCTGTACTTTTGGTCTTAGAACCGTGAACCATGGTACAGGTTGGTGCACAGGTGAGGCATGTACAACCCGTGTAATCTACAATCATAAACAAGGTACATAACCATCCTGAGATAATTGGACAGTTCTGGTCTGTTGCCTTGATTAAGTATAGACTCTTAGCTTAATGATGTGTCCCACTTCTATATGCTGTGAGGTATACTTATTTTTATTGCGATACACGAATTACCGTAGCTGAAAAGCTAAAAAGAGCAGCCCTTCTTACAGCTACTTTGTTTTCTACAAGAAAAGTGTACATTGATCTTTTAAGATAACTAGTAACATTATCACTCCACCCTCCACTCTCCTGTAACATTTGATGGTTTTATTGTCTTGTTTCATCTCATCTTACATGGGTCTTGACCAGATGTTTTCAAAGATATTGACATTGCAGCCAAATATATAGATCCAAATAGCTATGCTTAGATTGCTACTGGGTGGGTGGCATTGCACGAGTGTATATGGACAATGTAATATATGAGTAATGCCGGTTTAGGTATGACCTGGTTCATATGGCTAACTACAGTCTACAGTTCCAGCCCAGTGCATATTACAAATACAATGCTTTGATATATAATGAGCGTGCTTTGTTGGTCTAACTGTATTTTTTCCCCTTATTTTTTAAGATAACAAGGTAGCTCTGGCTAGTGATAGGAAGGGCCCCACCTCGTATTTCTAAAGTGGTCTTACTGTATATTTGAATACTACTTGAAATGGCCGGAGGAATTTTGACAAGATGAATAATACGACCAATCATTTCCAATGCATCAAGTACTTTTGATATAAACATCAATGGTGATAATAGCATGAGATCTCTCTCTTTCTTTTTAAGAGAAAAAATGCAAGAAAATGCCACAGCTAATATGTACATTCTTCTGGCTCAACTATGGAGAAGAAAATAATTTGCGATGAGGTTATAATGGCTTACTATAGTGGTGGCATAGCCTCACCCCCCGCCCTCCCCCTGCAACACATTAGTAATCTCCGCTACCTGAAATAAATAGACCCAGTCAGTACAAAGGTAGTTAACATCCTGGAGTAGTCGTCAGTCAGTAGTTGCTACCTGCAGACAGCGGGGGAGTCATATACCTTGTTGGCCAGCGGTCCCGAAATAAGGTCTGTAAGGGGTTTACATATATATACTTTTATAGCCTGTTTTAACTACTAGTATTCTGGTGTCTGCGAAACTACAAAGCCCACATTTAAACATATACATCTCTGCTTAAGGTAAGAGGCAATGCATTAATAGTTTCTAACATGTGCTTCAATGGAGAAGTTGGAAAGAAGTCAGGACGCTGGTATATTATCATATATATATGCCATGATATGGATATTCATTATTATTTCACTATCGAATAAGAAACTGTACTTGAGGCATGGGTTCAATATTTCATGCGTTGTTCCTCAGGGAGGGCATTCAGTACACTGGATCTATATAATACATCTAAATAATTTAAAAGACATTCCAAAGTTAACTCTGTCAAGCCTTGTCGGGGCAAAGGAAGAGACGCAATCTTCCTTGTGGAAACCCCCTGATATAAATTGTAATAGATAACAAGATTAAATGAGGTTTTTACATCGCATTCTTGAATCGTATTGAATAGACATACTTGAGGAGCATTAGGCCGTGGTCTAAAGCTAAACCCTTTAGATTACACTACGGTTCGGAGGCTGTAGATGGGGAATAACCAGGATATATCACAGTGTACTGATGCATATAGAAAGTAGATCGTGTAGGTAAATTATCAGAAGTAAAGAACCTCTATAGTACTTATTATATGGAAGCCAGGCTTGTTACGATTACATTCTGTATGTAGGAAGCCTCGCTTATCAGTGTGATCGTGGTTGATACATATATGGGTACCCTTTTATAGGATAGAAGATGTTGAGGGCTGTATGAGACGGTTGTTAGGGAGTGCTTATTTTTTAACAATAGGGGGGGGGGGTGGATTTGGGGGGGGGGGGGTAAAAAATTTGGACCCCTTGACCGGGGGAGGGGGTAAAAAATTTAGACCACTCTTGGGGGGGGGATCAAAAAAATTCAACCTCTTTTGAGGGGAAAAGCCCGCGCGTTACTATGCCTGGCGGGGGGGGGGGGGGTAAAAATTTCGAAGAATTGGGCCATATCAAAGAAGCAGATGGATGGGAGGGGGTGATCTAGGGGTCCAGACCCCTCTCCCTTTTACCCAAATCGCTTGGCTGCGCAATGCAAACTTTTCTAGTTTATTTCTGTTTCCGTGTCCCCGCGCCTTTTTTAATTCATGGGGTCGCCCTTGAGAATAAGTGGGTGGAGGTGCCCGAGGTTGTTGACATAGTGTACTGTTCTTTCACACTAGAATGATGTTCCAGCTACTGTTTATTTTTCTCTGAGCTTTGGGAGCCTGGAAGCACTTCTGCATAAACTCAGAGGGTGTGACTGTGACATAGGATTGCTAACGTGGGTCGCCTTTGTGCTACTAAACACGAGACAAGCTGACACACTGCCAGGACAAGGTGCCAGCTCTAGGAGACCACATATCATATTGGACAAATGGCCAAGAGCAGCCCCTGTCCTCTATTATACATGGGTATATTATACCGAGACACGTTAGTGAATATAGTGTGATCTATTTGTTGGTGATAGGATTTTCGTTCAATAACATTCTGAGATAAAATCTAAATTATACAGTTTAAAGTAGCCCAATTATAATATGTTATATCTTCATTTCAGATCTCTAATTATAATCCAAGTATGGTCATTTCAATTTACTGAGGGCACAATCAATGCAAGTGTTTCATGGCTTCCAAACGTTTTCATATGGTTTGGAGGAAAACTTTTGTTCACAAACCTATATTTCAACGTTTTCCTCCAATCATTTTTAAAAGCTTTTCTTTTGTTAACTGCAAATGCCCATTCAGTTTCAGCACACATGAAAAGTTTAAATTCTTCTTGATTTTAGTTTGAATTTATCTTGATTTAGGAACTGAAAAATGTGAAGAACCTAACTGTATTCATTATTCAGTATTAAAATGAGTATTCGGATACTATGTTAATCCGAAGGGAGATGGTGTTTCTGCAGCATATTAAAGTAGCATTCATCTTGACTGGGGGTTATTTCTTGTTGTAGGAAGCTACAGTTAGCCACCTAGTGGTCATCACAGCCATGGGGGTCTTGTCCAAGCTACAAGCCATGCCTTTACCTGAGCCCATCAGGCGCTGGCTGCCTGCCGGTAGGTGCCGCCACCCCTTTTAGTACCCTCAAACCACTATGCATGCAGGGTTGCTATCGTTACATGAAAATTCCACCAAAATTAATTCTAAAAACATGATGAACATCAGTATTTTCACCAACCGATCTGGTCAAATGACATCGATTTACTCGGCTAATATTGGATGGTGTTTTGGATACGGTATCAGTACTCATTTTGGTACCTTTTTGTGTTTTTCAAATTTGCTTTGCCTTTGGTGGAAGTGTCCCTTTAGGGCTTAAAGCATGTATGCTTTCTGTGTTAGTGGGAAGAACAGCAGGAGTTAGTAGAGGTAGTAATTGCATGTGCACGTTACTAAGTTGTTTTTGTAACCTAGACATCAGAATAAAATAGTGACCTGATCTGCGAAAATGGACCTTAGAGCAGGGTGCATTAAGATCCCTCTTCCCAGTATATGTCACACTGATGCTTGCATGTGAAGCTTGAGTCCCGATTCTCCCAGTATGTCTCAGGTCAACCACCAGGAAGTATGTTGTTCACCCTGTATTTTGAATAAACCCTGATGGGGTCCCACCGCAGTCTGCTAAACACTTTACTTGTTATGGCGCTATAAGGCTTTAAAGGTGCATATCTGAACTATCGATTCATATTTTAAAACTCATGTTTTTCTCCTTTATAATTGGGTTGGTGACAGGAAAGAATGCTAACATGTATATATAATACTAACGGTAATAGGCAACTGATAATAATATATGAATATAGATATTTATCTCTAACCATATTCCTCCTCTCACACACGCATGTTTGTGTTGTGCGGAATGAGGACAATTACCATGTTGGTTACCAATGAATAACACCTTGTATTCCTTGATAGTACATGTACACATACTAAGACATCAATTTCGGTCAGTGGTATGCACACTAATACACCCAGTTCACGATATGCATGCCAAGTCTAAACATAGAAAACCGGCATGTTAGTCTCACACCATCATAACATAGCATTTATTATGTTAATTTTTTCTCAATAAACCATCTGTTCATATTGTTGAATTAAATGTGAACTCAATTTGATATGGACTAGTTATAGGCGACTTTGGCTTGCAACCTCAGGTAACAAATTTGATGTCTCTTTCTGAAGAAAATTCATACAAAGTATATCTGTAACATTCATAGTATTAACCAAATTAAACATTATCAAAAATAAACATTACTAGAAGGAAATGTTTCAATAATCATGTACCGTGTTTTCCCACTTTAACTTAAGACATCCTGATACTGGTCCCTTTTCAGGCATGGACAACACGCTAGCCGCGGTCGGCGTGACGGCCGTAGCGGCCACGGCGTTGGTCCTCTACTTCATGGTGAACAAGAAGTACCCGCGCAGCCACCAGCCGGTGCCACTCGACAACCAGTCCATAGAACTAGAGGTAGCCATCCTATCACCTAGTTATATCACCTAGTTATATCACCACCCACATAAAACTTTGAGAGTTTCACTTTTAATGTCATTTGGCAATTGATTATCCATACTAGTAGTGTATTCTCAGTACTGGTAAACTTATGACATGCTTAGATTTGATATTTTTACCTAGAAGCTGTCGTGTTTTAGCAAAGCTAAGGGGCTGGGGTTAAGATTGCAGAGAATAACATCTCAGTTTCGGCCACACTTTGATTCACAGAATATAGGCTGGTTTTGGGAAAATATAGCTTTACATTTACCAGATACCATTCATGCCGTGTATATATAAATCATGTGTCACACTCACCCCCTGCTCCTGTCCCTCTGTAGCCCGGTATGCGCACCTCATGCTTCGCACGTGGAGGTGAGGTGATCAGCTACCACTTTGATGACGCCACCACCCTCCACGACTGCTTCACACGCGGCCTCCGCGTCTCTGGTAAGCCTCCTTTGACTAAACGGAAAAGATGTGTTTCAGATTACCTGACTCTACCTGCTAGACTTAGAAAGGAATTCAAAACTTGCAGCACATTTTTCGCGGTATTGATAGTCTATGTGGAGATCAATGAGTTGTTGTGAAGACCCACGTAACAGCATATATAGATCCTTGTATAACTTGAAACACATATTTTTTCATGATATATTATCTACCTTGAAGGATTGATATACTTATAAAGAACACGCATATTAGGCCACTTAAAATTGATTATCAGCTTTGCGGACACGTATTGGAAAATCATGGTGAGGGAGGCTTTTATTTTTTTATTACTTTTTTCAGGACCGCGAGGGACATTGCTTTTTCATTTTTTTCCCATTTTAGTTGACGCGGGAGGTAGTTTTTATTTTTTGGGATTATTATTTAGAATTTAATGTGTAGCACCAGCGTCAGGCAATATCATTATTACCGTGTATAAGCCTAACTCTCGTATTAGCCGCACTCCGACTTTGGGCCGATCATATAAGCCACACTGGCGATTTGATTATGGTGACTTTTTTACCGTACCATAATAGCAAAAACTCGCGTATAAGCCGCACCCTGACTCTAGGCCCATCCTATAAGCTGCACCGCCGATCTGATTCGCGTACTAGTCGCGGCTTATATACGAGGTTTTATGGTATCAACCTTTCAAGGGCTGCATAGTAATGTAATATTTTATACACTTTGTCGTCATGATGGTTGAAAACTCACCTTTCTAAAGAATATTTTCAATTGAAATCTATCAGTTATACATGTAAAATTCTAAATAGATCATTTACTATTAGGACGCCTATCATTTCAAGCAGAAATTGTCACGATTTTATGGTCCAAAAATCATGAAAAATACAATTTTGGGGATGAGGTATCTGGACACCCCTGCTCTTAGATTGAAGCGGAAAGTTGACTTTTTTTTCTTTTTTGGGGGCATAGGAGCGCCCTTTTTGACCATTTTCTTTGGGGAAGGCTAAAAAAAAAGGTTGATGCGGCCCTTTTGGACAGGTGCGGGCGCTGTCCGCAAAGCTGATAATCGATTTTAAGTGGCCTTAGTAGCTGAAAATTAACATTTACACTGAAGTACATTTGAGCAAGATCACATTTGTTCTTTATAAATATGTAAACTTGGATTAGTTTTTGGTGCAATATTTTGTAATGTTCATATTATTTTATAATGACATCATTTCAAATTCTCCATCAATAGGTGGTAAGTATTATTATGTGTGAGTTAAATGTGTTATGTGAGTGTTACATGTATCTTTCTTCTAACATTCATTATTATTTATATCAGGGCTTTCTCTCTTTGATGGTTTCAGGCTTATCTCTGTCTGTCTTTGGTCTGGTGATTTGCCATTTATAAATGTTGTGGTACAAGTGATACTTAATCTTAATAAAGACAAAACTAACCAAACCACTTTTATTACGTTGAGCTTTGACATACTGGGTGAAAGTCCTATATTCTTTACATACATACAGGAAGTTAAACCCAGGAGAATTGTTCACACAATTTTTTCAATACAATCTCTTTAAGTGGTGTTGGAAGATAATATTGTCAAAATTTACTTTGGAATTTCTTTAAACTCTTCTAAAAACTAACTTTTACACATGTTACAATGAAAGAATGTAAGCAAAACTACAACATTTTGTTCATCAACACCTAAAGCTGTAAAGGACATATACAAACAGACAACACATTACATCTAAATAACAATAGATAATGGTAAGTTAATAATCTCAGATTTAATGTACAACACGTAATAACCTTAATTTGACTTACCGGTAATTATCAGCTAAATTAGCTCATTAAAAGGCCCTATGAATACGTAAATAGTGATTTCACATGTCCTGTACCAATTATGCATATGTTTGCGGCGTCGAGGTTTTTTCTTTTACTTCTTGATTTGTATGCAGTTATTTTATTTTTTCGTCAGACCAATAATTATCTCATGTTTCTTACAGGTAATGGTCCCTGTCTAGGAAAACGATCTGGCCCCAACAAGGAATTTGAGTGGATAAACTACCAGCAGGTTAGTATGTGACGTATTGAGGTCAATCCTAATCCCATGGGTTATATGTGACGTAGTATTATGGAGGATTGCAGGTTTACGCTATGCATGAGGCGTGTTATATTTGTACGTGGGGATTATCATAGCACGTTTATAGGCCAAAGAAAATATGGACGACCGGGCTCGTCAAAATAGCTGACTAAATTTGATTTAATTTCCTTCTGTTTTTCTGGAAGATTGAAGTGGGCAACATTGAAGATCATGAATTCATACCTAGGGTAAAGTGCCCATGACCACTTGGACCTGTGTTCCAGCTGTGAGGTATTTTGGGACCAATACTGTAGTAAGCTAACCAGTATGGGTCCCCCAAAGATGGTCAAGTTGTTTTTTCTCAAGTCCTAGGCATTATAAAAAATGAGGTCCCCACTTTTTAGTTTAAGACAATAGGGCCCTATTGGCTTAACATGAAAAAGGTGTTAAATTTGTCGCCACCAGTACCATGAGTCAACCAGTTTGGTACCTTGAGTCAACCACCTTGACATATTAGAACATCCCTTTCACAGGGTCACTAGACTGGGTAATCACATACAAAAAGAATTTAAATCAATTAGTTTTTTCATTCAGACGTGACAATCTAGAATATAAATACTTTTTTAAAGAACATTTCATACCAATTAACAACATACCAGTCATTGATACCATCATCAAACAAAAAGCCCTGGGGTCTTAGGGGTTGGCTTGGAGTTGACCCATTATTGGTTAAAAAATACAGCAAAAGTTGGTTATACACAGTATATTAGGCATCCGTCAGAGAGAGGAAGAATTATGTCACCAAATTTGTAAAGTAGCAGAAAGCTGAATCTCCTTCTATTCTACTAGGGAAAATAGGGTAAACATCAATTCAACAGATTTTTATGGCTATAACTTGGCACTAAAAGCAGGGCAAAGTGGTTGACTCAAGGTACATGGTCGACTCAAAGACAGTTTACCCTAGTAGAAAGGTTTCGCGACCTCATATTTTCTGACCACGTGGATCAATATATCTTATTCATTTGGCCTTGATTATATGGTAATCTTTATGCGGTCACCATCAAAGGTAATCATGTCTAATCATCACAGGGACATTCCATAAGGTGTTGTCATGGCGATTAATACAGGTGTTAGGGTACAGGTGTTATTATGAACCTGTAATTTGAGTTACGATGATTTGCAAATGTACATATTACAAACTTTAATACAGTCTGAGGAGATATTGAAGCCCAAGTGAAAACTTGATACAATGTATATACCAACCTTTCCCCCAATAAATGTATAGAATAGTCATAACAATTATTTCAACGACGTTTTGTAAGGCAAACAAAAGCTAACAATTATGAAATGTAATATGATGGTATGTGTAGGTTATATTGCCCAATAACCGAGTCTTGTGTTTGCCACCCCCAGGTGTATGACCGGGCCCACCAGGTAGGCTCCGGCCTCATCAACAAGGGTCTGGCTGCTGGAGACAAGACCTTTGTTGGTATCTATGCAGCGAATTCCTTTGAGGTAAGTTATACAATATTGTTACAATATTATCAACGTTTAGGGGCGGGTAATAAGTTTTCTTTTGGAAGTAAAGTACAGTTCTAAAAAAAAGTTTTTTAGACCCCAGCTGCGGGTTGAAGGGTTTTCCCAAATTCTAGGTGCGGAAATTGACAAAAGTTCTTTTCCTTGGAACGTAGATATATAAATATATATTTGAAGAATGTAAAACAGGTACTATTATATACCACCAAACTTTCATATTTTCAATTCATTCATCATTTCTATATACATGTATATATATCCATATAAAGCTCCTTAAGTTGACGTTTACGGGTGTGTTTGTAGTGGGTGTACACGGAGCAGGCCGTCAACATGTTCTCCATGGTAGCCGTGCCACTCTACGACACGCTCGGACCGGACGCATGCTCCTTCATCATCAACCAGAGTAAGCATACTGTTAACCCTGTAACGACAGCATACCGTACCATCGTGTTTAAGCGCCCCGGCGCTTATAACTTTGGAGGGTTGTTTACCCCCGGCGCTTATACAAGACAGGCGCTTATTCAAGATCTATATTTAGTGCTCACGAATTGTTTCAAGACCCCCATACTCTTGGCACTTATACAAGACATGCGCTTATTCAAAACCCTTCTCTAATTCACCATTTGTCTGATTTATCAGGCTTCAAGATTGCAGCCTTGGCGATGAACTCGCAGATCTATTTTAGCCATTTGTGTAGTTGAGCTGTGTTATGTGTATAGACATATACTTATACTCATAAAAGGTATATAAAAGTTCCAATACCCCAAACTGGAATTTTCACGAATGTGTTGAGGGTTGGGGGCTGGGAAAGAAAAGGCCTAATAAGAAACAACACCCCCTCTCGCTAGTATCTAGACATTGCAGCAAAACACGAGTCCTGATCACAGTGCGAGTTGTATCACGTTGTTGTGACCATCAGCTAGACCTATTACGAGTCCATTCACTACTGTAGTGCACAGGGCACAGGTCAAGATAAGAGTTGAACATTGGCCTAGTGATAAGGAGATGGACCTTGTCACTGATAAGATAAGGTTAGATAGAGATCAGAGAATCTATTGAGGCGGGTTGAAGAGGGTAAGTGGCTAAAGGGAGAGGTTAGTGAGGTGTGGGGGGGGGGGGGCAAGGGGACTAGATCTGGATCCTCTTACTATGCAAAGGTGGACTAAATAACATGTTGACTTGTTGTGTACTACATGGGAAATGACCTGTAAACCATCTTATTTAATGTACATGGTGCAACGGTGCATTAAATTGATTATTATTTTGACAATGGATGTTCAAAACAAAATCATCGCAAAATGGCAGAGCAATGAAATCAGTCCCCTCAAAACATTATACGTTATCGCATACCCTAGAGATTTTCTATAGAAGTACATGATAAAGTTTACCTAGGAAGTATCACTCTGGTGGTTCAAAACTATTGCAAAGTAGTAGGGCAATACAATCAGTCCCCTCTAATTATATACTTCATGGCATATTATAGAGATCTTCGGTAAAAGTAAAAGATAAATTAAAACAAAACAAATCGTAGTATCTGTTATATTCATAACTTTCCATCCCTATCAGCTAACATGGAGACGGTGATTGTGGATAAGGCGAGTAAGGCCCAGGCGCTCCTGGATGCCGCTGACTCTACACCCTCACTCAAACTGGTGGTCGTCTTCGAGCAGTCAAACAACAACCTTAGTGATGCCGCCGCCAAGCACAAGATTGAGGTTTTGAGCCTGGAGAGTCTCATGGTGAGTCTAGTAATGATTACATCCATGTGTACTACTGTGTGAGTTTGGTATCAATTTGAATATTTTTAAAAGATATTTTATGTGCCATGCTATTAGCATCCCATCCCCCCAATCTGTCCCATCTAGATTTTGCTAGATAGGAAAGATTGGGAGATGGGGGATGCTAATAACAGGGCACATTTCTACTACCCTTCTGCTTTTATAACCGTATTCATAAAACTTTTGGATACTTTAATGGACTAAAGGCAGGAAAAATGGATAAATAACCGAATTTTATAAATGAAGATATGGGAGCAGAAGGGTATTAGAAATCTTATGTAAGTAGTTACATCATGGCAAGGCTGAAGCTGAACAATAAGGCTCTTCAGTATCATCCCAAGGTTCACTATTACATAGTCAGCAAGAGTCTTAGAGACAAAAGATACTGATATTGTGCCATTCACCTTTCTTTACGTAGGAAGTGGGCAAAGCTAACCTGAAGGCCCCTGTCATCCCCAAGCCAACAGACGTGGCCACAATCTGCTACACCAGCGGAACCACAGGTAAGGGACATCATCATATTAGTTGAATGGGGAAAAAGTATTAGGTTCTACTCAAACATATGGAGTTTATTAAGGGTGGACTTAAATAAACTAATGACCTCCCCCCCCGCCCTTTTTTTAGGAGGGGGCGGACTTTTTGTAGACTAGACAAGGCCCACATTTGTCACGATTAAACTCTTAACTATACAGTTAAAGAAGTGTCAAATATCACAACAAATTACACACATAGTAATATCTGTGTGTCACGATCCTTTACAAAAGCTCACAAACATTACAAACACTCACCTTGTCCCTCTATACGCAGGTAGCCCTAAAGGCGTGGTGCCGACCCACCAGAACCGTTACAAACACTCACCTTGTCCCTCTATACGCAGGTAGCCCTAAAGGCGTGGTGCCGACCCACCAGAACCGTTACAAACACTCACCTTGTCCCTCTATACGCAGGTGGCCCTAAAGGCGTGGTGCCGACCCACCAGAACCGTTACAAACACTCACCTTGTCCCTCTATACGCAGGTGGCCCTAAAGGCGTGGTGCCGACCCACCAGAACCGTTACAAACACTCACCTTGTCCCTCTATACGCAGGTGGCCCTAAAGGCGTGGTGCCGACCCACCAGAACCATTACAAACACTCACCTTGTCCCTCTATACACAGGTAACCCTAAAGGTGTGGTGCCGACCCACCAGAACCATTACAAACACTCACCTTGTCCCTCTATACACAGGCAACCCTAAAGGTGTGGTGCCGACCTACCAGACCATTACAAACACTCACCTTGTCCCTCTATACAGAACCATTACAAACACTCACCTTGTCCCTCTATACACAGGTAACCCTAAAGGTGTGGTGTTAACCCACCAGAACCTGGTGGCCAATGCTGCCTCCGTCCTGCTCGCCTCCCAACTCACCGTCACAACACAGGACGTCCACATCTCCTACCTGCCACTCGCTCACATGTTTGAGAGATTAGCACAGGTAGGTTAGATTGAAAATTGACTTCTTAAATTCAATGGTTTATTATTATGTTGAAAACATGGAATAAAGAATTGAAAGGCAGTGTTGTAATAAATGCACCGTACCTCAAGGAGATTTGACAACATAAATAATGTACTATTATGTAATGTACATTTACAGTAGCTCTTTGATACGACCATGGTAAAAGTGAATCAATTTGTATTTTTGTAGTTGATCCTGATCATGCATGGCGCTAGGATTGGGTTCTTTGGTGGAGATGTACGTAAGCTACTTGAAGACATTGGCGTGCTGAAACCGACCATCTTTGTAACCGTACCTCGACTCCTCAACAGAATATACGACAAGGTGGGTATATTTTATTGCTAATGATCGTATGTACACTGTCTAGGCAGAAAATAGGAGAGTTATTCGTATAGGGTATTAGTATCAGAAGGAAGTGTGCAAGAAATCCCCTGTGTTTCTGACTACCCGGTATTGAATTTCATATAGATTTCATGCTGATTATAGTGTGGAGAAATTACATTCTGTAAAGCTATATGAATTAAGTTGATATTGCGTGATTAGATATGTAATGTATATCAGCTTTAATCAAAATTGATCATATTTCTTTGCAGGTTCTACAAGGAGCATCAGCTAGTCCTGTCAAATCATTCCTCTTTAACCTGGCCTTCAAACAAAAACAAGCCCTGTTAAAAGAGTAAGTTGTGTCTTTTTAAACTTTATGTTAATTAGATTCTGTACAATACCATTATAAAAGGAATACATGTGTGTTTGCTGTACATCAGAGCTGAGGTTACAGACGTTACTTAGCCACGCCTGCGGTAGAGATACCACGTCAATATCCTACTTTTATAGGAATTCCTACTTTTCTGCTGGAATTTCCAGAAATCACTCATGCTACCTAGGGACCCCTAACTACTTGCCTGTGAAACATATCTGAAATCTTTAAGATATCCAACTTTTTGTCGATCAGGGAATAGTGTATCTCATTCTTACATCATCTGTTTATCAAAAGCTCGGCAAAACCCAATTTATCACATCATACATGGGTCATGGGTCTGGAGTTATATATACTTACATGACGTATTGAGTACAGTATATAATGTTTTTGAGTAATGCATATCTTTCTTAAATTGCAGTGGTATTGTCACCCAAGAAAGTATCTGGGATACCCTGGTTTTCAAAAAGATTCAGAATATGCTCGGAGGTCGTGTTCGCTATGTGATTACCGGCTCCGCTCCACTGTCCGGCAAAGTACTTGACTTCATCAGATGCGCCTTCGGCTGCACGGTAAGAGCTGGTATACATTTTGCATCCATTACACATTTTGGTCCCGAGTGATTCCAATGTTTATAACCATCTATGATAATAAATATGTAATAATGTCGATGCCAGTTATACAAGATGGAGACACTGTGACAGGAGTATATATATTATAGCAAGAAATGACAAGGATTTTTATCTATCCATAAAACAGTATTGAATATACCGGAATGTCAAGATTCTCAAAGTTGAATAAATGTTAAATGTATTTTACAAAAGGACAGCTGAACTTGCGTGTAGAGTAGGCCAAGATAATGAAATATATGTTGTAATATCACAAAACCAGAGCCTTATCGTGTATTCTTTGGTTCCTCCAGGTGATTGAGGGCTACGGTCAGACAGAGTGCACGGCGGGTGTCACCTTCCAGATGCCATACGAGACGGAGGCCGGTCACGTCGGGCCGCCCCTACCCTGCAACGTGGTCAAACTGGTTGATGTACCCGAGATGGATTACTACGTTAAGGACCAGAAGGGAGAGGTAAGTGTGGCTTGTCACGTATACCCATGCTATATAGTGTGTTAACATGCATAGTGCAATATATTGCCCTTTCTGAATAACGTTGCATTTAGAGACCCAGAGGTATCTATGATATTAAAGTGATGTGCTTGATAAAGATAGTTGTGGAGATTTAGCTAATTATGACTGTAATGAATTATGAGTTTTTATGACAATTAAATCGGCCTTCATGATAAGCGGATTTTGACCTATCCCATCAGAATCGTGTCTTTGATTTTTATAAAGACGAGCGTCTCGTTTGATATTCTTGGGCAATATGAGTAGATCAAGGTAGTGTCTGAGGTGTGGACGGTCCCAACATTCGTCCTTATAGATTTCTTGGGCAATATGTAGTAAATTGCAGTGATTCCACTTTTCCTAGTTTTGCAGGAATTCCTGTTTTTTTTTCACCGAGGAGTGGCACCTCTAAATGTACATTTATGATTAAACTAATATTGTGTGTCTACAGGTGTGGGTAAAAGGCACTAACGTGATGAAGGAGTACTACCTGGACCCTGTCAAGACGGCCGAGACCAAGGACAAGGACGGCTGGGTGGCGACAGGAGACGTGGGCATGTGGCTGCCGGTAAGGGACATGAACTTCTACCTTACATACTACCTTACATACCGCTCCCTCCGGAAAAAAAACAACCACAAAAAAAAGGAAGCAAACCCCCATTTCATGGGGCTGCATGCTAAGTCTAATGAACATGGGTGTATCACACTTAGCAATTCGAAAAAAAACAACACAATAAAACATTTAAAGATCTGTTACACATACATACTTTCAAAGCAAAAAGTCTCTACCTGGAGTTGAATAAAACACTGTTCCATATGTTATGTTATGCAACTACATATGAAGACGTTAAGTTACATTACAGATCAGGATGGTAGTTGTTCAGCAGTGTAGACAGATAAATAGTAGTGTATGGTATTTAGTACCGTAGTTTATAGTTAAATATGCATAGTATATAGAGATATGATGTAGGATATCCGGACCTTCAAATCTTATAAGGTCACTTGATGATCGTATATGAACTAAGAAATGTCTCTAAATCACAACTATTCCTTGGATTTTTCAGAACGGAACCCTGAAGATTATTGACCGGAGGAAACATATCTTCAAACTGGCCCAGGTAAGAACTACTGGCTGCATTTACCTGTTATGGTACCCTTTCAGTTTTTGTAACATACCGGTAGACATAATGGCATATATTATAGAGTAACTCTTGTAAAATCCCACTTTGGTTTATGTTAAGCACTCTTGTAAAATCCCACTTTGGGAGAATTACTCATATAAAATACAAGTCTACTTAAATGTTCATGTAAAATCACATTTTGGTCCATGTTAATCTTGTAGAATCGCACCCAGGGTCAAACAGTAACATGCATTTGTACTATTTATTACAGGGAGAGTACATTGCACCAGAAAAGATAGAGGGCGTTTACCTGCGGAGCCCACTCGTTGCCCAAGCCTTTGTAGATGGAAACAGTTTAGAGGTTAGAATAATTTTGATACTTATTGCACACGAGTGTTTATTTCTAAGCGAGAAATCATAGTAGGCAATCACAATCATTTCATGATTGAAAGGAGAGGGCAAGAAAAAGAAACTTCGCAAGCTGGTATCGAATACTCAAAAATAAAGTTCAGTGACAGATCACTGACATTTAAAAAAATGCACTCAATTACTGAAAAGGCATTAAAACTATCGCACTAATTGCCTTGAAAACCATGAATTTTCCACACAGTGGTATACACATGCTGTATCTGAAACCTGAGAATATACTAAACTGGTGTTGGTACATTTGTAATATGGTATATATGTGACAATTTCAGACGTTTACAGTAGCAGCCATTGTCCCCGACCCAGAAGTGCTTCCAGGATGGGCAAAGAAGAACGGACACCAGGGTGACTTCAAACAGCTGTGTAAAAACGCGGTAAGACATTCATCCGTGTAGTAATTGACAGAAATTGTAAGCCATCTATTGACAAATCTGGCTGAACATCTCTTCGTATATGAATGGTTACGTGATGGGGATATTCCTTTTCTTTTCTAAACTGCATTACAAAAGTGTTTTACCTAGGAGGTATCAATCTATGGCCACTTATTGACACTTATGCCTAGTGTAAACTAAAATCGTAAAATCCATTTGAGTTAAAGTAGTGCGCTCTTGTGAAGTGGCACTCTTAAAGGCCCACTTTGGTTATCATAAACCTAATAATAGTACATTGTATCTATGAACATCCAAATAACAGCCACACTGTATACCATTAGTAATCGTTGCCTGTATCTTATTTTATCTTATAGGAGGTAAAGAAGGCCATCCTTGCAGACATAACAAAAGTTGGCAAAGAGTCTGGTCTAAAGTCATTTGAACAAGTAAGTACATGTATACAGAAACCTTTCTTTCATGTTCTTAACTCTCTATTGCCTGGTTGACTAAATCGAGCAGTAAAAGTTAGTGACATTGGTATACACCCTGCTATCACTGAGATGCTCAGGAGATGCGCAAAGTTCCATAAATCTATTTATCATGTTTAACCCCAAGCTCCCATTTAGAAAATTATAGAAATATTATGTAAAACGATCGAATCCACCATTGTCATTTGCCTAACATATATACGTATATATAGATAAGAGATATAGAGATATAGAGAGAGAGTTGATTGATTTCCCATGTTTTCCTACACAGGTTAAAAATATTGTACTCTACAACGAACTGTTCTCACTGGAGAATGGCCTGCTCACACCTACCTTCAAGTCGAAGCGGCCAGCCCTTCGCACCTTCTTCAAGGATGACTTTGCTGCCATGTACAAGCAGGCCAGCTCATGATGAGGATTAACACACCTCTAGAACTAATCTACTGACCAGGTGCCACAATTGATATGTAATTATCACCGTGATAAGGATAACCAGAAGCTTGAGATACTCACAAGGAGCCCCCTAGTGGCAGTGGTGTGCATCAGAGATGACCCTAGTTCATGCATGTGTGGGATAGTATATAGAGCACCTGAAGCCACTTCCTCAGGTTTGACTGAAGTCTTGCATTAGCCTAGGCTGTATAGTTTTTCGTTTTTATGTATACAGTTTTGGTAGTGTTTGACCTAACTCGTTATTCACTGACTGAGGAAGTAGCATTGGACGCGGTTTGCAAGACCCAAATTAAAAGTTACCAAAAAGGTTGTTTGATTCAAGGAAAGGTTTCAGATTTACCCCAGAAAATATACCAAACGCATGATTGGTGTTTTCTATTACCGGTAATGTACAAAAAGCAGAAAAAGAACACGTGATAATTGGCCAAACTATCTGCTCAATCAAAATACGGACTTTTCGTTAAACGTCAGTGTTGGGAATACATGTACATACAAATTAATTCCTGACATTTTAATGTGTAAATATAATGTTGTCCAAGTGCATTTTATACATTCATACCGTCCTTCCAAAAGGTATGTTGCTTTAACATGTTTGTGAATATGTATGGCGTTTTTGTACTTCACAAATATCCAATAAACTTAAATATGTCAAATATTAAACTGACAGTGCTTCCAGAAAATGAATTACAACAGCCTCATGTATGTGAGTCCCAAAGGTTATTATTTAACAATGCAGCATTACTCCCTTAAGAGTCAGATATACAGATTATAACCTTTAGTTTTCATCAAATATACATAGTTGATGCATAACATTCAAGTTGTTAGAAAAAACAAATAGTATACCTCTGTCGATGTATAGCCAAGTTGTGATATACATATTATGTATAATATACTATTTTGTACGGCTCATACACGTCCTGATACTCTGCCTAGAACATTCCAGAACATAGAAAGCGGCAACAACTTTTGTATGAGTTTATAATCGAGTTATTTTCACTCAAAATATATCTTGCATGTAAATTATATAAACATAATTTTGCATCCATACCGTTTTTGCATTGCTCATTTTGAACCAAGTCCTACGTAATTGTTATACTTAAAAATGCCCAATGATCTCTATGCCAAAAGGTATGTTGTCCGGAGGGAGGCCTGTTTGACAAAATACAGGGATTTATCCCTGTCTGTTGCAGTTTAATTAAAGAAAATTGAATTGAATTGAATTGTGTGCTGTTTGTTGATAGGTTCCCATAGTCGAAAAACCTGTCTTTTTGTTGATGTTGGGTCTAATCACAGTATCACATGAATACCAGTGACTGTTCCTTAATCAACCCCTAAGAACCACTTTAATGGTGTTTGTGATGTTAGTAACATGATAAACTGTATTAAAAGATTGATCAACTTAATGATTGTTCCGAGTGTTCATATGTACCATCAGTAGTTATAATTGCAAACAGATAATTATCATAAAATGGTATTACTGGTATAGCTATAAATAGTAATGGTAGCACTGGGAATGTGGTAAAAAAAACTGCTATTCAGGGTTGAACAAGTTTGAGATACATTTTAGAAAAAGCTACCGTAGTAATGCTATTGGTATTGATATCCTGCTGAATTAAAATACCTTTTTGAACGATAATGGGGTATTATACCTACAACTTCGGTTATATTTCTACAATATGTATACATATAGACCTATATACAACACATTGAAAATTGGGTTTTTAGGGTACCAGTCTTTTATTGCCTTGCCTAGGAAACCTTAGGTTACCATGAATACCGATTAAATAAACTGTAAAAATAGCGTATGTACAATTATTCTCTGAGTTCTACTAAATGACGCCCCGACAATCTGCTCAACGTTTTGTAGCTTTGCTCAATCTTTGCTTCATTTTGTGCAGCTTTTTACGATAGTCTTTCTCTCCTATCAAAAGCTCTCTGAAATATGTAAAATATAATAACATAAAAGAAAGTGCTATACAGATAAACTTAGGGACCGGTCTATTGCAGTGCTCTCTAATTAATTGTATGTCTTCCTATTGCTTAGGGCGTTATACATTCTTATCTTGTGTATAATATGCACTACTGAGCTCTTTGGATTTAGGTCTTCATTAAAGGTTACTCTTTTGTATCGAGGTAGTTTAAATCGAATAAACTGGGAGCAGTCGGGCAAAATCCTCTGGATATTAAAAGTTTGTACCCCCCAAGAGGGCATTTAAAATGTAGATCTGTTAGCAAAGTCCTGTTGTAGAGCTATAAGCAAAGTCCTTACCCATAATCAATCTCCCCATCTCCATCTTTATCCAACTGTGAAATCAGGTCATCAAGTTGTGAATTCGTCAACGGAATCTCGAAGATCTTCAAGAGAAAATTGCACACATCTCATTTCTTTCGCTTGGACATGAAATTAAAGGAGGTCTTCAGATATATAACCCATACTGTGCACATAAAATCGTCTACCAATATACCAGTCCAATATTTTGAAAGAGCATATCTATTGTGTAATAGGACCAAGGACACGCAACCATAACAGAGAGCCAATCTACAAAGCCTTAGTGTCAGTAGTAGTACATGGTACACTATTCCCACTTCCCCTATACTACTACCACAGCACCCATATGCCATGTACCACTTCTGACACTATTCCCACTTCCCCTATACTACTACCACAGCACCCACATACCATGTACCACTTCTGACACTATTCCCACTTCCCCTATACTACTACCACAGCACCCACATACCATGTACCACTTCTGACACTATTACCACTTCCCCTATACTACTACCACAGCACCCACATACCATGTACCACTACTGACACTATTCCCACTTCCCCTATACTACTACCACACCCCCCATATACCATGCACCACTACTGACACTATTCCCACTTCCCTATACTACTACCACACACCCCATATACCATGCACCATTACTGACACTATTCCCACTTCCCCTATACTACTACCACAGCACCCACATACCATGCACCACTACTGACACTATTCCCACTTCCCCCATACTACTACCACAGCACCCACATACCATGCACCACTACTGACACTATTTCCACTTCCCCTATACTAATACCACAGCACCCACATACCATGTACCACTACTAACACTATTCCCACTTCCCCTATACTACTACCACAGCACCCACATACCATGTACCACTACTGACACTATTCCCACTTCCCCCATACTACTACCACAGCACCCATATACCATGCACCATTACTGACACTATTCCCACTTCCCCTATACTACTACCACAGCACCCACATACCATGCACCACTACTGACACTATTCCCACTTCCCCTATACTACTACCACAGCACCCATATGCCATGCACCATTACTGACACTATTCCCACTTCCCCTATACTACTACCACAGCACCCACATACCATGCACCATTACTGACACTATTCCTACTTCCCCTATACTACTACCACAGCACCCACATACCATGTACCACTACTGACACTATTCCCACTTCCCCTATACTACTACCACAACACCCACATACCATGTACCACTACTGACACTATTCCCACTTCCCCTATACTACTACCACAGCACCCACATACCATGCACCATTACTGACACTATTCCCACTTCCCCTATACTACTACCACAGCACCCACATACCATGCACCATTACTGACACTATTCCCACTTCCCCTATACTACTACCACAGCACCCACATACCATGCACCATTACTGACACTATTCCCACTTCCCCTATACTACTACCACAGCACCCACATACCATGTACCACTACTGACACTATTCCCACTTCCCCTACACTACTACCACAGCACCCACATACCATGCACCACTACTGACACTATTCCCACTTCCCCTATACTACTACCACAGCACCCATATGCCATGTACCACTACTGACACTATTCCCACTTCCCCTATATTACTACCACAGCACCCACATACCATGTACCACTACACTGAAAATCCATAGATTGAAAGGGTTAGTCAGTACAGACTATCCTATGTTGGTCCTATGAGTGTTAGTCATAAAGGCAAAGTTATATTCCAAAATGAGCGAGGGGTCAGTCAGTAGTGGCTAGCCTAGGTTCATCATTGGTGTGTTTTATTTGTATACCACTAGTTGGGGCCACCTGTCATGACCACTCAGTGGCTCCCCCTGGAAATAAAAAGACTAAGGTGGGTTGGTCAGTACTGACCAACCTGACAATAATAACTGGGCTAGGTTGGTCGTATAGGGAGCCAAAAAATGACTAACTAGGTTAGGCACTAGTGACTGAGAGGTTGGGCGTATAGGGAGCCTAGGAATATCAGTGTACTGACCCTATTCCCACTTCCCCCATACTACTACCACTTACCCGTATGCCTTCCACAAACTCTGCCCGTGAGATGGAGCCACTGCCGTCACGGTCAAACTGTTTGAACATCTCTAGTACTCTCAGCCCCTTCCTGGCCGCAAACTCCATCAGGATAATCAGGGGGTCATAGTCCCGGATGCCGGCTGTGTTCTGAGCTGAAGGAGAGACAGGGTGACAGGATCATGAAGTGTAATCATATAATGGTCAAGGGTAGAAAAAAAAGCCCAAGGTGTTTTCGACTTGGTTACCTTAGTGTTATTTTTGTAACCGATTTATATTGCGAGGTTGTTATTTCCCCAAATATATATCTACCCGTAATTACAAGGTTACTCCAAAATGAGAAACTTCATGTGTGTTTATTAAATAAGATAACTCCTGATAGAAGATTAATAGAATTGGGTATATCTTAGGCACCGAAACAGTTGAATATTGGATTATGTGAAACATAGATAGTTAATTAATATTACCATTGCCATAATCTGTGCTGGAACCGAGCATGCCCGCAAACTGAAACACGAACCTGGGCCGTGATATCCGGAGTCGCTCCAGACAGTTGATGATCTCGTTAGACAGAAATATATTCTGAAAAAATTGATAGGGAAATGAAAAGTCCATGTATGTGTCAATTTAAAATGTGTTATGTACCAGTGATATCTGAGAATGTAAAGGTATCTGTAATGCGTATGTCTTTCAGTATATCTTTTCATGGTGTCAATATGAATGTGTGTGCCTTTGGAATTCTTTATGACACTTATGAATAAATGTACTATGAAGAAAACCATGATCGGAATAGGTCAGGGCACCTGTCTCTTTTTCTTTTACAGTGAGTATAGTAAAGGTACCGTACTATCGATGGTAATTTTGACCATTATCTTATTGTCTTTGATCATTAATGACCCACCATCATATCTAATGCACGCATGGCTGTTGAATCATTCTTGTCTAAGGCCGTCAACAGACCCAGGGCTGCATTGGTTGTCAATGGATTATTGGCCAGCTGAAAAAAATATATACACTGTAAAAATATTCCGTTGAATATATGGAGAATCAATGCAAAACTTTATGGTGGATCATCGTAAATGTGATTACGGTGAGGCAATGTTAAGTCAACCAATTTTACTGTGAATATCTGTAATCCAGCACGGTGAAACACAGTTTATTCATTTACAGTGAAGCTTTGTCTTGTAAAAATATTCCTTTGAGAATCAATGTAAAATTTTACGGTGGATCATCATTATATATTATTACAGTGGGGCAATGTAAAATCGATCAATTTTGCTTTGAATATCCGTAATTCAGCACAGTGAAACACAGCTTATTTTACAGTTAAACACAGTTTATTTATTTTACGGTGAAGCTTGGTTTAATTGATGTTTGGTTTTATCACACCAGGTGGTAGTTTTGGTTCATGAGGAGATGCTCATGGAAGCTAAGAACACCATTTTTGTGGTTATATGAAAAATATATAGATAAACAGCTGTAATAGGTTTGCTCTGTAGCCATCGTAGAGTGACTTCTGCTCATGGACTGGCATTACAAAGTGTCATGAAGTATTTTACAAGGCTCTCATAGACTGATTCCTAATGATTAGGCCTGAAGTCTTGACACTAAGATGCTATTGCTAATTGGACATGGTACCAAATTTGGCATGGAACCATATTGAGCATAGAGTTAAGTATAGGTGGATAAATGGACGGAAAAATACTGGGATAAATGAGTTAAATCACACAAAATACCATTATGACTATTGTTTAGGCACTGTATTGAAATGACAGTGATGTCCCGTATTCTTTTAGAATAACGGTGATTCACTGGCAACACTGGCTGCCGGACTTTCACCGTTAAAATTACGGTGAACTTGAAATAACAGTCACCGTTATTTTTACGGTGAAAGTCCGGCACCCAGTGTTGCCAGTGAATCTCCGTTATTTTGACGGAATATTTTTTACAGTGTATATACGCATGAACAGGGAGCTGAGCATAACGTAGCGCCCTAAATCGTCTATAGATAGAGAAGATGTACATATATGCATATTATGGCACAGTTTTATGTTTAGTCGATTGTTAATTAATTGACGCGGTGGTCTAGTGGCATGAAATCCACCTCGCAAGCAGTATGAGACGGCTCAAACTGTGACATCTAAGAAGGGCCATACCCACAGTAAACAAAAAAACGTTATTTAACATTTTATATAACGTTTCGCTAAGGCTCCTTACTATGGCATGACGTTATAAAATGTTTAAAGTGTTATTTTGACGTAAAACAACGTATTGTTTTGTCAGCCGGGCTACTGCCAATCTGTCCTCCATCACCCCTTTTATTATCAGTGTACTTACATAGAGGTATTTGAGGCTCTCGTTCACGGCCAGCCCCTTGGCTAGACTGATGGCGGCTGGGTCGTAGATCCTATTGAAGGTCAGGTCCAGGTCCACCAGGGTGACGTTCTTAATGAGGGCCTGCCCCACAGCAGTCGCGCCCCTGGTGGAGAAGCCGTTCATGGACAGGTTCAGGGACCTCAGGCACACGTTGTTCTGTTAGAGACAAGGTGGGCATGGGGGTCACAGTGTGAAACACTATATCACACTATATATTGTGTAGTTAGATTATAATATGCCATTTAACACCATGTACTATGTGTCTATGGTCCTTTAAAGTATGAGTAGACCGTAAGAGTTGGGTGCCATCTATGACCGGCCAGCAAACAAAAAGACGTTCACATTGGCCCGATCTGGTGAGACACAGCCTAGATTGTGTGGAATACCTTTAAGAATATTTTATTTTCTACTTATGATGTTCTGACAGATAGCTCATTCATACCCCACCCCCTACCAGAGATACCTTATTCATATTTCACCCAGATACTTTCTTATCAATAAAACTGTATACATGTTACCTCTAGTCCAGTAGATAAGAGTATGGCCCCATCTGGGCGGAATTTGTTCCAGCTTAGATCAAGTGTCTTTATATAGTCATTAGCACCTGCAATAAAAGATGGAGCTATAGTATACAACGTATAGGTTACACCCATTAGGGACAAAACAAATACATTGTGTTTTCAGGGCATTGTGTTCCTGAACAACGAGAGCATTCTCACATTCCGAAACATTTTCACATTCAAAGCATTAAGCCAGTACCAACATTATTGTCCTCGTATTTACTCATATTAGAGATTATTATGTTTTCAATCCGACCTATGTGTACTTCATGTTTTTGGATCATGCTACCCGAAACACGTTATTCATATTTATTGACCTGAGTTTTAACCATGCATAATTGAGTATAGGCAAGACTGCACCTAACTTGCCAAAAAGTAATACATTTTTAACGTTGTAGTTGAACGTACCGATGGCTGGACCTAAAACCTCGGCTGCTTTGTCTCCAAAACCATTATGACTCAGGTTGACGTCTCTGAGGAATTTGTTTTGCTGTAGAACCGAAAAAAATAGATATTCACATCATCAATATTTATAGAGAGTGAGTTAGAACACGTGTATTTATAAGCAAAAACACCCAAAAGCCACATTATCTTTTTTAATGAAAATGAAGATAGAGAAACGGTTTGCTTTATCATAGGAAAATAATGTTTTGCGCGTGAGGGTTTACATAGTGAAAAGGGTTGAAAAGCTGAGGGTTCAGGGGGGTTGGTTCCATTGCTACGTGTTATCTTGCCAATAGATATATTGGCTCATTTTTTACTAGAGTGCTTGAACTGCATTGGCATGCCTCATTGTCCTTCTACTCATACATAGTTCTTTTTTTACGATGTCGGAAGACATGGCTTATGTAGATTGCTGAGACATGTGGTGTCTGTGTATGGCATAAACTCCCCACTTATGTTGTTTTGGCTATTTCTGGCCCTTTTCAGGCTTATACCCCTACAGAATAACCAGTTTTTCACCAATTTATTTAAAATGTTTGGTATATGTGAAAAAACATCCTAATAATTCGGGAAATCTCTAATTTTTGTGTATTGGCCCAACATTTTCCATTTTCTGGCCCTCCA
The DNA here is from genome assembly GCA_947462335.1 of Harmothoe impar. Classification (NCBI taxonomy): domain Eukaryota; kingdom Metazoa; phylum Annelida; class Polychaeta; order Phyllodocida; family Polynoidae; genus Harmothoe; species Harmothoe impar. Next base: position 62,866,382 of record OX381706.1, read on the forward strand.
AAGGCCCAAAAACCCCTAAAAACGTCAAAAACGCTAAAAATGTCATGTTTTACATGTCTCCCATGTGTACTGAGGCAGTAACAGCTTATTCCTAATATCATTTTCTATTAAGTCTTTGGTATAGTCAATTGATTCACAAGGATTTCACTAGATATGTTCCGTATTTTTTTCTCCACAGTCATTTAAGTGTGTTTTGTCAGCAAAATATTCAAATGTCATTTCAGGTTGATACCTCTATAGGCCTATAGTAAATAAAGAAGATCCACACCGTCTCTATTGTATCCCAGATTGTGAGGTAACTCTTGTGTCTTCTGCTGGAAAAAAGAAATTTTGAAAAATATCCCATAATCTTGCCTCCAGGAGCATATGTCTATTGGGATACATATTTTCTGTCACGGAGTCACCCGGAATATTGGTCACAGAGTCACCAGCCACCCTGATGAAAATTTAAACCTTCATAGAATTGTTAATACCCAATATATTTAAGTGATCTCTCGTTTTCCTGTGTCCTACCCACTCCCTCTAATGTTCTAATGCAAAAATCCACCATTTTTATGCTCATTTATACAAGAAATAATTTCGGTCACGGAGTCACCCGGGTGACTCCGTGACGTAAAATAGGTTAATAGTGGTACTTTAGGCATATACTGTGCAAATTTGGTCTAGCCAGATATCATGATGCTTCATATTTCTTAAAGTACACATGATCAGGACACTGTAGAGTGAATTTAACCAGTAATGGGACCATTTTGAGGAAACTAGGGTAAAGTTGAGAGTATGTAGTTGAAATGTTCATATTTCTGATAAATGTTCAAAATTCATCGGGCTGTATCTCAAAAACTATTACTCAGAGGATTTCCATTCTTGGTATGCTTCAGGATATATGTGTACAGGCAAGGGAAAAGGGTAGTCCAAGGAAAAAGCCAACTTTGAAATTGATGTCATAAGCTTTCCAGTGATATATTACACTAGAAGATATTATTTCTAGTTTTTGAGATATGGCTTCATGAATATGTGTGGGCATCACCCTTTCCAAAATCCCGATAAGCTCTATGTCTCATATTTTCCAAGATATCCCTATTTAATAAGCATTATCTATGATAATTAGAAATTTATGATACATTTTCATTCTTTAAGTCATAAAATTCGATCTAGGAATGGTAATTTTATTTTGTTTTCACCATCGCAATCCTCAGAAATCATTCTATCAATTTATGTCTTAATTTCCTCTATTTGGAATAAAAGTCATGTTTCCATGGCAACACATATCAACAAGCACACCCATTTAGGCTTTAATACGTTCCTTTTACCTTCCAAATATAGAAGCTTTTTACCAAAAATGGAATGTTTTATGTAATCCGATTGAATTCTCCAGAAAAAAGTACCCAAGAGATATTTTTAGCCTAATTCTTTCATTTTAGGCCATAGTGCCGCCCCCTGGTGGCTAAAATCGGAACTAATCCCGCGGGGACTATCCTTTCTGCTTGGCTGCTCACATATGTTGGCCCAGCTTGTAAACAAGATTGTTAGTTGCTGTGATGTATTTAAAACACAATGTTCATGATCATGGATTTTTGGTCACGGAGTCACCTGAAAAAAGGACAATAAACTTAACGAGGCGATAAAAACTGAACCGCTAGGGTTAGAAATGTATCAAAAAGTGTTCCAAGGAGCCAAGATATATACCTTTCAATATACTAAACTGTTTAAACATATTAAGAACTTTCTGATTTGTCCTTCCTCTATCCTAAAACAACATAAGTCAGGAGTTTGAGCCGTTACATACGATCTAGTTTTGTCACAGGATCCACTTGAAAGCAGTTGATCTAGATGATTTTCTATGACCGTTGACTATGACTCAGGGGTAAACCCTGAACCATTAAATAAGATAAGAAAATATTTCTTCTGATAGCATCTTCAGCTAATGCAATTTATTCTGTTTGGCAACAGAGGTAATGGAATTATTGACTCAAGGTAACTGAGTAATACTAAACGACCCAACCAAGGTTTAAGACGTTTTTGTTACAAAGGAGAATGTCTATCATTCAGCCTGTGTTATAGATAGACATCAGATGACCAAAGGGATAGATGGGCAAGATCGGGGGACAAATGTTTCCTTCCAAAAGAAATCAAATATCTCTTTTTTTCAATATGATATTGAACTGCGATCTTTCGACATAAATTTCTCTCTTTCGCATAAACTCTTAACTACTGTTAAATTGCTATCCTCTAAATGAAAGCCACATAGGGTTCAATGTTAAACCAAAGATAGAAATCACATTTTCAGCCACACAGCCCCATATTTCTCTCTTTACATGCAGAAATGCCATCTTGTACAGTAGAAATACCCTCCAACACACAGTAAAGAACCATCTAGCTACTTTAATTTAAATTTAAATTAAAGACACCAACACAGAGCAACAGTAGACAAATATTATAGTTCCTGTTGCAACCATCATGTAGAGGGTGGCGCTGTAACAGTCTGGAAAGACGCCAGTACCAGAAGACGCCTAATAGCTGTGAGGCAGTTTACCCCTATACCAATTCTATATATTTTTTAAATGTCTCTATATATTTAGTTCTTAGCTATGTAGAAGTGATTTGTATAAGTTTGGGGACATGATTTTAATTCTTTTTGACTAATTTATTTTGCCTTTATTTTTACCGAATCCAGTATACTCTTATGGGAAGATTGGACCCATGTGCTTGGTGAGGGTCCCTAAGAGCGGGGTTAGGGTCCCACATGTGTGGTGAGGACCCCAATGACCAAATGAGGGTCCCACAGTCCATGTTATGGGCCCACATACCAGGGTAGGGGCCCACAGGCTTGGTGAGTGTCCCCCAGCTCCCAGGGGCTGTAGAGACCGTGCACAGGACCCTGCTGTACCGGGGTCATGGGTGGGTGAGTACGGCGTCCAGTGAGGGCAGAGGCGGCCTAGTACGGGAGGAGCCATCTGAGCACGGGAGCCTTCTGACGACGCGACAGCGCCACTGAAACTTCTCGTGCACTCCGAGAACTGCACGAGGCAACACGAGAGTTGCCAGCCACAACGTCAGGATATAAGGAGTGTTTAAAAATACCCTCATGATAATAGAAAAAAACATCTACCTTATTTTAATTAGATTTATAAGAAGCTTTTTAGTTCTCTTTCCACCCGTCAAAGACAAGGTGGCGCCACTAGAAGTTCTCGTATTCCGTGAGAATTCAACAAGACAGCACGAGATTTCCACAGTGGCAGCATAAAAGGAGTGCAGAGCGAAATTGTACCACCCATATCTTCGCCGTTTATGGTCCGACCGACTTGTTTTTTTACAGGAACAGAGCGGTACATGCCCGCAGCCTGTAACTGTCGCCCACACCCACCTGCAATCCCACACCCATCTACTCTCCAACACCCACCTGCTCACCCACACCCACCTGCTGGCCTGAAATGGAATAACATACATGTATGACACATGACTTGAGGGTACTTTTTAACAAGGAATCCATTTCTGATGCCAGAATTGACTAACAAATGATTATAAGGGAGTACAATATTTAAGTACATGATAAGCTACAGATCCAGCTTACCCTGAGTCATCTGTGAGGCCACTCACACGCTCAATTTTTTAAATCTGTAGATCATTCCGGGCATAAAAGAACGTAACAAAGTGGTGTATCTATACATACCTCTAACACCTTGGCAAAGTATGGGGCATCACGGTCAGAGAAGCCATTACCTAACAATATTAGGAGAGACAAAGTTTAAGGATGAACAATTTCAGATGGAGTAATTAGAATTCGACAATAAAACACTATTATACGGCACAATATAGCTATGCTAACAACATATATATGCACACCTCACCCCGTCCCCACTCCTCTAACCCCCCCCCCCTCAAGGTACGAAGTGTGGCACTCCCTTTTTCTTTGCTTTCTTTTTAGCCGGCAACATGCACAATGTAATATAAGATGCAAAATCCCACTCAGCATAACATGTTTGCAATGATTCCTCAAGATCTGAAGCCTGCATGGCCGATTGACACTCGGTCCACACTTTAACTCACGAGGAACGATGCAGATTTAGGTCCCACTTTGTCTATTTATTCCCATATCTATATCCCCCTTCTCCCCACACTACAGCTGTAGCTGCAGAACGACTTGGTCTAATCTTATCGGAGAGATGTTATAGTTACCCCATTAGCTCATAGATCTGAACTTACCCGAGAGACATAAAGAGGTGAGGGAGGTGTTGCTGAGCAGGGCCTCACACACAGCCTCTCCACCTACACTCCCCAGGCCATTGTCTGCCAGACTCTGGACAAGAAGAACTATACAATACAGTATACATCAATGATAACACTAACACTTTAAGGGTAAACAATAGCATAATGATATATTACTCTGTTCTAATAATTGGGGATTTATCTGGATGTCATAATCTTTATTCTTCTGGTAATCATCTCAATTATTAAGCTATACATATAGCTGTTCAAAGTATAGCCACTTGAAATTTGATGATTTCTTTTGTGAAAAATTGAAAAAAATTCCTTATTTTCACCAATTTCCAAGTAGGCTTAACTAAAGCGCCGTAAAGCTTGATAATTGAGATAGTGATAAAAGAGGGGAAAAAGGCTCCCTAGGAAATGACACCTGAATGAATCCCCAATTATCAAAGCTGATGATTATAGTTTTTTTCATCCCATAATGTAGAATTAACACATTCTAAATCTAAAATGCATCTTCTAGCTCTATGTAGTTTAATTGCACACTCTACAAAACACAATCAAAATGTGGATTAAAGCAACTGATTAATTTAGAAATCAAAAATATACCATTACTAATAGCATATATGATATGCCATGCATAATTGACTAATCTCAAATAGCATACACAAGTATTTACTAGTGAATCCCACATATCTCAATAAAAGTAGATAGCTATTTGCTATCTTACACATATCCTGAGCCTGGTGTTATCAGATAAGAGCAGCGCGATGTAGTCAGCCCCCTTGGCCCCCAGGTTGTTACCGTCTAGACTCAGCTCTACTATGGTCCGGTTATCCTATATGGGTGATATTAAAGACAGATATCAATCACATTGAACATAGCTGCGTGTCCTTTATTCCTGTTTTTCTTTGCCTTTATCTTTTGCTATTGTATCATAGTGCTATGTCAAAATTGTGTGCACAAGTGGCAACTATCTTAAGAATTTCTAATCATAGATAATGTGGCGAAATAATATTCATGCATTTTCTCTCGCATATGTATAATGCTTCTATATGTGTGTGTGTGTGTATATATATGTATATATATATATATATATATATATATATATATATATATATATATATATATATATATATATATATATATATATATATATACACACATATACATGCATGTACTAGCTGTCATGGTTACCAATGTAATAAGCAGTTAAAGCTATACTGTTCAAATGCTAAACGTGCTTTAGTTTAGATATGCATTAAATTCACCATTAAATAATATACAATAGGGACTTATAAACCCACCAGCAGTGCATTACAGATGGCTAGCGTCTCCCTACTGCGCAGACTCCGGTAGCGGAGGTTCATCTCGTGACCCGGAAGTAAACGTAGAACGGCTGTCACTGGAAGTACCCCCAACTTCCGGCATGACATTCGGTATGTGTCCCGTCCAAAGTCCCTTCTACGTGCAGACTTTGTGCGTTTAGCGACCTTCCCTTTGTTTTCTATTCGAAAGAGAATATTAAATTCTTATTGGTCATCATTATCGTTCTAATTAGTGCAATACTGAATAGGCCTACTGGGTATATAGTCCAGTTGCCAGGGGAGAATTATCCTTGCAATCTTGCAGTGAAACCCCCCAAAGAGGTTATGACTGATTTGGGTACAGGAAGTCATGTACTTTCAGAATCTTGAGGATGCTTGGCTGGCATCGTTGAGGGTTTTCAGAAATTCAAGATGGCGTTCGAGATGGCAGACAATAATGTTTAATATCATAAATCAGTCAATTATTATGTGATTTGGATGTGTAATACCATAAATGTACAATACCTATTAATTGGGATTTTGAGCATGCATGATTGATTCAAGAGCCAAAAAGTCATTTGAGTGGGTATTGGTGATGATAGGGTGTTTCCATAGCAACCAACTTACTGATTCTAACACAAACTAAATTTCTCAATACTAACAGTCATGTAATATATTAAATCTTAAGGTCTCATTGAGATACATCAGTTTAACATAGTTTTAGAGTTGTCAAGGGTATTATGTGAGCATGGCGACTGAAAATCAACAACAATAATGCCTAAGGCCAAAAAAGCTAGTTTCAGGTCACCCGACCGACCCTATCAAAACAGGGCCGACCCTACGTTTTTTATGCAATTTTGAAGACATTTTCGCACTTTTACCCTTTTTCACTTTTAAGGTTTTCCAAAAAGTTGGGTAGTACATTCATGCTTAAAAATATCTAAAAATCTAAAAAAAAATCCGACCTACCGACCCTACATTTTCCTCCAACTAGATGACAGAATAACCGACATGGCAACCAGATACTACATGATTTTAACTCTTGATATATTGGGTAATGATAAAATTGTCATTTCTTAACATATGTAGTTATATGATATCTCAAGGGGCTCACTGAGATGAATCATTCTAACATTGTTCCACACTTGTCATGGGTACTGGGTAACCATGGCAACTAGAAATCAACAACAATAATTTGTAATATAATGAGTACATGTAGAACAAATTACCACTGCATGCCACACTCTCTCAGACACTATATCTCTCTGGTCTCCGTCTCTGCAGCCTTTCATCATCCATGGTACCCACCACAATTCTGACCTCTGACCTGCCTACCTACCAGCTGTTGCTGGCCTGACCCTAGTGAGCAACAGGCCTCCTGCTCCAAAATCACATGTACATCGATACAGAAGTGTCAATAGATCAACTGCAATCAACTATTAGGCTCTATCAATCTTGATTTACAAGAACTGTTCTCACATAAGCTTGTCAAAATCCCTTTTCAATGAATCGAGCATCACATTGGCCAAGGTTGGCATGATGCACAAGGTTGATAGCATTCTTGGAATATTGTCAATCGTTACCTGGGTCATTGTATTTAATTGTATTATGAGCATACCAACCTTCACCTTCCAAGTCTGTGTCATAGTCAGTGTCGGAGGTGTCCGTGGTAGGTTCCGCAGACGGGTGCTGGTGGTTGTCCTGTACGTTCTGTGTACTTGTGTCATTGTACCATGCCCGGGGCCCCTTCCATGTGCTCCTGGGGACATCACCCTGAGCCTCCTGCTGCACCCCCTCCTGCTTCTCAACAGGCACCACCTCATCCTTCTCCTCCTGTGTCTGCCAGAATAAAAAGATATGTGTGGTGTAACGTTCAATGCTATTGTACATAATACCCTTGACATTTTACTGCCTGTATTGCAAGCCACACTCAGAAACTACATGTTATATTCCAATATTATCCAAAAAGGTTTTCTCAGTGGCGGATCCAGGAATTTCGGAAGGGGGGGGGGGGGGCGCTGTAATACCTACAGCATTGGGGGTGTTGTACCATCTAAATTAAAACGTACAGAAAAATAGGGGGGAGGGGCGCCCCTTGCGCCCCCCTGGATCCGCACCTGTTTCTTATACCTTAATGCTTTCTAAATGTCTGGCAACGATGCACATATTATAAATTGCACATTCAACATTACATCATTGTAAATGATAAGTTATATATTACGCACGTCTTGACATTTGACAGACATTGGAATGAATGCAAATAATCGTGATAAGTCCCATAGGGCTAGCTGTCTGATATAGATACAGTTGCACATAAGATTGATGAGGCCAAAAAAAAAAGGTGTCTTTCAGGTTACATGGTCTGAAAATCTAAGGTAGATAGGTCGAATTTTTTTGATTTTTTTAAACGATTTTATTTTTTACTTGGGCCTGAAAAGTACCCAGAAAACGACTCACGAACTCCAATGCTGACTCGCCGACGACTGCCTCGACTCGTGAACTATCAGATCAACCCTTAAATAGCCCCAAAATGACCTAAATTTTCTTTTTTTTTCAAAATTGCATAAAAATTTCTAGGGTCGGCCCTGTTTTGCTAAGTAGGGTCGGGCAACCTGAAACACACCTTCTTCTTTTTTTTAATTTGGCCTCAGAGATAGAGATGGTCCACACCCACCTGTGCCTGGTGTATGACGTCGATCTCATCCCTGAGCAGCAGACTTTTGGCGCGGGACAGCGTCGGCGCGCGCGTCAGAATCAGCGTCGACGCTCTCTCCAGCAGACGACTCTCCTCCCGGTCAACGCCGCCTCCCGGTACCAATAGCGACCCTACTTCCGGTTCCGGTGGCGTCGGGTCGCTCAGGATCTGCTCTATTTCCCGTGTGACGGCGGAAGTGACGTCAGAGCGAGCACGCATGTCGGAGGAGGTCTCCAGGGGCGCCTCCAGGAGCTGGAGACTGGAGTCCTCACCTACTGGATTGGTTCTCATTTTGTTGGCCTTTCACACATTAAAGTATCTCGACAGGTCAGGCTAAGCTATTAGAGCAGCCTGGTGACATGTCTATTATTTACCACAGGTGGCTGGGTGCATCTCCTATAGGTGCATGAAGAACTAACACCGCCATGAACCTAATCCATAATGCCTATCTCCTCGTAACACGTCCAGGAACATATAACACGCTTTGGATGTCTGTAGGACATGTATAACTGGTGCTATGTGTAGTCGTGGGTCACCGCGTTGGAAATGGATGGATGAAATTACCAAAATTGAGACCTCTGAATTAGAAATGTCTGATCAGTCACTTCAAGTCTTTATGACATCGAAATCCAGGTAAAATCACGTTCATCCTGTAGTTGACGTATCTGCTGAACCTCTATATATAGCTCCAGGGGTAGAAGTGAGAGATATCAGTGGACTAACTACTGGTTATCCTTATCTGGCTTCACAACATCGGTGTAAGGTATTAATCCTACCCTAACCCCCTCTGTGCAGGGATTACCGCTATCACACCATGTACAACACTCCAGGGTCCAGGTAACGCTATCAATTATAAACACCGGTGACTTCCTCCTCTGAAAGCCAACATGGGTATATATTAGTTATGATGGCTGTTGGTGTCGACATACAAATTCACAGCGATATCACATACATAATATGTAGGTCCTGTGTATATATATATATATATATATATATATATATATATATATATATATATATATATATATATATATATATATATATATATATGTTATAAGGAAGAATGCAGCAGCTTATAAATCAATCACGTATAGTCATGTCTATACAGGATTACATGGATATTATTTGCTTTGATCCTCTTCGAAATATGCATGCAGGCAAATGTGTGATAGAGATTGGACGTCATAGGTATTGATGTACAACCATTTAATACATAAACCCGAGTGCGCTTATATCTAAAACGTGTTTATGATTATTTTCTTCTGTGATCCCTACATATTGAGGGAAATTATATGTTAAAAATGTAATTAACTTCCAAATGTTATGAATTGATTTGGAGGCACTCCAAACTCATCAAATGTAATGTGCTACAAATAAATTCTTAGAAATATATAAAAGGTAAATACCACCATGCTTACCCACCGGGCTGTGATGTATCCTTCCAGGCAGTGTTGAGCTGTTAATAGCTACATGTTGCCTCTATAGGCTCTAGTCCAATTTGCAATATGGTCAGGAGGGAACAGGATCTGGCTCCTCCAGGGTCTGCCCCCTTCACACCTCCAGGCGGCACCTGGAGGCACTTCACACGGGGGATTAGGATGCTTAAGGCACCCACCTCACAGTCCCCATGACCAGGTAAAGGGCTCAGCCCCACTTCTCTTCGCCTCACAGAACTCAAGAGGAGTTAAAGAAATCTGGAGGTCCTTTCTGGAGCGCATTGAAACCCTACTAATGACTGCTTTGGCCAGCTTTTGGCGCCATCTGTCGGGGAAGGTGCACATGTGAGTGTTTATATGGTGCATGGTTGATATTGTGTTGTTCCAGCGGCCGTGAATGATGTGTAAGATTAATATTATGAGACTTAATTATTTGCTAATACTCACATTGGTGCTATGGCTCTTTCGTCCACTGCATGACGTTAGGCATTTAAGTAATTCTTATCGCAAGACTCCTTTTTTGTTCATTATGTTTTTGTTGAAATAACTGTATATATTCATTTATTTGAATTTAAGGAAATACCTTGTGATTGCTCAGACACACTAAATTCCGTGTAACATGTTAATTATTAGTTCTGAGTGCACTTACAACACGTAGGCATTAAGAGTGGACCAAACATCCCGGACGGAAATCCTAAATGTATTGGTCTCACAATCACCATGCAAGTATTCCGATAGAATGATACTTAACGACAGCAATTCCCTTGTGGGTCCTCTGTTGAAGACGCCTTCGTGAAATGCCCATGACCCCAGGAGGGCGTTTCTGGTGGAGACTTATGGAGTCCATAACTTTTTTCCATAAACCGTAACTTTTTCCATAAACCATAACGTTTTCACCTCTTCTATCTCTCTTGATTAAGGCTAGGGAGACAACTATTTTTGCACAGAAAAGTAAGGCCCAGCCTGCATGGTCTTCATGGCATGCTTTATAACATCCTAGAAATGCATATTCATAGCTCTTTTTGAAAAGTCCCTAGTCCATAAATTGACTTATGGAGTCCATAACTTTCGTATGGAAGTCCGTAAGTCACCTCCATAAACGAGAAACGCCTTGCAAAGAGAGAGATATACCGGGATGTATATAGTGAAAGATAATATAGAAACCAGAAACCATAGCTGAGAGGATGCGTTCAGCTACTTGTAATTCTTGTAAGCACTTCGGTGTACAAAAAACATGGCAACATCCCCATCCCTGAGGAATTGAGAACATTCTTTGAAGACCAATAGTATATCATACGGGGCCACTTGCAATCGCCTTTATGCGTTCACCTGTGTTCTTCGTCATCTCATCAAAGTTATATTCATAGGCCCACAGTCCCTGGTCGGCCACTCTGTCTTATATAGACAAATTTGAGGAACATTCCCCGCATGGCCCCCTCAGATTTTCCACCCATGTGCAAATGTACGTAGTTCATGACCATTTATGATTTTGATATGAAAAATTATACCAATTCTAATCTCTTGTACCTTTACTTTTCACCATATTTTGATATGAAAAATCATACCATTCAACTCCCGTATCTTTCTGAGATGAGCATGAGGGGGTTTGGCCCTCAGTTTGCAAAATCCCATTTTGTTGTCTCCTTAATACAATAATATTGTCAGAATGCAATGAGCTAGAGGTCTGGTATCGATTGTGTTCTCTCACACATCCATATACTCTTGGGAGATGCTTATAATGGGTGGTTTTAATCAAGGCTAATGAGCGTAAAAGGTTGTAAATCTCCCAAATGCAACTGAAATTTGAAAAGGTTTGAAAAATCATAGCATCAAAACTGTTACTTCAAATGCCTTGGAAATTTGAATCCCAAATGTTGAAGGTCTTGACATGAAAATCAAAGAGGTAGTGTTCCCTATGATGTGCAAACCCATTAATGTGGCCTCACAATGCCCAAAAAAGGATTTTTGCCACTTTTCAATGCCTAGTTTTGATTGGAGGGATAGTACCAGGTAATACTCTTCACCAATGAAAAGGTCAATATGTGCCTTCCCAGCTAGCACCTTACATAAAGATAACTAATAATTTCATGATATCATTTTTCGTTCCCAAGATGTCACATATGCAAGAAGTTTTTACGTGTCCTTTTGCATGGGTTCTTGATGTAACAATATCTATGTGTCTTTTATATGAACATATTTATGTAAAAGAGACATATTTATCAGTGATACCTTTGGACTTAACAATACTGGCATATATATGATTAGCTGTAAAAGATGTCTAAACATTTAAATGTATACACGTCAAAAATATGTTATATGGAGATATCTACAAGGCATGTTCCAGGGATGACATTTATACCACTTTTGAGTATACCCCCTCCCCAGTAGTGATTATAAATCAGATAGGATATTTATGATACCTCTGAGAGATATTGTAGAAATCATAAAGTTATGTCCATTTTATGTCAATGTATAAAATGTCCAAAGGCACTCTGCATAGGAAACAAACACCTGCTCTGTGAAAGACACTTTGCAGGCATTTCCCATTCCTTACAGACACATTTATCCTAGCCAGGAGACCCAGATGTGATATCAGCCCAAAGCCAGAATTTCTTCTTATACAATTGCAAAGGACACAGAAAAGTTGTCCCATTATGTGCCTTGGCTGTCCAACTATAATTCACCAAGTCACTGTAACACAAGTAACACATTAAATATTACTGAAGAAATTTAGTCCAACTTTGTCTCTTATTGCAGTATATAGAATTAATTTCATACAACTTTTAATCCAGAATGGGGGAATGCTGATCAAAATGTGATCACATTGCAAAATGAGACACCTAGTGTTGGAGCTCAGAACTATGATAGGATATAGTAATGTTGACTTATAGATGTCATATGCTGACAAGATTGTGATGTCATAAATATGTTATATTGGAAAAATCCATACTCCTATTATTTTGACGTCACAAACCTGTCAGAATATGACCTATTATAGTTCTGAATTCCAACACTAGGGGTCTCATTTTGCAAGGCTATCACATTTTGATCAGCATTCATTCATTTTTCATTGAAAAGTTGGATCAAATTTATTGTATAAACTGCAATCAGGGACAAGAAATGCCTGCAAAGTGTCTTTCACAGAGCAGGTGTTTGTTTCCTATGCAGAGTGCCTATGGACATGTCATACATTGACATAAAATGGACATAACTTTATGATGTCCACAATCTCTCTCAGAGGTATCCTAAATATCCTATCTGATTTACAATCACTACTGGGAGGGGGGGGGGCGGTATACTCAAAACTTGGTATAAATGTCATCCCTGCAACATGTCATGTACATATCTCCATATCACATCTTTTTGACATGTCTAAATTTATACGTTTCAGACTTGTTTTACAGCTGGTAATATATACATCATTATTATATATATGGTTGATATGTATTTTTTTTATTGTAAATATACTTATGTAAAATACCCATGCAAAGGGACACGTAAAAACTTCTTGCATATGCGACATCTTGGGAACGACAATTGACATCATCCGATGATGTCACCACCAATCAGAAAATGATGTAAAAATGATGCAATTTACATGAGTTTTGCTAGCTGGGATTAAGTCTGAGAGCAAAATTGTACTAGTCTCCTTCTGGTGAAAATCTGTGGATGGAAAATAGTATTTTCCAATAATTTGTATTTTTCATAATTCTTTAAAAAGTAGTTAAATGTACAAGATCATACTAGGCCTATGGTTTATATCACGTAAGAGTAACTGATGCCCCTTAAATTATGGTACCAGACTGATCAGTGCTTCTTCCTATTGAAATATGTTTAGGCATAACTTCCATTAGGGAAGTTATCCTCATATTAGTGGTTTAACAGTCCCCCCTGGGGCCTCCCCTTGGAAGTATTGGAACTCTCCACCTGGGAGGGGGTAACACCACTGGCAAGCAGGCAGAGCAACAGCAAGCAAGGCAGAGCAACAGCAACTTGGTTTTTAAATATGAGAAAAATACAGAAAATTCTAATCTCTTGTACCTTTACTTTTCACCCTAATTTCCTGTAAAGTAGGAGCCACAGCATGTTTCATATGGCAGAAAGGTATATAGATTTATCTAAATTCATGCATGTGCTCTAAACCTGGTTTGGTACTCAAATCCTTTCGATTTCAATTTGGCCATTGACTATGGTCCGGCATAAAGAGAACTGGTGCCAATACGAATGGCTGGCAGTATTCTAGAGTCTTGCCTGCATGCAATTTTTTCAGCTTATAGATCAGACCATTATTAAAGTTTCTACAGCATGAAACAGCTGAGCTTGAATGTTTTCTATAATGTTCTTCAGTAATTTACATCCCAGCTAGCAAAACTCGTATGAATCACGTTATCTCTACGTCTCTTCTCAACAGATATTTACTGCATTTGGTTACATCAGAAAGTGGCGCCCATTACATACTATGTGCAAATCTTTAAGACGTGCTTTTGACTATGTAATATCCATGTCAAAAAATCATGTGTATCTTACGTAAATAAGTTACATGATGTAGACATCATCATCAATTATATATATGATATATATACACAATGTAATTTAGATGGTCACGGGTGACATTAATCTGATCTCAACATAATTTTGTCTTTGACAGCATAATTATGTTAAAAAAATGTAAAACTAAAACATTATTTGCACCTATTTTCTCTGTGTGTGGTACTCCATCAGAAGCAAGTAACATCCAGGCAATCAACATAATCAAGGGTTTCTTGCCTGTAGACATCACCAATAGTCCTACAAAGACTTGGCACATTGATCCTAGCAAATTGGCCAAGATGTGATGCCCGCTCATGGTCAGTATTTTCATTTGAATAGTTGTAGCAACCACAGAAAAGGTGTGCTCATCCTAATCTCCTGGTTCTCCCTTAAACAATCATTCTACAGGAACAAAAATGACATATCATACATTGCAGACAAAAGTTGGTCAAATTTCATCTTCTTTGGAAATTCTTTGTGCTGAATAGATACTCGTTTATGGTCAAAGTATTGCCAATGTAGATTGGATTCTATCGATATTGGTTAAGGGAGACATCTTGTGTTAAAAGAGTGAACCACTTGAAAGGTTAAGTACAGATGTGTTATAGACGTCATAATCTGACCAGATAAGGATGTACCACATGTATAAAGTATACGTAATATTGATGTCAAATCTATCACATCATTTTAGCATGCACCTTAAGTCATGAATTTGACACCAATGTTTTACGTGTATAGTTTCTCAAAAAAAGATGTGATATTCTGATCAAGATTTTACCACTCGTTATGTCAAATAGTGACCACATTCAAACGTGTGGATGATATCAAATCACTAATGTCTTTTTCACATTGCCATTTAGATGAAAATAATACGTAAGTTTCCTGTCAAACTACTATGTGAATTGATTTACTTCCTCAAGATGTAATTATGGGGTCATTTTTACGTATCAACGTGAATATGACCAGTAAAATACATACTTTTTACATAAGGTGCTAGCTGGGATGGTTGATATAATTGATATAATTGTACCATATGGGGAACACTATTCATTATCATTGTCAGTACAAACACTTGCTTTATATTTCATTATCATTCATTAAAAAAGCAAGATTGTACTCCGATATCCGAGCCTGCAAAAATTGAACTGGGCCTGCAAAGGGGTAATGTACTCAACCTTTTGATTTTTTTAACACAATATTTTAAATCATCTTATTTCGAGGAACTGGAGATACATTGTGACTGACTTGACCAAATCTAAATGGACAAATTCCTGTATCAAACCCATCAATTATAACAGATAATATCCTATTAACTTTCCATCTTGCACCGGGATCTTGTATGTGTTCAGGCAATTGGCAAAATCAATTGGTATGCCACATCAACTCCCTATCATGTAACTTTTATCTCTTTTTATAGTGTTTTATTTGAATTAAATTATCAAATTCATCTTGGATTGCAATGAGAATTGTCTATTCTCTTTGCATGGCTAGGGTAGAGGATGTGTCTCACGAACATGGGCCAATGATTTTGTCTATGATAGGGTGCAATCTATGACCGGTGGCAATCTATGACCGGCATGACAGAAAAGGGCTTATTTAGGGCAGATTTACATAGACATTCTAAACAAAATGTTCTACAATATGTGATGCATGAATTAATGTGGATAGCTGTATATATTTCCCCTTCCTTTCGACAATGTATGTGTTTAAAATGGATACTACTTATAAAGTGACGTCTATGACCTTATAAATTCGAATTTGCCATTTTATATGTGTTAAACTAGAGACATAATTATAGAAACTATGAAAATAAAATTAGTATCATGAAGTATTAATCTGTCTCCTTTTATCCTTATTTATATCTCCTTCCGCAGTATATTTGCCTTCTCCTTGCTAGCCGGTCATAGACGAAAACATTGGCCCATGTTGGTGAGACACAGCCTAGAGTGTCTTTAAGTCGGCCATCTACTTTGAGTCGGCCCTTTTGCATGGTATTTGGTACCAAATGGAACTAATCAATGATCATTGGTGAAATTTGCTATATTTACATTGATACAATATGGGGAGATGCAACAAATGCTATTTTGCCACTTTTGGGAATTCAACTCAAACCCCCTCCACTGGCTGTCATAAATACCAGATTTTGGGTATTTATGCACTTGGAGATGTGTTTCTGATAATTTGCTAGCCACCTTGAAATTAAGTGCAATTATGAAAAAGTAAGGATTTGTAATAATATGATATTGGTTAAGGAACACAGTTTACCATAGCTAAAATTGTCTAATGCATTACATTCACACACTGTCTGACATCAGTCAACAAGAAATAAGCAATTTCCTTGCATTTGGTA
The DNA here is from genome assembly GCA_947462335.1 of Harmothoe impar. Classification (NCBI taxonomy): domain Eukaryota; kingdom Metazoa; phylum Annelida; class Polychaeta; order Phyllodocida; family Polynoidae; genus Harmothoe; species Harmothoe impar. Next base: position 62,882,906 of record OX381706.1, read on the forward strand.
GAAATTAGACATCTCTAATACCGTATTCGACGTAATAAGCTCACAGTTCGCTAAAAAAATTATTATGGACAGCTTTTAGTAGTTAAGAGTTTATTTGGGGTCAAAAATTGAGATATTTTTGGCTATTTCTAGTATAAGAATCGGCCCAAAATGGGGGGTGTGCGCTTATTAGGGGGGTGTGCGCTTATTACGCCGAATACGGTAGTTGACTGATAGTGTGGGGTGGCTGAATCAAGACACCACTGTGGTTGCCTGATCATGCTCTGGTAATTATGAAAGAAGATCACACTTCTTAGGTTCTTAGGATAAAGCATACAAGGCCTCATGAACATGAATATGAAAGTTGTGACCTTATTGGCTGGATAGTCCAAGGCATCAGGATAACTTCCATATCAATTTTCAGATGTTCTTATACATATTAGCCTAATACAGCAGAGTTCCTAAAATAATGCATAAGTTGCACAGAGGTCCAAGTGGTCCACTCATGGTCATTTTACCTTAAGTGTTCGTGAACAAAGGTTGAAGAGACTTTATGGGAGTCATTTTATTTTGGTTATGACTGATTCTAGAAAGGTTACAAATAATTGATACTAAAATATACAACAGGATTACAAATTGTCCCTTTCATTTAATAAATCATGAAGGTCGACAGCAGTTCTTATGTGAAGGCCGCCCAGTTGATGGTGATGTATCACTAGATGTGTCAGTTGCACTTCCCACTTGTTCACTGGAGTGCAGGTAGCCCAACATTTCACATTCAATATTATCAGGTGAGATACCCTTTTCAATTGCATCCATTATACTGGTGTAAGTCTCTTCAGGAGAGCTTGGGAAGTCTTTGGGTGCAGTAAATCTCCCTATCCTATCTGATTCTAGGTTTTCGGGCGAAACTGGATTTAACTCATTGAATTCACCCATCTCAGCAAGACTAGTATTTTGTGCACTGTTGTATACTTCCCAGTTGGAAAAGCTGTGTTCAATACTCTGATCCTTTAGAAATTCTCTCATCCTCGATACCCGTATGCGACATTCATCTGCGTCACGATGTGTGAGCATCAATTTGTCCATCAACTCATTCAGTATATCTTCCACCCTGTCGTCCAGTGTATTATCTATTGTGTGTTCTAATTCTCCATTCTCTAGTTCCCTGTCTTGTTTGATGACATTCTGTTCATCCTTTTCCCTCTCTGACTCATCAGTTGTTTCATGTGGGAGTTTAACTAGGGTCTGTACAGGTTCTATTTCCCTCTCAGCTTCAACATTTTGTTCTGTGCCTTCCTCTTCATCCTGTTCCAGCCTCTGGATCATAGCTCTCTCTTTCTCTATGACAAACTCACTAAGATGCTTGAGATGGCTCTTTGTTGTGAGATAGTCATGGCTACTGTCATGGTTTGGAGGCCTCAGCGTGCCGGTGTAAAATGCAAACAAAGCATCTCTCTGTTTCTCCAGCTGCTGCACTCTCTTCAGTCTTAGCGAAGAGCCTGTCATTGCCTGGTTTAAGTTTTCCTTGGCCTATTGACAGAAAAGGTTGGATGTTAGACGTTTATATATCAATATTTTGTCACACTCACAGTTGTTAACCACAATGGAACTTAGAATAGTATGGATGTTTTGAATTCATTCACATGTAACACTAGTATTTATACACGGGTAGGCAATACCATCTATTAAATGACTATTCATGGAAGGATGTCATTTTGTATCGGGAATCTACTCCAGAAGGGGCGTCATTACAATAAAGTCAACATCATATGCATAGTATGTACCAGTATAGAAAATCACCCAAATTAACTTATTACCTTTCTCAGCTTCTTGACTAGTTTCTTGCCAACGACATTACTATCCGCTAATTGGGTCCTCAGGTTGTTAATTTCATTCATGAGTTTATCAACTTGTGCTCTGTGACGGTCAACCTCCACATTAGAAGTAGCGACACTGCATGCTTCATTGAAAGAACATGTACTGAGGAACGGGCCCCCGGTGAGCTCAAACAAGGAGCTGAATGGGTTCATTGGGAGGAGTGGCGTAGATGGGTTGCGGACAGTAGATGTTACCGAGGACCGGGGGTCCTTATTATTCGGCAAACGCGGTGTCATCTGAATGGCCCACTCCTCAGTCTCATCATCGTCTATGTCTTCTATGGATACAGCAGTCTGGAATGTGAAGGTACAAATTAGAGAGGTACTGGCTGCTGTAGAGATGTCTCTCATCTGGCACAGCATGCAGTACCAGTAGGGCCAGGTATAGTAACAACATACTTAGGGTGCCAAAAGGGTCACGTTCGAAGGTTTCCCCCTATTTTTGGGCAATATCTCAGCATCCAAAAATATATTTTTGGGAATAACATAGTTGCCATGACAATCAGGTTGTCATAATAGCAATTATTTCCTTTAGCATTGATAATGTTCTTCCACACCAACAATATGCACTGTTATATGACTGGTTTAGTATGTTTTTTACTCTAAATATATGGAATCTTTTCTGAACTAGGAAAACAGACAAAATTCAGTCAGTATAATGGTTACCATGCCAACCGTGCTGTCATGACTAGAAGGTCATCATAATGAAAGTGAAAGTTTACCATCCACTGCCTGCATGCGTTCCGAGGGGCCGCATGAAAAGTTCAATCATTATTAATGTAATTTTTCATTATTCACATTTCTTTAAAAATCTAACCAAAATTGTACAATATCAAAAAGAACAGAGACACCAGAATACTTTAGCTTACCGTAAGACCTACCGTAAAACCTCGCGTATAAGCCGCGACTAGTATGTGAATCAGATCGGCAGTGCAGCTTATAGGATCGGCCCAGGGTCGAGGTGCTGCTTATGCGCGAGTTTTTGCCACTATGGTACAGTACTAAAATCGGCATATTTAGATGGCTAGTGCTGCTTATAGGATCGGCCTGAAGTCGGGGTGCGGCTTATACGCGAGTTAGGCTTGTACGTGAGGTTTTACGGTAGGTCATATGCCGAAATTATATTTGGCGTTTTAATTTGCTATAAGGCCAAAATCCCAGTCAGCCTTGTTAGTTCTGAACTCGGAATCATTCGTCAGATTTAGGCAGTGGTCAGACACCCACACAACATAGTCCATAGTCATAGTATTATGTCTATTTTATCGATAAAGGTACGGTAGCTCAAATGGTCTCATTGGAAAGATGATTTAGTTTTGCATTATCTGGCGAGGTTACAGTGACTGAGATCACGTTTTTGTGGTTGGTATGACAATTTGATTGCAGAACGGTGGGGAAAATCCAAGTAATTCTGGAATATTTTTTTCCCTGGCAACAAGCATTCCATTTTGCAAAAAATCTTAAAAGTACATCAATTGTTGAATACCTTGTTGTGTTATCTTTAAAATGATGTATAGATACCTAATTTATATGAAGTAGCTGCACAGAAACTATAGGTTGAATAAAATATGTGTGGAAATTATGAAAATATTTGTTGCAATTTGGCTGCTGGATGTTTATTTATAGAGACCACTAAATTTGTTGGCCATGACCTTGTAGCCTTAACATTGCTGTTAATATATCAATATAGAATCACCAGTAGTTGCCCAGGGATAATCATATTCTGAAATTTCATTAAAATTCACTTTGTATATTATAGCTCTATTTTATATTTCAGGTGAAATTTTAATTTTTTTATACATGTGTAGGGGCACGAATAATACGTGTACATATAAGGTCCGTGGAGTCAGAGCGGTAAGTGCCTCCAACGGACACTAGGTGGCAACACCTGAGCCATGTCCTTTCGGTTATCCGGTAGCGGAGCCAGGCAGGGCACTCCAGACGGCGCTACGGAGGAGTGCCACGTCGACACTGCTTGGTCCGCGCTCAGGGTATATAAGAGGCCGAGGTTGGCTACCTCACCAGTTAGTCCTAGGACGAGCTCTGACCCGCACCTTTCGTACCTTCGCTTTGACAGGGGCACCTACACCCCTCCCACGTTATGGACTCTGCACCAGCCATGCTGGCACAGAGCTTAACTGTCCGGTATCGCTAATGCTTCGAACTATCGATAGAATCCTGTGTGTCTTCGAATGGTTGAAAGACCAAGTGAACTGAGTGAGAAACCTTCGTGTACTTTTGAGGCTGTGATCGAATAAAGACCTGTTGCATTCAAACCGAATTTGGAACCTGTGTTCGTGTTGTACGCATATGAAACCCCTACATTGGTGCCGTGACTAGTTCGGGTGAAACACAGAATAGCACAGTCAGTGGGTTAACATGGCTGAACAGGCAAAGGGTGGAGCGTCCCTTCATCCTATTTCGAGTCCAGATCCGGAGGTGGTAGCAGCCCTTGAGAAACATTATGGGCCAAACCGTTCGAGTTCTACACCAGAACCAAGGAGAGGCAATCCTGATTCTATTCGAAAAGATCTGGGGTCAAACCTAGATGATTCTTTGTTTGAAACTGGTGGTTCGAAGAGACACATTGCTCCTATGCCAACACAAGGCATGAGCATACTGCATGCTGAACGACACCAGCGACAGGAAGTGACACGTCGTCATTTCGAAGAGGAGAAGAATCGGTTCGAAGGAGCAAGGATCGCAGAGATGGACAGGATGAATGAAGAGTTTGAAGCTTTGAGTCATCGGTTGGTACAGCTTCGGAACAAGAATGAAGATCTAGAAGGGGCAACGATGGAGAAACAGAACCGCTTAGACACAACGAAGGCAGAACTGGAACATATGGAAAACCAGTTCGCTCATCAACAGAATGTCTTGCGGCGACGTACTGAATCTCTAGAACAACGTCAGGATAAGACCATACATGATTCGGACGAGCTCCATGATACGATCCGAGAAGCTACCAAGGCGATGATGGACGAAAAGGATCGTCTGATCAGGGAGGTGGAAGATTTACAGAAGAAACGAGATGAAGAGGCAACTAGAGGTAGCCGTTCAGGGTTCGATCATGTCAGTGGTGGCATATACAACTCATCAACTGGTGGGGGTAGTGCCTCTACCTCAACCGGAGGGAGACCAAAACGAGTGACCATTGATACAGGGGATCCGGATGGAAGATCTTCGCGGCGTGACCAACGCCCAACGTCGTATGATGACGACCATTCGAACTCTCCCAGTCGTTCCAGCTCTCGAGAGAGACCGAGCCGTACTAGTTCGAATGAGAGATCTTCGAGATCTGATCCGAATGAACGTTCGAGTGGTCCCTCAAGGAGGCCAGGGAGATCTCCTACACATGCTGGTAGACGAGTATCTCGCCGCGAATCGATGTCCCCTGGGATGAAATTGATTTACGACACGAACCCCTGCATTGCTGAGATGGGAGTGGACTGTGTTAGCAGACAAGCTGATAATGCCGATATCGTCGACTGGAGCATCGAGCAGTCGTTTCTGTTGCACAGGGACAACCACAACGCTGCTAGACGCACTGCCAGCACTCCGAGTCCGTTCACAGGAAGACAGCCATGGCAGGACTGGTTCGCAGACTTCATGGACGATATGAGGTATAATCGATGGTCAGAAGAGGAATCGTTGGACGAACTTTTACGGGCATTGAGAAATGGCCCAGGCAAGCTAGCGGTTTCGAGATGGAGAACGATGCATGGTGCCGGATCGTTTACCCAATTGGTGGAATGCGCCAGTTATCTGATAGGTAATGTGGGTAATGAAGACCCGCTTCGATTGTTCCGGAAGCGGACTCAAAAGCCAAACGAGTCGCACCGTGTGTTCGGTCTAGAATTGCAATCTCTCTTGCAAAGAGCTAGACCAAGATGGCAGTTAGATGACCCACAGTTCCTAGATGATTTGTTCTCGCAATTCATTGAGGGATTAAGGGATTCTGATGAACGGACCGCTGCATGTGATAGTTGGAAAGCTGGAACTTCACTCACTGATTTGTTCATGGCCATAGAAGACTATGACAGGAAACGGCATCTGCTATCTTCGAGAGTACTTTCGAGAACTTCCAGTGTGGTGCAAGACCCACCAGCCTCTGATACAGAGGAAGGTGATTCTGGAAGGGAGGAGGAGATTGGCGCAGTTGCTCAAAAGAACAGCGGCAAATCTTATTCCAATTCGAATTCGAAGCGCTATCCGAAGGCCGACAGGAAAACACCACCTGTGACCCCAGGAGTTACAAGCGCACCTTCGACTACTTTCTCAACTCCCAGTTCTATGGAAGAACTTCTGTTAAGGTTGACTGACTTGATGTCTGGAAACCAGCAATCAACAGGGAGGAATTCGAAGCCGAGAGTGGACAAGACCACTAGGAAGTGTTACAGGTGTCAGGTCCTGGGACACTTTGCTGCAGAATGCCCAGCTGAAAAGCCGGTACCCAAGCCTGAAGAGAAGAAAGCGGAAAACTAGACGGGGTTGCTCTGGATGGCAAGGTAGTAACCCCTAAGGAGAAAGAAAGCCAACATATCGCCAGCGGTGCAAGCGATGAAGTCCGAGGTGCAGTAGAGATTGGAAACTTAGAGGAGGGGCCTGATCAGTCCCTTCTAAGTATGTCCAATGAACCCAGAATAGTGGACGTCCGAGGAGGAAGTACTGGGGAAGCGGCGAATTGGATACAGGAGCTGGAAGTAGTCAGCAGTGCCCGATTGTCCCCGGATCACCCCTGTTTGAAGCACTTGAAACGACGGGGAGTAGATCTTGGTGTCACTAAGGATTTCGAACGTTTCACCGTCAACCCATCACCATTGGATGGGAAGAGGTGGTATTTGACTGTAGCAGTGAGGGGAAGGTCTGCAGAATTTCTAGTGGATACTGGAGCTAGTCACTCCATGATCTCGAAGAGGTTCTATGACCTTGTAGTCGATGAGCCAGATAACTTCACAACGAGGGTAACAGCTCATTCGGCCGACGGTAGCTGCATGCAGACGTTTGGTAAAGCATTTTTCGAAATCAATATAGGTGGGCAGGATTACCTCCTGTCCCCTACTATTGCTGATCTGAGTGATGATGGCATCATCGGATTAGATTTCGCTGCGTTGTACGGTGCAATGTTGGAACCTTGTAGGGGGATGTTAAAGATAGAACATCCATATAGGGTGGCCGTACAATGCGTGTTGAGAAAGGTATCTTCTGTAGCCTCGGTGGTACAGACGGTTAAGATACCCCCAGGACAGACATGTGATGTCCTGTTTTCGAGTGACAGTATCTTCCGAGACCAGATGGCGGTGGTTGAACCCGATGTGGTGAGACTTGCATCAATTGGACTCGAGAGTGCAGATACTTTCGTAGGCAGTGGCAGTAGGAATCTAATTCCTATTTCGAATCCTGGTGGTGAAGTCCGTTATCTGATGAAAGGTACTCCCGTGGGGCAGGTGATCGTTGCACAGGCAAGCACCAGTATACTCTCAGAAGATACCCAACCGAACCTTGAGGGGATGTCCGATTTACGTCCGGAACTCCAAAAGTTGGTGGACGATTCGAGCTTGGTGACGGGGGACCAGAAAGATCAGTTGAGACGGGTATTGGTGGAATATGATGCAGCCTTCGGGGAGCCCACTGGTTTGGGGCGAACTGACAAGGTGCTACATTCCATCACTACAGAGGACGCTGTACCTTTCAAAATCCCTTATAGACGCCTACCTTTGAAGAAGAAATTGATGGCCGAGAAGGAAATCGCTGATCAGCTGAGATTAGGGGTGATTGTTCCCAGCACTAGCCCCTGGTCCAGTCCTGTTCAGATGGTGACTAAGAAAGACGGCACAATTCGCTTCTGCATAGATTATCGAAAATTGAATGGTTGTACTAAGAAAAACTCCTATCCTCTCCCCCGTATAGACGAGACTATTGATTCCCTGGGCGGAAACCAATGGTTCTGTACGCTGGATTTGCAATCCGGATACTGGCAAGTTGGAATGAAGGAAGAGGATCAGGAAAAAACAGCATTTTCGAGCCATGTCGGTCTTTTCCAGTACAATGTGATGCCGTTCGGATTGTGTAACGCCCCTGCAACATTCGAAGCCATGATGGAATCTCTGTTGAGTGACCTGTTATGGAAGGAGTGTTTGGTGTACCTGGACGACGTAATTGTCTTCGGGAAGACCTTCGAATCGTGCCTGGCTACTTTAGTCAAAATTTTCGAGAGGTTGATAACCCATGGTTTGAAATTGAAACCAAGGAAGTGTCACCTGTTTAGGACTTCTATTAACTATCTCGGTCGGATAATATCCACTGAGGGGGTTAAGGCGGATCCTGAGAAACTAGATGTTGTATCGGAATGGGAAAAGCCAGAGGGACCTAAAGACATACGGTCCTTTCTGGGCTTCTGTAGCTACTACAGAGACTTCCTACCGGGGTATGCCAGAATAGCTCAGCCTATGCAGGCTCTAGCTCACTGGACTCCGGGTAGAAGGAAGGAGCCTTTTCCATGGGGTCCGGAACAAGATCTAGCATTCGAAGCCGTGAAGAACCTATTTCGAACCACCCCAGTTTTGAAATATCCAACAGCTGATGGACATTTCATACTGGACACAGACGCCAGTAATGACAGTATAGGTGCTGCTCTATCCCAGATGCAAGAGGGGATAGAAGTGCCACTGGCTTTCGCTAGTAATACCCTCAATAAGGCCCAGAGGAATTACTGTACCACTAAGCGCGAATTGTTGGCGGTAGTGGTGTATACGAAGAAGTTTAAGCACTTCCTTTGGGGAGGTGACTTTACTTTACGGACAGATCACTCGTCCTTAAGGTGGCTGTTGAACTTTAAGGAAGCAGAAGGAATGATCGGTCGATGGCTGACCCACTTGTCCGAGTTCGGGTTGGAAAATAGCCAAATCCAACACAGAGCAGGGAGCAAGCATATCAATGCTGACGCCCTTTCGAGAAGACCCATACGGAAATGTTCTAGAATGGATTGCGATGATTGTGGAGCCCATAATGCTGTAATAGCTGGAGTTCGAATGCCGTATGATGTAGGACATTCTAAAGCAATGGAATGGTCCACCGAAACCATCAGGCAATTCCAGAAGGGTGATGCTGTCATTTCGAGACTAATAGAACAGGTCTCCAGTGGTGCCCAACCACAGAGACCAACCATTTCGATTGAGAACCGGGAAATGAGACAGCTACTTGCTCAATGGTCTGAGCTAACTGTTGTTGACGGTATCTTATGTAGGTGGAAGATAACACCGTACAAGGCCAAAATTCGACAAATCGTGATACCCACAGCTATGCGAAGGGATATCATGTATTTCGTACATGGACATCAGACCAGTGGACATTTTGGAAAGAAGCGCTCCCTTGCGCGACTCTCCAGAAGGTATTACTGGCCTGGCATGAGTAAAGATCTGCTTAGGTGGATCTCTACTTGTCCAGATTGTTGTCTGAGCAAACCAGGTGAAGGCCTGGGGAAGTTGCCACTAACTCAAGAGCTCTGGGGAGTTAGATTTGCACGCATAGCGGTTGATATCATTAGTGGCCTAAAAACCACTCCTGATGGAAACACGTGCATGATGGTGATCTCCGACTACTATTCGAAGTATACTAGAGTGTTTCCTCTGAAAGATCACAAGGCTCATACATGTGCTCGTGCATTCGTAAAGGGTTGGGTGCTTCATCTAGGCGTACCCTTGATGTTGCATAGTGATCAAGGCAGAGAATTCGAATCTGAGTTATGGGCAGCAATGTGCCATAGCCTTGCTATATGCAAAACAAGAACGAATCCGTACCGGCCTCAGTCTGATGGTCAAGTAGAAAGGTTCAACAGAACCTTGATACAAGTCCTGAAGCCTCTGGTCAACAGTCAGATGGATGATTGGGACGAGCAATGCGAGTTTGTGGTACATGCTTATAATAGTACGGTGCATGCTTCCACCGGTTGTTCCCCCAATTTGTTGGTATTCGGAGAGGATTTGATTATGCCTGCTGACTTGGTGTTTGGCGTAGCTGGGATAAACGCTGGAACACCCTGTCAAGTGATGTTCGTGGAGGCATTGAGGGATCAATTCAAGTCCGCATACGAGATGGTTCGATGTGAACTAAGCAAATCTGCTTCATGGCAAAAAGTGGGCTATGACGTAGGTTTGAAACTTAGGTCCTTTCGAGTGGGGGATGAAGTAGTTAGGCTACACGACCCCCTACAACAGCTAAAGTTGTCACCCAACTGGGATGGTCCCTTTACTGTGGTTCGGATTGTTTCTGAATCCACGGTGGTGATCAAATCCTTGTTGGGACGCCTGTATAAATCCAATGTAGCTCGCCTACGCCGGTGGCAGGGTGATGCTTCAGCGCATTCGAAGCCAGGGGAGCATTCGAAGTCAGATAACACTGAGTGGAGAGCGACCACCCCGGAACGACGTGGTCCTGGTAGACCTAGGAAACTAGTGATACCCTCAGATGAGAAAAAACCTATGCCTCCTGGTATTGGTAAATTAAAGCGGGGCCGGGGTAGGCCTAGCAAGAAGGATAAAAAGTGCGGAAAAAAAGTCTCGGCAAATGAAGGTCTGAAGGGGAGGAGGGCTGTCCAATTGACTACTGGACATCCTGTCGAATCTTCCCGGACGACCAGGTCTAAAGAACCCAAGGTGGGGTTAAGACGCAGTCCACAGCATAATCCGGAGACTGCTGTGACCTAATTTGTATACACAACAAGAAGTTTCGATTCCATGATGGTAGTACAGACCTAATTGCTGTCGAGCGAGCGGAACTAGGGCGGGTGTTGATCATGAACGTCCCCGAGGGTGGCAGACGGATTTATCCGGCGGGTATTCTTATGTTACCCGTAATGACATTTGCCTACACTCCTGAAGAATTCATGATTAGCGGTACCCCTGGTTCTGTGGAACTGACTCAATAAGGATTACACTCCGGTGAGCTACCCGTTCGATTAGTGGCGGGAAACGCGAGCGTCTCCCGCCGGGTTATCCGTCGGAAAAGGGCTATCCGGTGAAGCGTGAACGCTGATTGGTTGACCTTCGCTCCCGCGGCGGGCGTGGCATCACGAGACAAGAAGGGCGGTCGCCATATTGGATCAGTGCCAAGAAGACGCACGGACGCTGCAGGGCAAAGGAGGAGGAAGAAGGGACTTGTAGTCGACCAAAAGTCTCCAAAACCACATCATAAGACGCGCCAACCTGGTTAGTTCCCACTCCTAGTGTCATTAGGACACGCGGAGCTTCGTACTCCGCAAATCTTCGATCATTAAACTTCGTTTTCGCTGAAAACATTCGACTGCAATGGAGGAGCAGTACATCCCCGGTGAGGGCCTCCAGTCCGACGAGATAGATCTGTTCGGGATGGACGATGGCCAATTCGACAACGCTCGTGAGTCGGATTATGAATCCGCCTCTGAATCCACCGGGAGTGCGGTTACCGTTCGTGTAGCGGGGATCGGCTCCTATTCGACGGCTGATCGGGACAGCATGACCATGCCACCCCCGGCTACAGTCAACCTAGGGCCGTTGCCGTGGCGCAATGTCCCGAAACGTGTTGCTTTGAAAGACATAGACAATTCGACGTCAACCCGGCTGAACGCAGCAGGTGATGAGGAGGAGGACGAGATGCCAGAGTTGGAAGAGGTAAGCCAGAAATTGCCTATCCATGCAGTATCTGACGAAGAAATGGAGGACGTTGTGCGAACATCGCTGGCCCAGCAACAACTAATGGAAGTGCTGTCGTGCGATTCGCCATTCGATTCCTCGCTGAAACTACATCCCACACTAATGTCGATGATGTTGGACAGGCTGGGAGAGGAGGGCTTCTATCGTTACGATCCCACCTGGTTAGACAGTTACGGAGGGGCGATTCGAGGAGCTTTTAAGAACGGAGTCTTCAGTGACATTCTGTTAGAGTGTGGTACAAACTTTCGGCATCTCCAACAAGCCAAAGCTAGGGAGGAAGCAGTGCCCTCAAGTGATGGGAGCACGACCAGTACGAAGGGGAAGAAAAAGAAATTCTCCAAGACCAAAGGTAGTCGTAAAACTTCTAATGGCAGAACTCCTCCCAATACTCCGCCTAAGTCCGAGGTGTCCGAACCTGCCCCAGTCCAGTCCGAATGCTCTTCGAGTACTTCCCAGTCGGCGTCAACGTCATTCGAAGAACCAACTACGACCACCGGGACTACTGAGTCCCCATCCGAATCCCTTCCGAAAGCTCCGGGACCTTTACCAGTCCCATTCGAAGAAGATTCAGCTAGCGTGGAGTTGGCTCCGCGGGAGATCCATTCGGATACCTCAGGATCAGTTGAGCAAGAAGCCCGTTATGCTCAGGTGGTTAGAGAATCCGATGAACTCAGGGCAGCCAATGAACAGTTACGGCTAACTCTGGAGGCTATGCAAACTGCCCCCAGAACGCCAATGACTCGAGCCCAGTCCCGTAAGAACCCCAATCCGCAACAAAAAGGACGGTCCGTATCCGACGCTTCGGATCTGGAGGAGGTCCCCTTCGAACTTCCAAAGAGCCAGAAACGGAAGGCAAAGAAGAATGAGGCACGACAGCCATGTGTACCCCATCCTTCGCCTCCCCAAACTACTGCGATTAATATGTCCCCAATCGTGAGGTTGGTGGACGTAGTATCCAGTACGGCCTCTACACCTTCGACGCCTCCTAGGGCACCCACCCAGACGCATTCGACCCCTCCAGCAACTCCGACTAAAACTCCAGTGCAGGTCAAGGTACCTGCATCTCCGTCTACGTCCTCCGAGTCAGGGCAATCGAACACACCACCAGTGGTTTCGTCGCCCCCTCCAGCTCCAGCTGCAGGGGCAGGTGCCTCGGCAGACGTCCCAAGTTCTCGGGTGGAGGACATGATTTGGCGCAATGCCAGTGGGGGCTTCAAGAAATTTAGGCCCGAGTGCATGGAACACTGCAAACGATCGAGGGATATGTATTCGTGTCCCAAAGAACCGGACCATGAAGGATTGTCTGATGACGAAGAATGGATGAGATCCAATATGGGCTCACCCAGTTCCTGGTCATGGACAGAAAACTGGTTCGGTCGGCTGCTGGATCGAAAACAGTTCCCTGAGACTTACTACAACCATGAGGGCCGTCCCAAAATACGTTGGGCGATGGCCCGGTACAAAGAAGGGGTAAGGGAGGACTGCCCATTCGATTCCTGCCGCGTCTACTTCGCACACGAGAACCGCCCCATGCCTACTCGTCTTCGATTCATGCGACATCTCGTGGAGAAGCACATGCACCACCATGCGATGTATGTCTGCGCTGATATCGCCAAATCAAACAAAAAGTGTTCGGGAATGTGGACCCCTAGAAGAGGCCGAATGATCGAGCACCTGATACAATGTCATGGCCAAGCCATGATGTTGGCCAGAAAGAACGTTGGAGATCTCCATGCATCCCTGGTGGCAGGCCTGGACAAAGTCAAATTCGAAACCATTACGATTGAGACCTTCCAATTCGGAAAGGTCCAATTAACCCGGAATTCGAAACAGTCAGCTGTCTTCCAGCGTACTGATCGACGTGGTCGACTGGACCTGAACGACACCTTGTACCAGCAATTGTACGACTGGAGAGCGGCCAACCCCCTTCCAGGGAAACGAAGTGAGAACAGGAGTCCAGCGACTTCCGAACCTGACTGCAAAAAGGTCAAGTCGGAGGTTCCAGCTCCAAGAGCTCCAACTGCAGCACGAGGGCGCGCGACAACGATCGAGCACCGGTCTCCACTGAAGGACTTGCGTCCTGACTATGGTCCGGACTTCTCAGCCCCCAAGGGTCGCTCCCAGCTGCAAACCCTTCGTCCTCTGACTCCTGGTAACTTGGCCAGTAAGGCCGAGTACCCTTCAATGGACTTCCCTGGTCCGGAGGTACAAACTGAGAAGGATCCGTACAAGAATCTCCCTACGGGCATCTCTGTGATGGATGCCATCCGCCAACCGGACTCACGGGACGTGGAGATGGCGGATTCGGATCACTTTGTGCTGCCTGGGAAAAAGGACTTGGTGGTGACGACCACCAACCTCACTCCTCGGGCAGAAGACAAGGTGAAACCAAGGGCTGACAGTTCTACAAAGTCAGTGGGGCATAAAACCCCTGCTACTAGTGCGGATTCGACATCCATAAAAGCTGAGCCTGTGGTGGACCCGGTTCCAGTGACCACTTCGAACCCAGTCACCACCACACCAACGACAACTGCTGGAGGAGGGAAGGCAGCAACTGTTGCAGCCACCCTACTCACCACCACTACTACTACTGCTACTGTGCCCTATAAGCCCAGAGTTCGTGAGGAACCAGCAGTGGATCCAAACCGGTGGTATGATCTGATGATCAGTGGTGAAAACATTCGGCCCCAGATACATATTCCGAAGGACTACTTCGAGCCTCCAAAGGCTCCGGATGCGGTGGTGCATAAAGAACTATACGAACGATGGTTGCAGGAACACCTGGCTGGCATGCAACGATATGCAGCCGGTGTGGCGAGAGCATCAACCGACTATGCCATCACCATGCAGGGCAAGGAGGTCGAGAGGCTGAGGAAGATCTTCGAGCAGCAACGTATTGACGAACAATCGGAGCCAGATAAGGTGATCGAACTCACCAAGCAGCTGGCACAATCGAAGAAAGAACTCTCAACAGCTCGTTGTCTGCAGAAAGCTGCAGAAGATACTCTTGACGATCAGGCCAAAACTCTGAAGGCCCTGAACGTTAAGTTCATTCGGGTATTCGGTATAGGACTCACCCAATGGAGTGGGTCACTCGAAGAACTCCAGAGCGTATTGAAGGACTTATAAGCTAACTTGGGTGTTCGGCTGTTTGATTGTGTGATTGATGACTTGTGCATATGATGCTTCGATGATACTGTAATAATTGTGTTGTTATTATAAAACATCCATGATTAAGGTCATGATTCGAAGGTAAACATAAGCCGGGTGGAAAATGCATAATTGTCAAGAAATGTCTTCGTTGTCTAAAAAAAAACAAAAAAAAAAACAAAGGGTGTTCATACTTTAGGTAGTATAACTGATACTACATACTATGATTCGAACCAAAACTGTACATAATGTTCGATACCTACCTTTATCTCCAAAAATTTTCTTTTTGGACATAACAACTGGTATTCGGATTTCGAAAGTATATCTATTGTTAAAGATATAAAGGTATATATCGGTTGCCTCACATGGAGGCTAATATTACTACATTCCTTGGTTATAAGAGTTAATGTCACAACTATGTTGGTTCCAAGTATTTTTACATAATTCCAATAGTTCACGTAATTACCTCTCCAGGGACGGTTCGCCCATTTAAATATTTTCGAGCCATTACTTCTGTGTCATTCCGTCCTAAAAAAGTCACATATTGTGCAATCTCAACTTACCTTAAAATGATTAATGTAGTAACCATTATTATATCTCAACGAAAACCATACAAAACTGTGATCACTATAGTTAGAAGTAGTATAGAACATATATTCGTATATATTCATATCTTTATTAAAGATGGATACTCACGTATCTATCCTATCGTTATAGTGTTGGATCTATAAGATCCCTGTTTTGTACATAGAGATGTAAGTGTTGTTTGTGTAACAGGTAAAATCTAAAATCTATATTTGTACTTTCTACATGTAAGTGTAAAAACGTATATCGTACCTTCAAATGTACCCCGGTATTGTCATCATGTACACTGATATTATTCTCCCATATTCAAGTATATTATATTATATCAGATGTATTTCGACCCTAGTTATAATCTGGTGGGGGTGATGTAGGGGCACGAATAATACGTGTACATATAAGGTCCGTGGAGTCAGAGCGGTAAGTGCCTCCAACGGACACTAGGTGGCAACACCTGAGCCATGTCCTTTCGGTTATCCGGTAGCGGAGCCAGGCAGGGCACTCCAGACGGCGCTACGGAGGAGTGCCACGTCGACACTGCTTGGTCCGCGCTCAGGGTATATAAGAGGCCGAGGTTGGCTACCTCACCAGTTAGTCCTAGGACGAGCTCTGACCCGCACCTTTCGTACCTTCGCTTTGACAGGGGCACCTACACCCCTCCCACGTTATGGACTCTGCACCAGCCATGCTGGCACAGAGCTTAACTGTCCGGTATCGCTAATGCTTCGAACTATCAATAGAATCCTGTGTGTCTTCGAATGGTTGAAAGACCAAGTGAACCGAGTGAGAAACCTTCGTGTACTTTTGAGGCTGTGATCGAATAAAGACCTGTTGCATTCAAACCGAATTTGGAACCTGTGTTCGTGTTGTACGCATATGAAACCCCTACATTGGTGCCGTGACTAGTTCGGGTGAAACACAGAATAGCACAGTCAGTGGGTTAACATGGCTGAACAGGCAAAGGGTGGAGCGTCCCTTCATCCTATTTCGAGTCCAGATCCGGAGGTGGTAGCAGCCCTTGAGAAACATTATGGGCCAAACCGTTCGAGTTCTACACCAGAACCAAGGAGAGGCAATCCTGATTCTATTCGAAAAGATCTGGGGTCAAACCTAGATGATTCTTTGTTTGAAACTGGTGGTTCGAAGAGACACATTGCTCCTATGCCAACACAAGGCATGAGCATACTGCATGCTGAACGACACCAGCGACAGGAAGTGACACGTCGTCATTTCGAAGAGGAGAAGAATCGGTTCGAAGGAGCAAGGATCGCAGAGATGGACAGGATGAATGAAGAGTTTGAAGCTTTGAGTCATCGGTTGGTACAGCTTCGGAACAAGAATGAAGATCTAGAAGGGGCAACGATGGAGAAACAGAACCGCTTAGACACAACGAAGGCAGAACTGGAACATATGGAAAACCAGTTCGCTCATCAACAGAATGTCTTGCGGCGACGTACTGAATCTCTAGAACAACGTCAGGATAAGACCATACATGATTCGGACGAGCTCCATGATACGATCCGAGAAGCTACCAAGGCGATGATGGACGAAAAGGATCGTCTGATCAGGGAGGTGGAAGATTTACAGAAGAAACGAGATGAAGAGGCAACTCGAGGTAGCCGTTCAGGGTTCGATCATGTCAGTGGTGGCATATACAACTCATCAACTGGTGGGGGTAGTGCCTCTACCTCAACCGGAGGGAGACCAAAACGAGTGACCATTGATACAGGGGATCCGGATGGAAGATCTTCGCGGCGTGACCAACGCCCAACGTCGTATGATGACGACCATTCGAACTCTCCCAGTCGTTCCAGCTCTCGAGAGAGACCGAGCCGTACTAGTTCGAATGAGAGATCTTCGAGATCTGATCCGAATGAACGTTCGAGTGGTCCCTCAAGGAGGCCAGGGAGATCTCCTACACATGCTGGTAGACGAGTATCTCGCCGCGAATCGATGTCCCCTGGGATGAAATTGATTTACGACACGAACCCCTGCATTGCTGAGATGGGAGTGGACTGTGTTAGCAGACAAGCTGATAATGCCGATATCGTCGACTGGAGCATCGAGCAGTCGTTTCTGTTGCACAGGGACAACCACAACGCTGCTAGACGCACTGCCAGCACTCCGAGTCCGTTCACAGGAAGACAGCCATGGCAGGACTGGTTCGCAGACTTCATGGACGATATGAGGTATAATCGATGGTCAGAAGAGGAATCGTTGGACGAACTTTTACGGGCATTGAGAAATGGCCCAGGCAAGCTAGCGGTTTCGAGATGGAGAACGATGCATGGTGCCGGATCGTTTACCCAATTGGTGGAATGCGCCAGTTATCTGATAGGTAATGTGGGTAATGAAGACCCGCTTCGATTGTTCCGGAAGCGGACTCAAAAGCCAAACGAGTCGCACCGTGTGTTCGGTCTAGAATTGCAATCTCTCTTGCAAAGAGCTAGACCAAGATGGCAGTTAGATGACCCACAGTTCCTAGATGATTTGTTCTCGCAATTCATTGAGGGATTAAGGGATTCTGATGAACGGACCGCTGCATGTGATAGTTGGAAAGCTGGAACTTCACTCACTGATTTGTTCATGGCCATAGAAGACTATGACAGGAAACGGCATCTGCTATCTTCGAGAGTACTTTCGAGAACTTCCAGTGTGGTGCAAGACCCACCAGCCTCTGATACAGAGGAAGGTGATTCTGGAAGGGAGGAGGAGATTGGCGCAGTTGCTCAAAAGAACAGCGGCAAATCTTATTCCAATTCGAATTCGAAGCGCTATCCGAAGGCCGACAGGAAAACACCACCTGTGACCCCAGGAGTTACAAGCGCACCTTCGACTACTTTCTCAACTCCCAGTTCTATGGAAGAACTTCTGTTAAGGTTGACTGACTTGATGTCTGGAAACCAGCAATCAACAGGGAGGAATTCGAAGCCGAGAGTGGACAAGACCACTAGGAAGTGTTACAGGTGTCAGGTCCTGGGACACTTTGCTGCAGAATGCCCAGCTGAAAAGCCGGTACCCAAGCCTGAAGAGAAGAAAGCGGAAAACTAGACGGGGTTGCTCTGGATGGCAAGGTAGTAACCCCTAAGGAGAAAGAAAGCCAACATATCGCCAGCGGTGCAAGCGATGAAGTCCGAGGTGCAGTAGAGATTGGAAACTTAGAGGAGGGGCCTGATCAGTCCCTTCTAAGTATGTCCAATGAACCCAGAATAGTGGACGTCCGAGGAGGAAGTACTGGGGAAGCGGCGAATTGGATACAGGAGCTGGAAGTAGTCAGCAGTGCCCGATTGTCCCCGGATCACCCCTGTTTGAAGCACTTGAAACGACGGGGAGTAGATCTTGGTGTCACTAAGGATTTCGAACGTTTCACCGTCAACCCATCACCATTGGATGGGAAGAGGTGGTATTTGACTGTAGCAGTGAGGGGAAGGTCTGCAGAATTTCTAGTGGATACTGGAGCTAGTCACTCCATGATCTCGAAGAGGTTCTATGACCTTGTAGTCGATGAGCCAGATAACTTCACAACGAGGGTAACAGCTCATTCGGCCGACGGTAGCTGCATGCAGACGTTTGGTAAAGCATTTTTCGAAATCAATATAGGTGGGCAGGATTACCTCCTGTCCCCTACTATTGCTGATCTGAGTGATGATGGCATCATCGGATTAGATTTCGCTGCGTTGTACGGTGCAATGTTGGAACCTTGTAGGGGGATGTTAAAGATAGAACATCCATATAGGGTGGCCGTACAATGCGTGTTGAGAAAGGTATCTTCTGTAGCCTCGGTGGTACAGACGGTTAAGATACCCCCAGGACAGACATGTGATGTCCTGTTTTCGAGTGACAGTATCTTCCGAGACCAGATGGCGGTGGTTGAACCCGATGTGGTGAGACTTGCATCAATTGGACTCGAGAGTGCAGATACTTTCGTAGGCAGTGGCAGTAGGAATCTAATTCCTATTTCGAATCCTGGTGGTGAAGTCCGTTATCTGATGAAAGGTACTCCCGTGGGGCAGGTGATCGTTGCACAGGCAAGCACCAGTATACTCTCAGAAGATACCCAACCGAACCTTGAGGGGATGTCCGATTTACGTCCGGAACTCCAAAAGTTGGTGGACGATTCGAGCTTGGTGACGGGGGACCAGAAAGATCAGTTGAGACGGGTATTGGTGGAATATGATGCAGCCTTCGGGGAGCCCACTGGTTTGGGGCGAACTGACAAGGTGCTACATTCCATCACTACAGAGGACGCTGTACCTTTCAAAATCCCTTATAGACGCCTACCTTTGAAGAAGAAATTGATGGCCGAGAAGGAAATCGCTGATCAGCTGAGATTAGGGGTGATTGTTCCCAGCACTAGCCCCTGGTCCAGTCCTGTTCAGATGGTGACTAAGAAAGACGGCACAATTCGCTTCTGCATAGATTATCGAAAATTGAATGGTTGTACTAAGAAAAACTCCTATCCTCTCCCCCGTATAGACGAGACTATTGATTCCCTGGGCGGAAACCAATGGTTCTGTACGCTGGATTTGCAATCCGGATACTGGCAAGTTGGAATGAAGGAAGAGGATCAGGAAAAAACAGCATTTTCGAGCCATGTCGGTCTTTTCCAGTACAATGTGATGCCGTTCGGATTGTGTAACGCCCCTGCAACATTCGAAGCCATGATGGAATCTCTGTTGAGTGACCTGTTATGGAAGGAGTGTTTGGTGTACCTGGACGACGTAATTGTCTTCGGGAAGACCTTCGAATCGTGCCTGGCTACTTTAGTCAAAATTTTCGAGAGGTTGATAACCCATGGTTTGAAATTGAAACCAAGGAAGTGTCACCTGTTTAGGACTTCTATTAACTATCTCGGTCGGATAATATCCACTGAGGGGGTTAAGGCGGATCCTGAGAAACTAGATGTTGTATCGGAATGGGAAAAGCCAGAGGGACCTAAAGACATACGGTCCTTTCTGGGCTTCTGTAGCTACTACAGAGACTTCCTACCGGGGTATGCCAGAATAGCTCAGCCTATGCAGGCTCTAGCTCACTGGACTCCGGGTAGAAGGAAGGAGCCTTTTCCATGGGGTCCGGAACAAGATCTAGCATTCGAAGCCGTGAAGAACCTATTTCGAACCACCCCAGTTTTGAAATATCCAACAGCTGATGGACATTTCATACTGGACACAGACGCCAGTAATGACAGTATAGGTGCTGCTCTATCCCAGATGCAAGAGGGGATAGAAGTGCCACTGGCTTTCGCTAGTAATACCCTCAATAAGGCCCAGAGGAATTACTGTACCACTAAGCGCGAATTGTTGGCGGTAGTGGTGTATACAAAGAAGTTTAAGCACTTCCTTTGGGGAGGTGACTTTACTTTACGGACAGATCACTCGTCCTTAAGGTGGCTGTTGAACTTTAAGGAAGCAGAAGGAATGATCGGTCGATGGCTGACCCACTTGTCCGAGTTCGGGTTGGAAAATAGCCAAATCCAACACAGAGCAGGGAGCAAGCATATCAATGCTGACGCCCTTTCGAGAAGACCCATACGGAAATGTTCTAGAATGGATTGCGATGATTGTGGAGCCCATAATGCTGTAATAGCTGGAGTTCGAATGCCGTATGATGTAGGACATTCTAAAGCAATGGAATGGTCCACCGAAACCATCAGGCAATTCCAGAAGGGTGATGCTGTCATTTCGAGACTAATAGAACAGGTCTCCAGTGGTGCCCAACCACAGAGACCAACCATTTCGATTGAGAACCGGGAAATGAGACAGCTACTTGCTCAATGGTCTGAGCTAACTGTTGTTGACGGTATCTTATGTAGGTGGAAGATAACACCGTACAAGGCCAAAATTCGACAAATCGTGATACCCACAGCTATGCGAAGGGATATCATGTATTTCGTACATGGACATCAGACCAGTGGACATTTTGGAAAGAAGCGCTCCCTTGCGCGACTCTCCAGAAGGTATTACTGGCCTGGCATGAGTAAAGATCTGCTTAGGTGGATCTCTACTTGTCCAGATTGTTGTCTGAGCAAACCAGGTGAAGGCCTGGGGAAGTTGCCACTAACTCAAGAGCTCTGGGGAGTTAGATTTGCACGCATAGCGGTTGATATCATTAGTGGCCTAAAAACCACTCCTGATGGAAACACGTGCATGATGGTGATCTCCGACTACTATTCGAAGTATACTAGAGTGTTTCCTCTGAAAGATCACAAGGCTCATACATGTGCTCGTGCATTCGTAAAGGGTTAGGTGCTTCATCTAGGCGTACCCTTGATGTTGCATAGTGATCAAGGCAGAGAATTCGAATCTGAGTTATGGGCAGCAATGTGCCATAGCCTTGCTATATGCAAAACAAGAACGAATCCGTACCGGCCTCAGTCTGATGGTCAAGTAGAAAGGTTCAACAGAACCTTGATACAAGTCCTGAAGCCTCTGGTCAACAGTCAGATGGATGATTGGGACGAGCAATGCGAGTTTGTGGTACATGCTTATAATAGTACGGTGCATGCTTCCACCGGTTGTTCCCCCAATTTGTTGGTATTCGGAGAGGATTTGATTATGCCTGCTGACTTGGTGTTTGGCGTAGCTGGGATAAACGCTGGAACACCCTGTCAAGTGATGTTCGTGGAGGCATTGAGGGATCAATTCAAGTCCGCATACGAGATGGTTCGATGTGAACTAAGCAAATCTGCTTCATGGCAAAAAGTGGGCTATGACGTAGGTTTGAAACTTAGGTCCTTTCGAGTGGGGGATGAAGTAGTTAGGCTACACGACCCCCTACAACAGCTAAAGTTGTCACCCAACTGGGATGGTCCCTTTACTGTGGTTCGGATTGTTTCTGAATCCACGGTGGTGATCAAATCCTTGTTGGGACGCCTGTATAAATCCAATGTAGCTCGCCTACGCCGGTGGCAGGGTGATGCTTCAGCGCATTCGAAGCCAGGGGAGCATTCGAAGTCAGATAACACTGAGTGGAGAGCGACCACCCCGGAACGACGTGGTCCTGGTAGACCTAGGAAACTAGTGATACCCTCAGATGAGAAAAAACCTATGCCTCCTGGTATTGGTAAATTAAAGCGGGGCCGGGGTAGGCCTAAAAAAAATTTACCAATTCGAGCTTCTAGCAAGAAGGATAAAAAGTGCGGAAAAAAAGTCTCGGCAAATGAAGGTCTGAAGGGGAGGAGGGCTGTCCAATTGACTACTGGACATCCTGTCGAATCTTCCCGGACGACCAGGTCTAAAGAACCCAAGGTGGGGTTAAGACGCAGTCCACAGCATAATCCGGAGACTGCTGTGACCTAATTTGTATACACAACAAGAAGTTTCGATTCCATGATGGTAGTACAGACCTAATTGCTGTCGAGCGAGCGGAACTAGGGCGGGTGTTGATCATGAACGTCCCCGAGGGTGGCAGACGGATTTATCCGGCGGGTATTCTTATGTTACCCGTAATGACATTTGCCTACACTCCTGAAGAATTCATGATTAGCGGTACCCCTGGTTCTGTGGAACTGACTCAATAAGGATTACACTCCGGTGAGCTACCCGTTCGATTAGTGGCGGGAAACGCGAGCGTCTCCCGCCGGGTTATCCGTCGGAAAAGGGCTATCCGGTGAAGCGTGAACGCTGATTGGTTGACCTTCGCTCCCGCGGCGGGCGTGGCATCACGAGACAAGAAGGGCGGTCGCCATATTGGATCAGTGCCAAGAAGACGCACGGACGCTGCAGGGCAAAGGAGGAGGAAGAAGGGACTTGTAGTCGACCAAAAGTCTCCAAAACCACATCATAAGACGCGCCAACCTGGTTAGTTCCCACTCCTAGTGTCATTAGGACACGCGGAGCTTCGTACTCCGCAAATCTTCGATCATTAAACTTCGTTTTCGCTGAAAACATTCGACTGCAATGGAGGAGCAGTACATCCCCGGTGAGGGCCTCCAGTCCGACGAGATAGATCTGTTCGGGATGGACGATGGCCAATTCGACAACGCTCGTGAGTCGGATTATGAATCCGCCTCTGAATCCACCGGGAGTGCGGTTACCGTTCGTGTAGCGGGGATCGGCTCCTATTCGACGGCTGATCGGGACAGCATGACCATGCCACCCCCGGCTACAGTCAACCTAGGGCCGTTGCCGTGGCGCAATGTCCCGAAACGTGTTGCTTCGAAAGACATAGACAATTCGACGTCAACCCGGCTGAACGCAGCAGGTGATGAGGAGGAGGACGAGATGCCAGAGTTGGAAGAGGTAAGCCAGAGGTGGGCCGGTAACCACGTTTCTAAGGTTACGTTTTGACGTAACCACGCACGGCCGCCATATTCTCCCGGGTACAGTGTCGTCGCCTGTGCTCTCTGCTCTGCATTTTGAAGGGCCTACACTGGCACCCTGCGAATGCTGAATGGCCGATTATGACCATTATTTTGCTTCAAACCATTAACGGCTCGCACACCATGGCCGGGGGTGTCATAGCCTTCAGCTGTGTTAAAATAAACCCCCCACTTAGCAGATTTGCGAAGAAATTAGAGATTGAACGGCGCCCCCCGTACTGAATCAACCAAAAGTGTACCCGGGAGAGTATGGCGTCCGTGCGTGGTTACGTCAAAACGTAACCCTAGAAACGTGGTTACCGTCCGCACGAAATTCGCATGTCACTAAGTCAAAAAGGGCCCATGTGAATTGAGTGTTCATTTATTAATTACAGGGGGGGGTGGTGAGATTTCGCGCGGAGGGGCGAAAATATTTTACGCCCCCCCCCCCCCCCCTCGAGAGCGCGTGTAATGTTTTGCGCCCCCCTCGCCGAGCGCGCCGAAAATTTTTCGCCCCCCCCCCTTTGAACTCTAGTAACGCGCGGGCTTTTTGGCTAAAAAGGGGCTTAAATTTTTACGCCCCCTCCTCAAGAGGGGTCAGAATTTTTTACGCCCCCCCCTCAGAAGGGGTCGGAAATTTTTACGCCCCCCCCCCAAACCCACCACCCCCCCCCCCCCCTGTAAATAATAAATGAACGTACACTCCCTTAGTGGTCCACACCCATAAGGTTAACATCACTTTGGAACTGACACCCTAACTGCCCGGGCCTAACTGGCCTAAGAACCACCCTAGAACCAGCTTCCAGAACCACCAATAAGTAGGCCTACCGGACAGTACCAATATTGTACAATATTGCGGCAATAAGCATTTGAACAACAACCCTCAGTCCTCACCGATATTATGGGACCAATATCCTAGACCTAGCCTACCACCCCCCCCCCCCCCCCCCCCCCTCAAAGAAAGCAATGCCTCCCTTACCGCCATCCTCTTTGTCTTCTTTTTTGCATAGACCTAGGGCTAGGCGAAGTCCTCGTATGATCTTGCAATCTACCGTCGCCGTGTAGAACTCCAACTCCCTCCAACTTCAAGTCAACTGTCAAGAAAGAATAACCTTATTACAGTTACCTAGCAACTGCACACAAGGTTACGACGTAATGACGTAACATAAGTCGGTCAATGGATACGGTCGTCAACGTCGCCCTGGACGTCGCCATGCAACCCTGCTTGCTGTGAGACCACTGCTGGTAATCTATGAGACTCAGACCCGTTCCAGTCCCACACTCACGCTAACGGTATTTTAAGATTCTCATGTTACCGCCAGGCCATACGATTATAACAATAACAGACAACAGACATAAATTCTGAGCGTGTGACTGTAAGTGTGGCGGGAAAACGATGCAGTCCTGACGTCTGACGTGTAAACTTGGAATTGGTAGCAGCAATCTCCCTGTCGCACGAACTATCTGCCGCGGGAGATTGTGGTAGCAGCAGCACCTCAGAAGACGCCGCGCAAAGCGTGTCCGAAGAAGTTAGTTTCGGCTGCAAGAACTAGTCTAGGTGTTGACACACACTAAAAAGCAGGTAGGATTGTTTCCAATATTGTTCTGCACATAGTCATAGGAGTTCAGCTTATTCAAACCACTGCGCAGATGTGCTTGAGACACAAGTTTATACAGTAAGATATCTCCCGGCCTCTCCAGTCTAGGTCGAGAAACCCACTGCTTCCCTCCGTTCACGGTTCAGTTTAAATAGTCCGACACATCTGGCGCTACTGCGCCAGACTGCAGCTGCATAGAGATCCTATAGTGGGAATAAAAAGGGTGTTGTTCTCATATTAAAATGTACTCAATGTCAGTCCCTCAAAATAGTCAGTCCTGTTCCCCAAAAGGTACTCCACATGTCCAGCATTCTTATACTGCTGTAAACATGTCAATGTAAGTGTATGTCACACATTTTGATATCAACAGTGTTAGGGAGTTGGATAACCTGTAGAACTGCTGCCGCTGTGGTCCGCGCGTTTCTGTGACCCGATTTTCAGCCTGCCTAGAAGTGGCCTTACTGGTACCCTGCTTTAAAAATACCTTCATGGCCTCAATTCTAGGCCTATAAAAACGGCTAGCCCCTAATTTTAATCACAGCAGCATGGTGGTCAGCATGGATACAGATTTGAGGGGAGGAAGGTAAGAATCTTTGGTTGGTGTGGAAGAGAATATTATGGTGACCTAAATCATATGAAAAAATGATCAATTAATATAGACTGTATAAGTATGGTAACATGGGGAACTTGGTAATTATGTTATAAATGACATATGTGAAATCCAGGTATTTCTGGCCTTGCCTAATGTTGTCTAGATCCATGTTACCCTGACCTGTGTGGTACTGCCATAGGCAGCCCCTGCTCAGCTACTGCCTACTGCTACTGGTCCTGTGGGTGAGAGCCACCTCTGCCTACATCACAGAAATGCATTGAGCTTAGCACTGCCTGAATAGCCCCCAAGTTTTGGCATGTTCATCATGATTTCTCTGGACCTATGAGTGATAGGAAGATGATTCAAACAGACCTGAAAAGCTATCACAATGCTCGATATGGCTATACACGATTTTTTCTTTTTCACTCAAAATTAAAAGTTTATCCAACTCCCTATCAACAGCAGGGAGATGTGGTGGGAGGGATGTCCCAGAGGAGTGGAGTTGACATCAAACAAAGCCAGGATTACAGATCTATTTATGTATTAGGAATACCTTGTGGATGGTGAACAGGTGGGAATACATTGAGGGACATGTGGCTGGAAGCATTAGACTGAAGGGTGAATACTTCCATCAAAATAGCTACTCTGCCAGATTGGCAGAGTAACTTGGTTAGCCCAAAGGCACATGGTTTCTACCCCTGTTACAGGGGTAGAAGTGTCGAACTAGGTTCAGTGAGTAGGTACTACCAGTGGCGTAGGAAAAGTTGGGGGGGGGGGCAGGGCCCCCCCCCCCAAACCACTGAGGAGGGGGGGGGGATATGTTTGCCCCCCCCCCCCCAAAAAAAAAAAAAAAATTGTCAAGACTTGTAATACAATACACACAATTTTCAATCCTTAATTCTCCCGCATAGAGAAAAGTTGGACAGAGGGGGCCGGGCCCCTAAATCAGACCTAAAGGGGGCTCAAATACTTCTATATGATACATCATGCATAAAAACCGATACTTTTAAGTTGGTTGGAGTGGGCCCCCGGGAGTGCCCCCCCCCCAATGAAGATTTGCTTCCTACGCCTCTGGTAGGCCTAGGAGTAGTAGGCCTACTACCACTAGTACTAGTAGTAGGCTAGTAGTACTACTAGTTTTAGTCTAGTAGTACCCTACTATCCAGCAGCCAAATTGCAACAAATATTTTCATGATTTTCACACATATTTTATTCCACGTCTTGTTTCTCTGCAGTAGCTTCATATAAATTAGGTATCTATACATCATTTTAAAGATAAGACAACAAGGTATTCATCAATTGAGGAACTTTTAAGATTTTTTGCAAAATGGAATGCTTGTTGCCATGGAAACAGTAAACAAATATTTTGAAATTGCTTGGAAATTTACCACCTTTCTTTAATCAAATTGTCATTCCGACCATAAAATTGTTAAATCACTCCTTATAACCTCTCCAGATTTTGCAAAACTAAATTATCTTTCCAACGAGGCCATTTGAGCTACTGTATCTTATCTAGTTCCAACTATATAAAGGGTTGAACATGCAACTGGATTGTCAAAAATATGTGTTTTTCATGAAAAATCTACATTGACTGAAGCTTAAATGCTGAAAATCACCCATTTTGCCATGCCTTCAGAATAACAATAATCAATATTTGAGTTCTAGAAATGAATAAACATGCTGGCATTAGTATTTGCATCAACCACCATACGTCCCAGACCACATGACATAATAGTAGCTCAGTCATTAAGGCTTAAAGTTAGCAAGATTCACTGTCAAGGGCAATTAAATTCATGATAATTTGGTATATCTTGATCGGGATGTACAGGAGTACCTGTTATTAATTCAGATTTTGCACTTAATTTATGTATTGAAGCATTATTAAATCCTCTAATTCATTGGATTTAATCTATCAGACCTACCTGTGATGAAAATAATAAAAATATGCATACTTCAAAACAGATTTCGCCTAAAATAGGGTCAGCTGTGACAAATATATTGTGATAAAAGTGTCTAAAAATGCATAGACATTGACTAATCGCCATGAAATTTCCCATATTTTGACCCAAAAATACCGCAAAAATGCATTTTAGTCAAGAAATCTGACTAAAACCTTAACTAAACAAGTCTGGAAATGAAGTTCATACATTCTACATTGCCACTAAGAAAAAAATAGGTGGAGAAAATACATAAAAATTAATAATACGCTTCACTAAATAGATGCATTCAATTTGTTGCATCTTGGCTGCTGGATCTGTAGTAGGCCCACTAGTTCTACTCCCGGCCTATCTCCCTAGCTGGGCCAAGGGCTCATGTATGGCAATCTCCCCGGCAGAGACTTCCGTTCCCCCGGTCACTTTCTACCTCTGCCAAAACCTCTTCTGTAACAGGATGGGCAAAAGCAGCGCTCTCCTGTGGAAAAAGTCTAGAAAAGAGTACTTATCTGGTTTCCTATCCTCTTCACACCCTGCCTGTATTCCTCCCCAAAAATAGTTCCAAGGAAAATCAGCAATTTCTACCACAAAAACATGACCAATCTGTCTAACTTTCAGAACTTTATGTTCAGGACTTCATTCAAATATTTGAATTGCATCATAGATGGAGAATTGCACATCTCAATAGAGGTGCGCAATGGACGGAATCTGCATGACGGGAGATTGCATGTTTGACTCTAGACCCATAAATTTGACATGGTGACACGGGCATTTCTCAAAATCGACATGGGACATGATCATAATATTATATTTAGCGACATGTGACATGGTCATTTCTTAAAATCAACGTTCCATACGCTCTCGAGGGGGGGATGCGTAAAAAAATGTCACCCCTCCGCGCGAACTCTCACCACGCCCCCCCCCCTTGTAATTAATAAATGAACACTCCCTAAACTCGCACCGTCAATAGACTGCAATAGACTGCAGTGACACAGATGATACTTAAGGTAGGCTTTCAGGGTAATTCAGCTGGACATATTTTTAGTGCATTATTTACCACAGATTGGTTCAAAGTATATGTAACACATACCAATCTGACCGGAATTGATGTTTCCTTCAAATAATTGCCATTTTATAAGGCGTTGCTAGGCATGGGATGAAAATGGAACAAAAACATTCTTTTTTAGCTTCCGAATCTTCAAACAGAGTTCTGGGACAGAAATTCAACAAAATTATCATTTCTGATGATTGAAGATACATATTGAAGTCATTTCCTGGGGAGGTTTTTTTAATCATATCAATATTCCAAGTATTAAGGTCAGTGGAGCTCTTTCAAAGTTGCTTAGTTACTAAAAATGGTGATTTTTGGGCAAAAGTCAGGGGAAATCACTCATTTTTAGTAACCATGCAACTTTGAAGAGCTCTCCTGACCTTGATAATCAAGGTATTGACATGATTCAAAAAACCTCCCCAGAAAATTACTTCAACATATGTGTCCAATCATCAGAAGTTATAATCACATTCAATTTCTATCCCATAAGTCCGTTTGAAGATTGAGAAGCTCAAAAAGAATGTTTTTGTTCCATTTTCATTCCATGCCTAGCAACGCTACACAAAATGGAATTTACTAGAAGGGGACATCAATTCCGGTCAGATTGGTATGTGTTACATATAACTTTAGCATACCTGTGACAAATAATACACTAAAAATGTGTTCAGCGGAATTACCCTGAAACCCTACCTTAAGGTGGGTCAATCCCATGGTGTAAAAGTAGTTAGATTTTCATCAGGTTTTTGCCATAAGACCATAATAGCATACACTTTCCAACAAAGCTGAGAAAATAGGAGGGTCCCGAGCTGTTTTCTGAGATATTCAATCCTTAAGTCAGTGTTTCATATAATAGGACTAGAAAATCTTTTCTACAATAGGAGTATGGTATATAGTGTTTTGCCACATATGTACATAAAATAGCAGGCTGTCAACCGTTTCCTATTTTCTCCTATATTCTCCTATATTTGGGCAAAAACTCCTATATCTCCTATTCTCTCCTATATTTGGACAAAAAACTCCTATTTTCTCCTATTTTTTGAAGATTTGTAAAAAAAAAAAAATTTTAAACTGAAAATGGTGATATTTTTGGCACTTCATGAGATTTGTCTAGATCCAGTGAGGAATTTGTTCACATTTATGTAGGAGGGGCTTAGCAATTTCCTCAGACCAGGAAATCGCCCCAAATTGCAGAATTTGCCTTCTTGATTTTCAAAATTTTCGTGGGGGGGGGGGGGGGGAGGCATGCCTCCAAACTAAACTCGTTCAGTGGTGGATTAATCCACCACTGATGAGTACCTCTCCCGACTTCACTCTGACATTCGCTGGAGAGGTAGCGAGATTTGCACCTTTATATTGGGGATGAGGGGGAAGTGCATAAGTAAAGCATCAGAAAAGCAGATTGTCCCAGCCCCAAATGTACAAATACAGATCTGAATATCTTTGTGCCAAAATGTACAAGATGCACCATTTAAAATTTTTAGACCTCCAAATACTTTCCCTTTAAAAAATTGGATCCCAGCTCCAATCATAAAAAAACAGATGCAGACCTAATCGTTAATACCGTACCATTGCGATAAAGCGCCTGGTCTTGAAAGAGCGCCTGTCTTGAATAAGCGCCTGGCTAAGGGGTACCTCAAAATAATGAGCGCCTAGTCTTGTTTAAGCGCCTGTTTTTTTTGTCATTGCTATGGTTTTTAATGTGACCAGGCCACTGATGGGCGCGAAGTCATGGTAGGTCCGAGGTGCGGGGGTGGATGGGTGTGTGGGGGGGGGGGGGGGGGGGCGGGTATGCATCACAGCAGCTTTCTAAGAGCTGTAAGACAAAGCAAAGCATTTAGGACATTGGTGTGTAAAGCCCATGCACATCCAGCATGCACATACCAGTGTGCAAACTATTAGACTTGTACAAAGTCCAAGGGATTAAAGAAAGTACACATCTGGTCTACTATGGGAGGGGGTTACAGTATGTTTGTACCCGGTACCAAAGTCAGTGTCTCAAGTCTATGAGCGCCTGGTTTTGAATGAGCGCCTGTCTTGAATGAGCGACTCATCAAGAGCCCCGTCAAATTGAAGAGGGCCCCGGCGCTTTATCGCGACAGTACGGTATGTCTTGTGCCAAAATTGCACCATTTCAAGGCTAGAATTTCAAAATTGTCCGGAAACCTTTCCCTCCAAAAACTCTGTTCCATCCCCAATCTTAGAGGCTGGATAATAATAAACCTGAGATTTGATACATTTTTGGCCAAAATACACCAGAATGCACCAGAATGAAAAACCTTCCCAGCAAAAAAAGTTTCAACCCTAATCAAAGATGCTAGATAATACAGGTATGAGCTGTGATATGTTTTTGGCCAAAATGAACCAGGATGCACTATTTCAAGTGTTGAGTTTCAAATTCTCCCAGAACCTCTCCAAAAAAAAAGAGCTTAGATCCAGCCCCAATCCTAAAGATTAATGCAGAGTTGAGCTTTGATATATTTTTGTGCCAAAATGCACCAGAACGCACAATTTCAAATCTAGACTTTCGCAATTTTCTTGAGGGGGAATGCCCCCAACCCCCCCTACTCGGACCACTATACTTCGCTTGCGGTGTTCGGGGGAACAAAACCCTTGGGCTCAGATTTTTTCCTCTTATATCTGTATATGTTAGACCTAATTTTCTCCCGTAATAACTCCTATTTTCCCCCCTATATTGTGCCGATTGTTCCTATTTTCTCCGATTTCAAAACTCCTATATTCCTATTTTTCTGAGGCAAAATCTGGTTGACACCCTGAAATAGTATTGAAAAGTAGCTTAATATCTATATAACTCTCTCAGGATATAGGTTTTAATGTTCTCTCTAGAGAATCCCTTTTGAACATATGGTCCCGGGCATATTTCTAAAGTTTTTGTCCATTGAAGAAAAAAAATTGAAAGGAAATAGAAATATACTAAGGGCTAGTTATGTATGACTTCTGAATGAGAGCCGCCACCACAGACTCCATAGCACAGTGGCAGAATTCATGCCTTCATATCCAAAGGTTGATGGTTCTTGCCCCGGTCAGGCAACACCTTTGTCCATTTTAGGACAATTTGATATAACTTGTTCCAATATGAGACAAAAGTCCAGGTGATCTATGGTCAAACTAGAGAATGTACCTGCGCAGAAAACAGCGCAGTGAACGGAAATGGCATCATATTGACCCACCTTAATCTAGATGGAGACCCCCTTATCAAAGGCCCCTCATGTCGGATGTCCCATGACTCAAGAGGGGCCATGTTAACCACTCTATGCCCACTCTCGTAGCCCAACCAAATAACCCCTTTAGAGACTGATACTGAGACATGTCCCCTTGACTAGGTCATTTGTAAGTATATTCATCCATGTTTCTATATAGAATAATGCACAAAATCAGCACTACCGTTATTGAGGTAATAACAACACCAATAACAAATGCCTGCCAAAAAAGAAAAACTCTATAAAACAATCTCTTAGTACCTCGAAGGCTTCGCAACTCAAGGATAAGTTGGTGAAGAAAAGGATGGAAAAGAGACAACAGAAAACTTCAAAATAAAAAACAGTTCAAAAACTGAACCGGGAACTGAACTAAGGTGCTAATATGAGTGGCATGGTGCTATGTCCTCTTCACTCATACAGGGGGATGCAGAGGGCCCCCTCCCCCCCCCCCCCCCCCCCCACCCTGAGGTCGGAAAGTCGCCGAAATTAAAGGCCACAGGTCACAAAGTCTCTTTTTTGGACTCTTCATCCTATTTTCACCAGGTCGCTTAAACCCCCAGCGCCCCAGACGTGCAGGTTTAAATTATTGCCAAAGGTCGAAAGTCGCCTTCAGAACAGCCCAGGTCGCCAGGTCGCTTTTGACCCATCTGGAGCCACATACAGGTGACTGCATGCTCTGTTCCATCCTTTTCTTGCAAGACCATGGCAGCTTTATTTATATTTTGCTGTCTAACACAACAATAGCTTGACTTGTAATATATGTACATGTAGATTAGTCACCTGTGTATTCAGGTTAGTCGTCCATTGAAACTATGCATGACAGCTATGTTTGTACAATGAACACGTTTGTGTTCAACCTCATTATCATAGATCTGACTAGGAATGGTGCTACTCTATGTGTCTGTGTATTTAATTTATTTTATGTGCTATACCTGTTCATGCCCATGGCATGTTCATGGCATATATGTATCCGGTGATGCCAATGTAACATTTGGCTACACCCGGCATCTATTATAACATTATTGCTATTTTTTCTCCTCATACCTAAATCTGTGATATCATACATATAATCATCATAATGTGTAAAAATGTAAAAATGTTGTACGATTGTTCATGAATGCCAAAGGTCTATATGAATTCTGAAGCTGAAATGATAAGTCAATGTACCAGCAAAAAAAACCACATTTGTAACTGAAAATCAACTTGATGTTATGAATAAACAATTAAAAAAAATTATCTTAACCTTTTCCTTTGCCCCGAAAGGGGTTGTGTGTTATAAAAACTGAATTGAATTGAGGTGTCATATATGATGGGGAAATTCTACCCTCATCAAATGGGTATACTTTAGTCTAGACCCCTAAAACCGACATGGTGACATGGCCATTTCTTAAAATCGACATGGCGACATGGCTATTTCTTAAAATCGACATGAGACATGGCCAGTTAAGTGACATATGACATGGACATTTCTTAAAATCGACATGCGACATGAGGCTAAGTGACATAAAAAAAGAATCTCATATAGAGTGAAGTAGGCTACCATGCCTCTTCTTCAAATTTGGTCCCTGTGGGTTTTCAAATTCCTAAATTTTCCTGGGGCCTGCAGTCTCAAGAACCCCATTTATAACTCTCTCTAATCTACACCCCTAAGGTTTTGGAAGCTAGGCCCCCAACTTTATTATCTGTTACTACTAAAATTACTTTATTCGGGGCTTTACAGTTTTTAAATGCAGCAGAATGCACCATTTGGTTTTAGAATTCCAAAATTTCTCCCAGACCCCACAAGGGAGATTCTGCGCGGTGCTTGCAACGTTGTGGCTATGCTTGCAAAATATGTGGTGCCCCTAAGTTCTTTTCCTTAGTGACACTAGTGACATGGCCTTTTCTTTAGTGACATGTGACATGGCAATTTCTTAAAATCGATATGCGACATGGGGACTCCCCCTCCCATTCGAGGTGTCATAATTCTTTTTCGACGATTATACATTCAGCAGTGTGGAACAGGCCTTCAGCTATAAAAAACTACTCCCGGTTAAAACATGTGCAACCTTAATTATGCTAAGAAATAACATATCTGGTCTAATGATACCTCCAGAAGGTTGTGCAGAATACATCAACTCATACGTCTCTTTGATAGGTGAACGTGAAACCTTAGCTAAAGTGTTGCCACCTGGTGAGGCGCAGCGGAACGAACAAAACCTGTATAGTACACCCAATTGCTAAGTGCTCTCTCGTCCATGGAAACTATGAAACATATTAAGAAGATTAAATATAAAGAAATCGTCTTCTATTAAGCATCTGTGACATGTACTCGGAAAAGTGACCTTAGTGGACCTTGTACTAAGGTCCATTTTAGCAGATAGTGTCACATATAACGACTCATGTTAGGCCTAAAAAAAAAGAGTTGTGTTTCGGTAACATGGCTAAAAATAAACAGGGTCGGTAGGTCGGATTTTTTTTCTAAACATCAATTTTTGTAGTAAAAACGCCAAAAATGTCATAAATTTCCTCAAGAATTAAAAAAATGTCCCAAAAAAATAGGGTAGGCCCCTAAAAAGTAGGGTCGGTCGGGATACCGGAACACAACTTTTTTTTAGGCCTTATAAAGGATGCTTTCATGTGTGTGCCTGAAATAGTACAACGCTTGTATAATAAGTGTTTAACGACGAGCACCTTCCCCTCTAAATGAAAGGCAGGAACAGTTGTCCCTCTTCCTAAATTAAAATTGGAAGCCTCCCTGGAAAAAAGTGAGACTTGACTTGAGCCAGTGATCACGGCAAACTGCAGCCAGTGATCACGGCAAACTTTAGCCAGTGATCACGGCAAACTTTAGCCAGTGATCACGGCAAACTTTAGCCAGTGATCACGGCAAACTTTAGCCAGTGATCACGGCAAACTTTAGCCAGTGATCACGGCAAACTGCAGCCAGTGATCACGGCAAACTGAAGTCATTGATCACGGCAAACTGCAGCCAGTGATCACGGCAAACTGCAGCCAGTGATCACGGCAAACTGCAGCCAGTGATCACGGCAAACTGCAGCCAGTGATCACGGCAAACTGCAGCCAGTGATCACGGCAAACTGCAGCCAGTGATCACGGCAAACTGAAGTCATTGATCACGGCAACACTGTAGGAAGTGACGTCACTGCTAGGTGACGTAGTAACGTTGCTTGGTGACGTAGCGATGTTGCTAGGTGACGTAGCGACATTGCTAAGACTGTGACGTCACTGCTGCTATGACGTCACTGTTTGTGCCACTCTCCATACAGAGGTTTAGTCGAGTTGTATAAGAATGTATTGTTCCACTTATATATGTATGGAGAATGTGAAAATAGCCATGATGTCGGCCATTTTGTCTCCTCAGGAAAGCTTTTACAGCATTATGTAGAAATCTGTCATGAGTCACGGTGACTTATCTAATTAATTGTTAATTAATCTTCAGGTAAGTGATATATGCTCATAAATTAGGATCATCTTCCATGTTTTTAAAGTTTAATATGAATGAACTTTCTGTGAATCGACTGTTGAATCTCTCAATGGAATGCTGCAAATCCCCCATGAATTCCGACCACTGCATAAAGTGCTGGGCGAAGCCTAGCATGAAGCTCACTTCGTGAGCTTCATGCTAGGCTTCGCCTAGGCTCACTTTAAAAAAAACAATTGACAATTATCCTCGACTGGTGCCCTTAGAGGCTACTCTGCCATGGATTGGATAACTGTGCCTCTACATGGGTACCCATATTTTTGACCCATGTCGCCGTGTCGATTTTTATCAAAAGGGCCTTGTCGCTGTGTCGATTTTTATCACATACAATATGATACATTCTACTATGATACATTCAATTTATCCATGTCCGTCGATTTTTAAAACCCCCAAGTCGCATGTGTCGGATTTAAAAACACCTGTGCCACACGTGTCGAATTTTACCCCATGTAGAGGCACATAACTACTGCAGCACTACTGCCCTGAAATAGGGGGGAAGGGGTAAGAGGTCCTCAAGATTCCAAATCAAA
This sequence comes from Harmothoe impar, assembly GCA_947462335.1. Taxonomy (NCBI): domain Eukaryota; kingdom Metazoa; phylum Annelida; class Polychaeta; order Phyllodocida; family Polynoidae; genus Harmothoe; species Harmothoe impar. Next base: position 62,918,889 of record OX381706.1, read on the forward strand.
AGTACGATATTGGTACGATTTTTGGGTGAAGGGAGTACGCTAAATACGCTTTTCGGGAAAAAAATGACCTAAAAATACGATTTTGGAAGTTTTTGGGTTGGCAGCTCTGCTATGATTTTACCCTCATTTGACTGTTGATTATGTATGGGACAGGGGCAACGTAGGAGAATCTAGTGAATTACAATACCTACAAAATAAAGCACTCAGCATAGTATATAAGGTTAAACTTGAGGCCCGCCCCCTGTATAACACAATCCAACTACATGAAGAGAGTGGATGTATGATGTCATCTGTCAAACGTAATATAGATTTGCTATTTTCTGCTTTTAAGCTAAAAAGTCAAGATAGACTTATTGATAATAGAAATCTTCCCAGAAGGAATAATCAAGGGATTCGGCTGAAAGTACCCAGGTCTCTAAAACCTGTATTATTAAGGAGCTGTTTTTATAGAGCTATTCAATGCTGTTTTAGAGAATGCCCCCGACAATATATACCATGCCCCCCCCTCCTCATTTCATCTCATCTCATTATTATGATTTTTAACTACTGAAGAAAACTTATTGTATCTAATAGTCTGTACACTGAAGGAAATTGTTATCCACCCAATAAAACACAGTGTTGCCGAAATAACGCCGGCACCCTTTTTAAGGGCCTGTGCGACACTGTGTCTATGGCCTAAAAGTGGGCCCTTTCCCTTTAAATTGCTAGGAGAGTGGCTCCCTCCCCCTGGGTGTTCAAATTGGGGGTGGCAAAAAACGTTCACACCTCTGCGTGAAACTTCACCACCTCCTTGTAATTAATAAATGAACACTACCTTATTTAAAAAGACAAAGGCATCCAGAAAGTTCTTCTGTGTACCAATCTTTCCATTCAACCCTTTATTCCATACATTGCCTCGGCCTAAACAAAATTGTTGGATGTAGGTAACATAGCCAATAAAAGAGTATATAGACGCACAAGAAACTTTTTGATGAGAGGGTATAACTCAAAATGCCTTAAGAATAGGACGAAAAGGGCAATACTATTCATACCTCCCATTTTAAGTCAGTATTGAACCTTAATGGCCTAAAAGATGGTCTGGTATCAGGGGTGCCTTTCAAAGGGAAATATTATGTACCCATTTCATTGATATGCAGAGTTTTCGAAGTTATTTGAGAGCCATTGTGAGAAGGTATGAGTAGATGATGATTTGGAAATAAGTCGGTACATACATCGCTGAACATTCACAGTCAAAGTATGACATGAATTAACCCATTGAAGCCTAGATCCTAGGGGCCAGGATTTTTTCCAAGATTTTTCCCATGTGCCGGGACCAAAGCCCAGAGAGTGAAGTTGATTATAGTAGACATCCAGTCCCTCATAATGTCGTAAATTCTCTACATTCTGCCTGGGATGGATGTAGATTATAGTTGACATCCGCCCTTGATGGGTCTAGAATGTTGTGATGCTTCAATGTTTAATGTTATAATACCGGTAACTTAATCCAAAACCGGAACCAGATTTTTTTATCCTAACTATTTTTCATGTCATTTCAGAAGGATTCCTCTCTTGAAAAGAACACAGTCATGGACCCTAGTGATAATGCTGAACTCATGACAGCACTGCGCTCTCTTCATGAGAAACAAATGCTATACGATTACACCATAGAAGTGGAGGATCAAGAGTTCAAAGTTCACAAAGTCGTCATAGCCTCCTTCAGTGATTACTTCAAGGCCATGCTGACAGGTGGCATGGTGGAGAGTCATAGAGACAGAGTCAGACTGGAAGGACAAAGTGCACTGGCTGTGTCTACCATGATAAATTACATGTACACTGGAACATTTACCAACAATGACTTAAGCACAGAGGAACTTCTGGCATGTGCAGTGTATTTGCAGATACCAGCCACTATCATGAAATGTACCGAGCTACTGAATGAGAATATAGACAAAGAGAACTGTTTGGATGTACTCCATACATTTCAGATGTTTCATGTTGATGACGGTATTAGGTACACAGTGAGATACATCAGGTCCAATTTTTATAACATTGTAAAGGATCGCACACCTGACAAACTAGACTACCATGCACTCTGTAACCTGATGGACTTGTGGATGCGAACTGAGTATGATCTCTTTGAGTATGTCTACGAGTGGATTAGTTTGGATGAAGAGAATCGCATGCAGTACCTAGAGAAGCTCATGAGCCCTATACAGTTTTCCCTGATGCCTGTCCAAGACCTACGAGCCGTAAGACGGAAGTCTATATATTGCGATCCTTTAGTCCATGGTCCTGTTGATGAAGCCATAAAACAACACTTCCACCTGCCAGAAGGTATCTGCACGCTTTGGGAGGATGGCCTGCTGCTAGACTACACCATACAAGTGGAGGACCAAGAGTTCAAGGTCCATAAGGTCATCCTGGCCTCTGTCAGTGACTTTTTCAAGGACAGGATGACAGGAGGTACTGTGGAGAGTCAGTCTGACAGAGTGAGACTAGAAGGACTTAAAGCTCAGGCAGTATCAAACGTGATTGACTTTATCTATACAGGTGACCTTGGCTCACCTGAAGCAGATATAGAAGATCTGGTAGAGTGTGCTATAAACCTTCAAATGCCTGAAGCCATTTACTGGTGTGTTCATTCAGCTTGTTGTGATATGGAGAATGATCCCCATCCAAACTACTTCAAATTGCTTTCTTTGTTTCAGAAATACTCATTGAAGGATGGCGTTGAAAGGGTCCGTGAGACCATGATTGGTTACCTTGATGTTCCAAAAGATTGGAGACCAGGGGAAATGACTCACCATGATGTGAAGAATCTGATAGATGTCTGGAGGAACTCAGAATGGGATCTGTACCTCACCATCAAACAGTGGGTAGAGCTGGACAGGGAGGATCATCAACAGTATGTCACCAGTCTCATGAGCCAACTACGGTTTGCCTTGATGTCACAAGAACAACTGGAAGACATTAAAGGGAGTGACCTGTACTGTGGGTCTGGTGGTTCATGGCATGGAGAGGTGGACAATGCTGTTGAATACCACAGGCTGCCTATCCATAAAAAGGTTCTTTTTGATTCAAAAGAAAACATGGTAAGAAATGAACCTCATCCCTTCTACTTTAATTCAGAAGGTCATATGCTTTATGAACTTAAAAGTAATGTATGGAGAGGGTCCTGGGAAAGCCGGGAAACTCTAGACAACCCGGAATTAAAGCATGGTATGGAGGCATGTGTTGTCATCAACAATTTCCTCATTGTATGTGAGACATTTAGCACAGATCAAAGATGGCACATCTTGGATGCAAGAACAATGAAATGGTCATCCATGGCTCCACTCAGAATACCCAGACTGGATTCTGCTCTTGTGCATTGTAAGAAGTTTCTCTATGTCCTTGGTGGGCGTCCACAAGGATCCTCTCAGTCGGTACTACCCACTAATGTCATTGAGAGATATGACTGTGAAACCAACTCTTGGACAGCCATCCAACACAAGCTGCCAGTAGCAGTGTCCAAACATGGAGCTGCTGTACTTGATGACTGTATCTACGTCGCTGGCGGTAGGATGACAAATGGACAGATGTCAAGAAGACTGGATTGCTTTGATACTACAACTACCACTTGGCACAGCAAAGCAGCACTGCCTAATGGCGTTAGCTACCAAGGGCTTCAAGTGATGCAGCAGGATGAGGAGGAGGTTCTCTTCATCCTATGTACTGACATGCATCTCCTGTATTACAGCCCATCAAGGGACCAGTGGTTAAGATGGAGGTGTACAGAACTGAGGTGGCCTACCAAACTAAGGTGGCATCCTGATGCTTGTGTTTTAAGGCACCAACATACGCTGTACCTCTTCAGCTTCAGAAAGGCTGACAGCAAGGGAGGTGGTGACCACAGTACGGATCGTGTCTGTGCAAAGTGGAAACATAACTGCAAGTATAACTATGACGTAGAAGATGATCTTAAACGACTTCCTGTTAATGATGCTGGGGTCGGAAACTACAACAAAGGTGTTGCTCGGTTCATGTTACTGTCGATACCACAGCAGCCCAGCTTATATCCGGACTTGTCATGAACACTCACTCACTATGGAACTTGGGTGGTATCTAAGAAAGAAAACTAATTCTTAAATAGATAAAGTAGACATTCAAAGTCTAGTTTGTGACTATGTTCTGTACGGCTGAACGTTTCATGACATTAAATTGAGCTTTAGTTCATCATGCTATCCTTATGATTAGAATCCAGCTAGTATATTTAGCTGGTTAGGAGTTATAGCATTCTATGTTAACATACTAAGATCATACGAGAGTTAAGTCTTGATAACAAGATAATACCAAGAACAAGATTATTTTCAGATCGTAGTTATTTCTATAGTAAATGAGTGCATCTTGCCTTTGCATAAATTTGACTAAAATTTAGTAAATGGCAATCATAAACTACAGATCTAACTGTGCCATTTATAAGTGTACAATTCTGGTTATCATAGGATGATATGTTCAATAAAATTCAACAAAATGAGAAGAATTGATTAAGTCTTGATTCAATTAGTTGTTAAGTCTTGGATAAACGACTACCGTAAAACCCTGCCTATAAGCCAACCCCCAACTATAAGCCAAAAGTGAGTTTAAGGACAAGAATTTGGCTTGTATGAAATCCTATTGACATTCAGGAGAATCCCGCCTATAAGGCCACACTTTTTTTTTTATTTGGGTTACGGACTCCTCAATAATTTATCAACGCACGGAGGACGAAATAAAAGAAATAAAAAATAAAATAAAAGTTGGCCAATGGGTATTTTATTTATTTGCTATACGGAAAGTTTTAATATCCCAATGATTGAGGGAAAAATAAAATAAAAATCCACAAAAGAAAGGACGACCCAATATTTTAAATACAATATTTTCTAAGTGAACAGAAATGTTGAAAAAAAGTACTTCAAAGGTTAAGAAAATGTGTATTCTCATTTTACCTAAATGAAAGGTAGATGGTTGTTTTCCTGTTGATTTTAGCTTTCCATTGGTATATCATACTACATATCTTTTATTTTTTTCTTTATTTTGTTTTCTCTGGAATAGAGATCGGAGGGAATAAAAAAAAAAGTGTAATTTCCAAATTTTATTTTTATTCCGATTTTGGCCTTTCCTAGTGCGGCGGGCCCGTAACCCAAATAAAAAAAAAAGTGTGGCCTAAGCCAAATGTGACTTTGGCGGTCTTGGGGTCCCCCTGGCCCCCACTTGGGCCCCACCAAAAAGCATTTCAAAACAGATTCTAATAATTTTATTTCATTGAAATACCATGTGTCGTTTGTTTAACATGTATACTTCATGTGAACATAATTAATAAGGACTTCAGATACAGTAAAATTAATGACTAAGTTTTCATACCTTTCTATAGTAATTTTTTAATATTTTCTTTGCCAAAACCCCACCTATAAGCTGAATGTGAGTTTGAAGGGGAAAATTCGGCTTGTAGGAAATAAAAACGCCAAAATAAATTCGGCTTATAGGCGGGGTTTTTACGGTAGTCTTATTATGTTGTTTTTGGACCTCAAAAAGAAAACTGAGCTCAGTTTCTCTGACATACCCTTATTATTTTTGACTCAGGGTTAATACCCTGAGGCATATACGACGCCTGGCTATTCCTTTAAGACGTTTTTTAGCCATTTTAGAATGCTTATTTCTCAGTTTCTATTTTAGTTACAAAAAATTCAATAACATAAAAGGATAGGCAAGATCGGGGGACAAATATTTCCTTCAAAAAGTAAATCAATATCTCTTTTCTTCTACTACTGCGATCTTTGCGTATTTTTTCTCTCTTTTCTTTAAACACTTAACTACTGTTAAATGACTACCCTCTAAATGAACTCTCCATAGGCTGAAAGGTTAATAATAATTGGAGCTGATAGAAATGCTGTTCCCACCAAATAAGTACCACATTTCTATCTTTCTGGCATAAATGTACCATCTAACATATGAAAATGCCATCCAACTAAGCTGAAATGCCCTCTATATTATTTAAATCACTTAAATGAACTTCATATAATACCCTGTACATACCAAAAACAAGGATCACTTTTATTTACAATATGGACATGGGAGAAACCTTTTCATTCAGTGTTTTGGACATAGACATGAGAGGACAAAAGACATAGATAGCCAATATTGGGGGACATAAAAATTTGAATTTGGGCTCAAGTACCCCCCAAAAAAAAGTCAGTGTTCAAATCTTTTCTGAGTATACCCTTTTTTTGCGTGACTTGCCTCACTCGGTGTAACTCTCTTAGGGCACCTGCGTCATGCGACCTATAGGTTGTGTGGTGCAGGTAGTTGTCAGTTCCTGATATGCTATACTTGTGACGCACAATTTGGGTATGCTATCCGAAACGGTGCAGCCAGGATATAATATAGGGAGCCAGTCAGGAATCCTGGAGAGAACCTGGTATGGTGACCAATGGATGATATGGATAGTGGACTGGGTAAACCAAAGGTGCTGAATCCATTTCTGTTATGTGTAGAATGATATCTAGGTCGGAACAAGGTCAAAATCAAGGTCAAAGGTCACGTCTTTAAGGATCCTATTAATACAAGAGTGCACCCTTTCTCTTTCTTACGATGATAAATGATACATTTCCCTTCACACCTCTCCCTGACCCTGAGTCATCTGTGAGTTCACTCACACACTCAATCTTACCCTACTCTCATGCCTATTTTTAGGTAAACTATTTTAGTGTACCTCTTGCCAGCAATTAAATGGATTATCATGAGGTCACAGATGATGAGTCAAAGTATTTGACTCATCAAACGATAAAGATAATTAGAAGTTTAAGCGTAAAGGTTAAGTCATGGAATTTTGTAAAAATTTGCCATGTGTCATAGAATGTCATGGAAAATGAAAGTAATGGAATGAATATACAAAATCTTCTAGAAGCTACCATTTGCTTTCTTGATTTTAGATATTTTCTCAGGCTCCAAATCCCCTGACCCCCACAAGAATGTCATGGAAAATTGATTTTTTTTTGTCATGGAGTGTCCTGGAAATGCCATCCTGCTTATGTGACAAGAATTACATTACATCAATATATGTTACATGCCAGGATGGTAGAAAGCAGGGGAAATCAAAAAAAGAGAAAAGAATTCACCCTCTAGCAGTTTTGCGCTGCACCTAGTTGGTGACTATGTTCCATACTGCAAAATAACCACAGGTAACACTGCCATTACATAACACCGCAAGTGACAGCAGGCGCATACACACTTTTATTACAGAAGAGTTTAACATGACATGGATGTTATTTGATTTTGATGCCGTGGTACCCTTTTCAATACGTCTTAGTCATGCCATGGTACCCACTTGAAATTCTAAAAAATGTGTGTTAACTTGACACACTTTTTTGTATACTTATTTTACAATCTTCTGTCAAAAATGTGTTAATCTTAAAAGTGTGTAGGGATAAGGAGTGTGTAATGTGTTAAGTATGTAGAAAAAAGTGTGTTACTGATATATGTGCGATGGTGGCCAATTATGGCAGCCATCCTACATAGAAAAGCCTTGTATGGAATGGCCTTAACCCTTTAGGGCCGAGCATCGACTATAGTCAATGCCATGGGTGGCTGAGCATCATCTATGGTTTTCCTAAAAGTGACATAAACAATAAAATGAAATACATAACAAACAACAAATTGACAGAGGCTCCGCCTCGTGTGATGTGATCCAAGGCACCACTCATGGAGAAACCAGCAGATCAGACTGATAAGAGTGGATCTCTGTATTAATTTTTTTGAAATACAAGATGTCCTATGCTTTAGCACTAAAGGGCCGTATTCAATGTCCCCATTGAATACAACATGGCCGTATTCAATGGGCTAAGAAAAAGTTGGTTTTCATTCATTAAATGGCTTCAAATTAAAAAAATAAACACAAATGCCAACTACATTGATACCGCTCTGATGTATTTCACTCCTGGGGGCTGGGGCGCATCCCACTCAGCCTGCAGGTTCGTGGGATACTGCCCCAGCCCCCACTCGTGAAATACAACAGAGACAGTATCAATGGGCGTTGGCATTTGTCTATTTATTTTATGTAATTCATGATTAATTTCATCAAAATATACATTAAAGATTGGTTTCATAGATATTTTGGTGATCTCATCGTGGAGAATGAGCATTAGTTTCTCCTCGAGGGTGTGGAAAACAGCCATTTTAGTACTTAAGCATAGTAACTTTGTTTCTCCACTTGAAATAATGATATGCATTTCACCATTGAAAATGTGAATATATCATATTATTTTTTTGGTGTTCAAAGTAGCCCTGCTGTTCAATGTAGCCCCAGTTGACGACACGGGGGTATTGCACCTTTGTGACCTAAAATGATGTTCTGGCACCAGGGGTGCCTTTCAGTTTCAAGGGGAAATATTACGTACAGAATTGATTGATATGCAGTTTTGGAAGTTATTTGAGAGCCATTATGAGAAGGTATGAGTCGGTTCATGCATCGCTGAACATTCTCAGTCAAAATAAAAGTATGACATGAATTAACCAATTTTTTTCAAGATCTTTCCCAGGGGGGCGAGTTTTTGCTAAATCCCATAGATCTAAGTCAATTATAGTCGACATCCGGCCCCTCATGGTGTAGTAAATTCTCTACATTCGGCCTGGGATGTATGTAGATTATAGTTGACATCCACCCTCAACAGGTCAAGAATGTTGTGGTGCTTCAATGTTTAATGTAATAATACCAGTAACTTAGTCCAAAACATTGAACCAGAATCAGATTTTATGATCATAACTATTTTTCATGTCATTTCAGAAGGATTCCTCTCTTGAAAAGAACACAGTCATGGACCCTAGTGATAATGCTGAACTCATGACAGCACTGCGCTCTCTTCATGAGAAACAAATGCTATACGATTACACCATAGAAGTGGAGGATCAAGAGTTCAAAGTTCACAAAGTCGTCATAGCCTCCTTCAGTGATTACTTCAAGGCCATGCTGACAGGTGGCATGGTGGAGAGTCATAGAGAAAGAGTCAGACTGGAAGGACAAAGTGCACTGGCTGTGTCTACCATGATAAATTACATGTACACTGGAACATTTACCAACAATGACTTAAGCACAGAGGAACTTCTAGCATGTGCAGTGTATCTGCAGATACCAGCCACTATCATGAAATGTACTGAGTTACTGAATGAGAATATAAACAAAGAGAACTGTTTGGATGTACTCTATACATTTCAGATGTTTCATGTTGATGATGGTATTAGGCACACAGTGAGATACATCAGGTCCAATTTTTATAACATTGTAAAGGATCGTACACCTGACAAACTAGACTACCATGCGCTCTGTAACCTGATGGACCTATGGCAGCAAACTGAGTATGACCTCTTTGTGTATGTTGAGGAGTGGATTGGTTTGGATGAAGAGAACCACAATCAGTATCTAGAGAAGCTCATGAGCCTTATACGGTTTTCCCTGATACCTCTTGAAGACCTACGAGCCATAAGACAGATGGCTATACATCGCAATCCTATAGTCCACGAACCTGTTAAAGAAGCCATAAAACAACACTTCCACCTGCCAGAGGGTATCTGCAGCCTTTGGGAGGACGGCCTGCTGTTAGACTACACCATACAAGTGGAGGACCAAGAGTTCAAGGTCCATAAGGTCATCCTGGTTTCTGTCAGTGACTACTTCAAAGCCAGGATGGCAGGAGGTACTGTGGAGAGTCAGTCTGACAGAGTCAGACTAGAAGGACTTAAAGCTCAGGCAGTATCAAATGTGATTAACTTCATCTATACAGGTTACCTTGGCTCACCAGAAGCAGATATAGAAGATCTGATAGAGTGTGCTATAAACCTTCAAATGCCTGAAGCCATTGACTGGTGTGTTCATTCAGCTTGTTGTGATATGCTGGATGATCCCCATCCAAGCTACTTCAAATTGCTTTCTTTGTTTCAGAAACATTCATTGAAGGATGGCATTGAAAGGGTCCGTGAGAGCATGATTGGTTACCTTAACGTTCCAAGAGATTGGAGCCCAGGGGAAATGACTCACCATGATGTGAAGAATCTGATAGATGTCTGGAGGAACTCAGAATGGGATCTGTACCTCACCATCAAACAGTGGGTAGAGCTGGACAGGGAGGATCGCCAACAGTATGTCACCAGTCTCATGAGCCAACTAAGGTTTGCCCTGATGTCACAAGAACAACTAGAAGTCATTAAAGGGAGTAACCTTTACTCTGGGTCTGATGGTCCATGGCATGGAAAGGTAGACAATGCTCTTCAATACCACAGTCTGCCTATCCATGAACAGATCTTCTATGATTCAAAAGAAAACATGGTAAGAAACGAACCTCGTCCCTTCTACTTAGATTCAGAAGGTCATATGCTTTATGAACTAAAAGGTAGCATATGGAGAGGGTCCTGGGAAAGCCGGAACACTCTAGAGAACCCAGAAATAAAGCATGGTATGGAGGCATGTGTTGTTGTCAACAATTTTCTCATTGTATGTGAGACATTTAGCACAGATCAAAAATGGCACATCTTTGATCCAAGAACAATGAAATGGTCATCCATGGCTCCACTTGGAACACCCAGACTGGATTCTGCTCTTGTGCACTGTAAGAAGCATCTCTGTGTCCTTGGGGGGCGTCCACAAGGATCCTCCCAGTATGTACTACCCACTAATGTCATTGAGAGATATGACTGTGAAACCAACTGTTGGACTGCCATCCAAAGCAAGCTGCCAGTAGCAGTGTCCAAACATGGAGCTGCGGTACTTGATGACTGTATCTACGTCGCTGGCGGTAGGATGACAAATGGACAGATGTCAAGAAGACTGGATTGCTTTGATACTACAACTACCACTTGGCATAGCAAAGCAGCACTGCCTAATGGTGTTAGCTACCAAGGGCTTCAAGTAATGCAGCAAGAAGATGAGGAGGTTCTCTTCATCCTATGTACTGACATGAATCTCCTGTATTACAGCCCATCAAGGGACCAGTGGTTAAGATGGAGGTGTACAGAACTGAGGTGGCCTACCAAACTAAGGTGGCATCCTGATGCTTGTGTGTTAAGGTACCAGCACAAGCTGTACCTCTTCAACTTCAGAAAGGCAGACAGCAAGGGAGGTGGTGACCACAGTACTGATGGTGTCTGTGCAAAGTGGGTACATGAGTACAAGTATAACTATGACATGGAATGGGATCTCAAACGACTTCCTGTTAATGATGCTGGGGTCGGGAACTACAACAAAGATGTTGCTCGGTTCATGTTACTGTCGATACCACAGCAGCCCAGCTTATATCCGGACTTGTCATGAACACTCACTCACTATGGAACTTGGGTGGTATCTAAGAAAGAAAACTAATTCTTGAATAGATAAATTAGACATTAAAATTCCAGTTGGTGACTTTTCTATATGGCTGAACGTTTCATTACATTAAATGAGCTTTAGTTCATCATGCTATCCTTATGATTAGAATCCAGCTAGTATATTTAGCTGGTTAGGAGTTAAAGCATTCAATGTAAACATACTAAGATCAGACGAAAGTCTTACATACCGAGAACAAGATTATTTTCAGATAGTAGTTATTTCTATAGTAAATGAGTGCATCTTGCCTAATTTGACTAAAATTTAGTAAATAGGAATCATAAACTACAGATCTAGCTGTGCCATTTATAAGTGCACAATTCTGGTTATCATAGGATGATACGTTTTATGTTCAATAAAATTCAACAAAATGAGAAGAATTGATTAACCCTTATCTTACTACCTGGGGTCCAACTGGACCCCAGGCATCTAATTTCTGGTAGAAGACATAGTAGTATTGTTCCAAACTTCTCCAAATTTTATGTAATTGTCACAAATATTGTTTTATTCAAAATGCTTGAATATCATATGCAGATCCCCAGGAATTATTTTGCTGGAAACAATAATCCTCTGGGGTCCAAGTGGACCCCAGTCAAATCCAATATAAAAGCATATACTTTGGCTCTAATAGAACATGGACAAATGGTCCCTTGCTTTGCATTTTACTCTGGTTACACACCTCTGTATGATTTTGAACAACATTACCCTAATTGTAGACAACCATTTAGTGTCATTTATGTCACAATAGGTGGTATTTCTGATATGTGACGATGTCAGATCTCCATGCATTATATTGACATCCTGAGACAGATTTTGGGACTTGTACCATACTTTTTTCTTTCTATTTGGGCCCTGGAGGTGTCAATATGTAGGGAAGACACTTGGGTTTAGGTTAGAAAGAACATTCTGTACAGAACAAAAAAAGGCTAGATGAGATCCTATACATATGTCTTCTAGTGCTGGCCTATTATCTACTGAAAATGTATGAAATCTGATAAAAAAATGTGTCCCTCACATAGAAAAGACTTTTATTCAAGTACAAGTTGCCAAGTTGTACTTCTGGAAGCCAAATACAGCACCAGAGCCATCCAAGTATTTTCTCTGCTGCAGGAATAAGGTCTAGCACAGTGCTGGGGTCCGGACCCCACCCGAAATGACACATTTTGTCAATTTATTGAAAAAAGACCCAGGCTTTTTCCATGAAATTTGGTAGGCATATAGATATATGGGGTATCTACCATATAAAACAAAAAAAAAACATTCGGTCACTATACTTTTTGAGTGACAACATTTTGTCGTTATTTCATTTTTTTTCTCCTAGGAATTAAGTTTTAGATAGACATATCAAAACTGATGTTAATAACGTAATTACCACTTGTAAAGATGCTTAATATCCTAGGGAATGAATATGCAAAAGATGAAGTTTGTATCTTTAACCATCATTGTGTAGCAACTTTTTCTAGTCTGGGGTCCGGTTGGACCCCAGGTAGTATTAAACGTGATTTTTTTAACGTAGTGTGATAAGGGTAAAGTCTTGATTCAGGTTTTTCTGGGCTGTTTTCCAGGCTACTTTTCGACCTGGTACTATAATTAAGGCAACCTGGCGACTTTTGGACAAATTTAGTTATCGTAAAAATGGCCTAAAAAAGCGACTTTGCGACCTTGGACCCTTAATTTCAGCGACTTTCCGACCTGAGGGGGGACCCCTCTGCACCCCCAAGTCTGGGTTAGTTTAATTAAAAAACAACTAATTATTTAGCTTTTAGGCCTCAAAAGGAAAATTAGGTTCAGTTTTTCTGACATACCCTACTCTAATGCACACATTTTCTCTTGCCAGCAATTATATGAGGAATTGAGATGAGGTCACAGATGATGAGTCCAAGTATAAAGCTCATCAAACATAATTAGAAGTTTAGGGTAAAGGTTAAGTCAGGTATGTGACTAGAATTACATTACTAGGCTCAATATGTTACATGTCAGGATGGTAGGAAACAGGGGAAATCCAAAACAAAATACATTTCACCCTCCAGCAGTTTTGTGCTGCTCCCCTGTGTGAAGAAGAAATGCAGGAGCCTGAATCCCACCAGAAATTGAGGAACAGCAATGATGTGTCCTGTAAGTTACAGTGTAAAATACCACATATATATAGGTCAACATCACAAGGATTTCACACTCTCAAATTGCAATTTATTTTTTTTCTAAAAGGATCAATGGATAGGATTTTTTTTGTGGCGTTGTATAGGGATAACAACCATTTATGTTTGGTTAAATCATTGAAATATATGCACAAAGGTTCCTGATATTGTTAACCACTGAGGGCTATTTCACCTGCCTGAAGCTGACTAATGTAACCCTCAGAGGGGAACACTTCCAAGTGCTCCTTTGTACAGTCTTTTAGAAAAAAAAAATCCTGCAGGGCATTGAGATTTTCAATTCATGATAGGTATTGGGAATTTAACTTTGTCTGCTAAAGAACTACAGGTAACGCAGCCATTACATGATACCGCAAGTGACGGCAGGCGCATACACATAGTTTTCTCAGAAATTACCTTCCCATGGGCCTGGTTAGCCCACAGGAATGGCTGGAGAAAATGCTAGGGAAATATATCTATATGTACATAGCCATGTCATATGTTGTTGAAAAAAGAAAATTACTGGGAAACCAACCATCATGGTTAGCTTTTGATAAGATTTAATGAGATACTTATGACTTTCTCTCTAGAAAAGGTGAAATAATTATTGCTGGCCCACAATTTTAGGCGCAGGCCCATAGAGTTCTGAAGCTACGGGCCCAGGTGGCCAATGGCTTAAAAAGTTAGTGTCTACCCCTGAAAGTGTGTTAATCTTAAAAGTGTGTACTGTAAAGTGTTAAGTGTGTAGAAAAAAATGTTACTGATATAACTGAATGTGCAATGATCACAAATTATGGCAGCCGTCCTACATAGAGAAGCCTTGTATGGAATGGCCTTAAGCAGGTTTCAATTACATAGAGAATTACATAATATTATGGCTGAGCACAAAGGAAAGGTGGTCTATTCCTCCCGCATTTCTTAGACCTCCCTGGAACAGGATATTCAGTCTCCAAAGGAAGATCGAATTAAACATGATCAAAAGCGCAATTATTATTTTGAAGTGTGACTGAAATTCTCAAAACAAAGCTTCTGCTGCCATCTGTGTCAACAGAAATATTTTTATGCTATGGTAACTATATCTGTATACTATTTCGCCATGACATGGTACCCATATATGCATACTAATAACGTGCAAAGAATACTGAGAGGGTCCACTTGCCGATTTCTGTATACCACTTCGCCATGTTATGCCATCGTAACCGTTTCTGTATACTACGTAGCCATACCATGGTTACCATTTCTGTATACTACTTAGTCATGCTATGCCATGGTAACTATTTCTGTATACTACTACCCTATGCCATGGTAACCCTCCCTGTATATTAGTACATGTGCTACTTCCCATCTCTGTATAGAGACCTAATACATGTTTTCCCCTCTCACACAATGTCTGTGGTGTCGGAGGTTAAAGAACCCTTGCTTCGGTAAATGTGTAGGAGCGGGATTTCTATCTTTTGGCTCATCTCATAGATACGATCATCCTGGATACGATCATCCAAGGTAGGCCTTTGGCCTACCTTCTTACTTGTGAAAAACTGAAACTTGAGTAAGTCTCACCTGCATAGTCAGTGGGACGTTAAACTACACAAACAAACAAACAAGTACGATGACCAAGTATGTGTTAATTTCACACACTTTTTATCAGACATTTTTGTATACTTATTTTACACACTACACACTTTTTCAAAAGTGTGTTAATCTTAAAAGTGCGTAGAGATAAAAATAGGAACCAATTCCCTATACTACTTATCCATATCCCCATGTAGGCCTACATCGTATTCACACCATATAGTCAACCTTTCTCAATTCGATATAGTTTCTTAAACGTCCTCACCCTAATGAATGAGTCTATGGAACTAGCCCCTCCGTTCCGTGTTTGATACTCTTTGGTGCCTCCATTGGTGCCGAAGTGTAATGGGAACAGCGAATAATGCTAGACTTAGACATAATGTATATAAATGTAGCAACAATGTCCAACTTATATTATTCAATAGCTATGTCATTGTAACTGTTTCTGTATTTTATTTAGTTAAGTTCAGAATACTAACATGTGATTAAGTTATTATACCTTAATCACATGTTAGTATTCTGAATGAAATCCTCATACAAATGCCACTTGCTAGTCTTTCCATAGTTAGTTTTTTTAACATTTACTTGTAGAGCATGATATGAAAGGCTGCTCTAATCTCAGCTCGGTTCATTGTCATGAGCAGTTGACCAGGTGGTAATGAATGAGTCTATATATGGAACTAGCCACCAGGGTCCCGACGACAGTGCAATATGGCTAAAGCTCCAATGTCCATGTGTTCACCTTTCACACACTAGGGGGTGCCACATCCTCCTTATAGGACCTGTGCACTCTCTGACCACAGGCTGTGAGCGTTGGGTGTACACGTTTATATGGAGTGGATATGTTTTAACCATTGGGGATGGGGATGGAGGTTGAAAGCTTCTCACCGGAGTAATCATTACTTTCTATTGCATATGATATTATATAGACTGTGACCTGCTAGCACCACTCGTCTTAATCATATCAATATTACATACAAATTACAAGAAACATTATTTTGATTTCAAAAATGAGTTCTTATTAGTGGTATTTCTTAGTAGGAAATAGATCCTCTCTATCCACCATCGAAGAAATAGTAACCATGTCACCACCGGGGACTGAACTATCTATACGTGCCTCAGTAATAAATGCTTTAGATGAGGTTTGGGGACAGATGTCTTGGGTCTTTTTAATTGTTGACCCTTTTACTTTTTTACTTGCCCGTCTTGGTTTGACCTTTTAAGGGGTTGGTCGAAAGTTGCCATGTTCCCTGACATATGGATAAGCATAAGATATATTTAGATTTATCTAAAATAACTGGTTTTCTGTATCCCAATATATGAGATAAAGCGAACCGAAAAGAATCTTTTGATTCCAAATTATTTTCTTAGCATGTTTTCATTTTAAGAATGTATTTTTTAACTTCCCCCTGTGTTAGTGGGGATTATCCTCCTTCATGATGGGAGCATGAAAGAGTAGAATCGTTGACAGCCTTCCATATTATTGATGGGCATACCAGATTCGTAAAAGGCGATAAAACTTGAGGGGTCACTTGGTGGACTACTGTAATTGACCCAGGGCACCCTGGGTCTCTGGGAGACGGTTTCTGTCTAAATGGAGTGGGTTTGTTGTCCAACTTCAACCAGCTTGCATTTGTCTTGTTTTTCATTTAGAATAAATACAACTGCATCATGGTATGCTTTTAAGTAATGGCTATCTCCCCATATGCAAAGACAGCACAAAAAAATACTTATAAGCCAAAAAAGCCATTCAAAAAGTGTTACTTTTAGGTGAAAATGTTGATCTGTGTAAACTAATGCTAAAAATAGCAGAGTGACCTTGAATCCACCCTTTTAAAGAGTCACGTTCACCAAGACTCCTATACCTACAATAGTTAAGAACAGGTGAGATCAAAATATGAGACGCTTTTAAAGAGCTGTGGACACCAGCAGGTGATCTGTAAAGGTCAAATGAATTCACTGTAGATGTGTTAACTGTACTATACACCCTGCACAGACCGATGGAACAAGCCAGTGCAGATTCCACAAAAGAGCGGTGGCGGTGTGGAAACAATTTTGACTGGGGACAGGGTGGGAAAGACATGCATTTCAGCTGGACCACCACAATAAGATGGAAGTGGCCAGTGGGGATTGCACAAGGAGCCTATAGGAATCAAGCAGTTCCTGGTGCCATTAACCCTTTAGGGCCAAGCATCGACTAAATTCGATGCCATGAACGGCCGAGCATCGACTATAGTCAATGCCATGAATGGCCGAGCATCAACTATAGTCAACATAACTCTATGGGAATCAGCAAAGGCTCGGCCCAGGGAAAGTTCTTGTGAAAATGTCTCGCCCTCATCACCAGCAAATACTTCTTTTGGTCGGCCTAAAAGGGTTAAGGACTTGAATGAAGCCATGTAGACACCATTACATGCTGATATTGCATACTATAAAAGTAGGTGATACAGGTATATCTGTATATATGAGAATCTGCTAACTGCAAGTACATACATTTATCTGTTACTCTAGTTATAGGCAGGGAACTCTCTCTAATACAACCATATTTAGGACTATCTTAAATTGGTCCCAATGGGAGGGTGGACGCATCATTTAATTAGTTCTATTTGATTCTTAAATGATTTACACTTTCAATCACTTAATCATCCTGATCTTGAGTCATTCAATCTTAACACCTGCTTTTATATATCCAACATTCATCCATTTCTTATGCCCTGGGTCACCTGTGATTTAAATCACACAGTCAATCTTTAAACCAGGGCAACTCCATGCCAGGTTCTTATATGACAGGTATTTTTGCGAATTTTGCTGAGGAGTAGGGGGGGGGGCGAGGCCTACTCCTCCTCGTGCTCACTGAGCCAATACCTAGGCATGCAGGTGCCCCTCCACTACATGTAGGCTCTATACAGCCTGAAAAAGTAC
Organism: Harmothoe impar; assembly: GCA_947462335.1. Lineage (NCBI taxonomy): Eukaryota > Metazoa > Annelida > Polychaeta > Phyllodocida > Polynoidae > Harmothoe > Harmothoe impar. The sequence goes on from OX381706.1 coordinate 62,936,859, forward strand.
AGGTGCCCCTCCCTCTACAGCCCCCCCCCCCCCCCCCGGTCTTATGAACTTCATTTTCTCAAGAAAAGCCGAGGTAAGCTACTGCAACAGTTACCTACCACTGTCAACTGCCAATAACTTTGCTACCAGGGGTCTAAACAGGCAAAAACAGTTGACAAACTGTTTACATCCGCAACTGGAGTTGATCTTTAATCTAACTCTCCAAGCGTCATTGTAGGCCGGATTGGTTTGGATCCTGACTGGGCCGGTGGGGGGAGGTTCAGGGGGCACTGGTTATCGACCAATGGGAACGTCGGGTTATTGTTTACGCGGGTTTACGTTGTTGCCAAGGTCCGCATCATTCATTACTCCAGGCCGGGTGGCGGAGATGTGCCAGTCAGGGAATGTTGCCACTACCGGAATCTAGCATCACCACAAGCTATCCCTGAATTAGTAATCAATCACACGCTGTTCCGTGCATGACTGAGGCCGAGTTGTGGGAGTGGGGTTGGTTGGAAAATCTGTGACTGCCTCTCAAGAACTTCAAAACACAACAACAACATTCGACTGGATAACGTCATCTGCCCGGCCCACGTGCATGTGTGTTTATTCCGAGGGACCACGCCCCCTCACCAGGAAGGTTGGTTCGCATACTGTTGCTTCCCGGTTGCTTCACTGTCCGATGACAGGACAGTGTTGAGGATATACAGAAACAAGCGTACATGAGGTTGTTTTCATCGTGTACATCTACTAGGATTAATAGATACATGGCCGGCTCTGCTATCAGTTAGACATAGATCCGCCTAAACAGGCCGAACGTCACAGATTGCTCAAGGTGAGTTGGAACTCGTTTTATCACTGATAATAGGAGGATCGTATTGTGATAAAAACATGATAGGCCTACTAACACGCCAGATTTATGTAACTCTATATAGACTAGCTGTTCATGTGGACATGCCTAGAATTATCATGTGTATGTTAGACTGTGAATGATCAGCACCTCAATGACTGAGGCTTTCTATTCTGCAGTCGAGAAGAATTGAGAAGTGAACTCCCAACATAGTGGCAACAAAGTCAATGTAAAAATGCCCATTCTGCATTATCAACTTGCAGGAAACAGTCGAAATATATACCTACTAGGCCTAGTGATAATTCAGAACATGGTGTACTGTAATATCTGTATAGCTACCATAAAAGTTTACCATGTAATGTAGCTGAAAGTGGGGGACAAGATATCCCCTATACTTTCAAGCTATAGGACATAATTATTACTACAGATAGGTATATTAATATAGATATCGTCACAAAGGCCCACAGTCGAGTGAGATGCAGTCCGGCTCCCAACGAGTGAAGAATGGGCCTTTGACTTTCCTTTCATTAGAGTCTACTTGTTGAAATGGATACAAATTGCATTAAGTTGATGATGTCACAGACCATGGAATAGTTATATTCCATAGAGGGCATAGCATATGGCGATTCTAATACTAAGGCCTAAGTATAGTCATAGTATACAACATGTAGGGTCCATAATTATTATACCTAGCATATGATAGTCCTATCTCTTAAGCACTGAAACCAATACGCCCACCCCAGTGGCGTATTGCGCCAATACGCCCACTGGGTGGGCGTATTGGGAAAGGTCACGTGATCTGCTTTTGACCAATCACAGCACAGCCGATTTCTGTCCAAATGTCCTCGATTGCCGATTTATTTTACGATTTTTGATGAGTATGCTGCACATTTCTGAAGGTTTGATGGCGGGCATGTGCATAAAACTTTACAGCATGTAAATCGGACCAGAAATAACGATTTTATAGATAAATTATCTGTTTATAAAGGAATGAAACACCTTGCGGAAAAAATGTGAACTGAGAAACCAAAACAATCGGCGATCGGCCCGATTTGTTTTATGTCTGTTTTATAATGCCATAATGGTTTAGGCCTACTACTTATAATCGGTATGACTATCATATTCTAGGTATAATAAATCAAAAACATAACTCGTGAGCATTTCAGTAGCAGTATTCCACTCGTGGATTTCCACTGGCAGTCAGCAGAGGCCTGCGGCCTCCTCTGACTGCCAGTGGAAATCCACTCATGGAATACTGCTACTGATATGCTCACTCGTTATGTTTTTGATTATTACTCCTAATTTAATGATTCAGCGCTAGCCCTAATAATAAGATCAAAGAGACATCTCTGATCCTCCAACAACACGACAGGGGTTCTGATAGGATCTATAGCTTAATGGACACGGTTGTATCTAACTCATAATGGCTGGTACAGTGGTATAGAATAACACAAGTCTAGAACAGACGAACCCAATCTGAAATCGACCCTGTGGCGGTGGGGTCGGCGGAGTGTGCCCCACCCAGCCGGTCTGAAAGTTGATCCCCACTCTGGGATACCCCCTGTGAAGATGTATTGAATTACACGCCCTCTCTCCCCAACTAAGCTTACGACAGAGATACGCATAGTCTGGTGTACAGTCAGGCCTCACTTCCTCGAATTTGGAAAACGCAAGGAAAAATGTTTCAGGAAGCAAATTATCCGAGGAAATTCGTCCAGATATAATGGAACATATAAGGCCTAGAGCTATTGGCTACGGGACTAAGCAGCCTTTGCTATTAAAATGGTAAATACAACATGCATATAATTATAGGGGGCATATATATGTTTTGTATTTACCATTAGCAAAGAATGTTTAGTCCCTTATAGCCAATAGATCTAGGCCTTCACATATATAAACACCCACTGTTAAAAAGTGACGCTAACTCAATATTGGACACGAGTTATTTAAAACAACAAGAACTTGAATAGTATACTAAGTGTCTCAGACCGTACCCCGGGAGGTGCCTTAAAATCAAGACTAGGGGAAGATGGGGTAATAAGGGCCATGGGGTAATAAGGGACACTCTCATTTCAGACTGATATTTCTTACTGAAAGGTAACAGTAATAACTCAGTTTTCGTTTTATAATAAAAGGTAGGCATCAGATCATAAATATTGCAGCATTTATTATGTTGTTAGAGGAATTATTATTTGAATTATACGCGGAAAATAAAATTGAATGTCTGGAATATTGAGGGCTGACATCTTGATTAGTAAAGCATAATTAGACACATCATTATTTATGTAAGCCCCTAGTTTGAGCAAAATGGTAATATTTTTTCTGGTTTCAGGTGCTAAGGATAAAACACCCAATAGCTTATAAAATTAAATATGGTTTGGTTATTTTCTGTCAAGTGTCTAGGAATTGACACCACTATTTGTGTGGTGTCCCGTATTACCCCAATCTCATTTTTCGGTGGGGTAACACGGGTCAAAGGCAATCCCTATGGCAATTTGTATATATTTTTTCTACAAAAATGTTAAGCTATTTATCTTATTTAAAACTTCCATATGAAAGAGTGCCTTTGCAGAAACTACTTTTTTTCAAGATATCTAAATAAACTTAGTTTTTTGTGAGATTTTTTTCATGTTTTAAAATTGCATATGGTCATGCTTTGTGTGGCGGCCATTTTCCAAAATGGCGGCATGAAAATACAAGAAATTTCAGGGTCAATTTGAACATCAAAGACAATTCACAATTTTTGCTGTTTCTAGTGTGCATCTCAACATAAATGGTCACAAAATAGCTTGAATTAAAGCTATAGAGAAGCCCCGTCTAATAGATAGGGTTTAGGGTATATCATGACATCCTGGTGACCATGGAAACAATGTAAACACTCCATTTTTGCCAAATTTTGCTAATTGTTTTATATTTTGACAAATTCTCTCAACAAGAATAGGCATATAGGGCTCATTGAGGTAACAAAGTATCTTTATAATGTTTTGGGACAGTTTAAATCATCATATGTTTTGTTAAGGTACCTCAAAGGCTTCTCATTCAAAGAATTCCACCCATGCATGAAAGATATTTGGCCATTTTCACTGATGATTCCTATTCCGTTTCATCTTACCCCACAATGGCGACCCGTATTACCCCACCGTGGGGTAATATGGGTAACAAAATCTTTGAAATTATTAACTACAACCATTGTACCTAAGGGAGTTTGGGGACATTTTTCTTCAACACAGTTAAATATAAAAGAGGAATGCTTAAAATGTAGGTAAAAAAATATTTTGCTTATGGTCACCAGAAAGGCAGAAATTGCATGAAAACCCTTAGGTGTCCCGTATTCCCCCATCTTCCCCTACATGCCAATTTATAAGGCCAAAAAAAATAAAAGGTGTGTTTCAGGCAACCCGACCCTAGTTTCAAAAAGGGGCCGACCCTAGCATTTTCTTTTCCGATTTTGGAGAATTTTTTTTTTTTTTTTTGCAAAATATTCAAATTTTAGCAATTTTTTGGTTAGGAAGAACAGTTCACATGCCTAATTAACTGTCCTGCCTCAGGAAATTGCTTTTTATCAACAATGTCCAATAATTTCATGATATTCCTAGTTATAGTAAGAATCGGTGAGTCGTCTTGATGACCCGCGAGTCGATGTGGCAGTTCGCGACTCATTCCAGGTACCTCCAACATTTTAAAAAATGTAAAAAAAAAAAAAAAAAAATCCGACCTACCTACCCTAAATTTTTGGACCATGTTGCCTGAAACACACCTTTTTTTTTTTTTGGCCTAATGCACGGTCATAATGAAAAGTTTGAATATTTAGTATTTACAGTAGAAAATTGTATTCATTAAATAACTCTTCAGTGTGGACACAAACACTCAATTATGAATAAAGTAAATTGTATCTACGTAGCATAATGTCAAAACAAACTGGAAGCGCAAAGACGCCAATCATTCATGTAGGGGCGTAGGCTTATATTGCCAAAGTGGTACTTCCCCCTTCTCTTGAAAAGTAGGGAAGGAAATCGACTCTGCCATAAATATTTGATGCGGGGATCGAGGAAGTGTTGCCGCCTCACCAGAATATTGATCCACGTAATAATTAATGGGAATGTACAGAAGGGGCCGGCACGTCGGTTCTGCTTTGTAAGATATTAACGCAATGCAATAATATGTAATGCTTTGTAACAGGGTTAACCCTTTAAGGACGGCATAGTGCATAAAGGTGTTTTGCACATGTATAGTCCACACACTGGACAGTGTCATTGAGAACTGCAGACAAGTTATTCAGTAAAATCTACTTTTAAATTGAGTTGGAATTGAATTGCCAATGGCGATGCAACGTCAGTGAGTAACTCGCCGGTATACTTCTGACGGGTGCATGTTGATCCTTTAGGGATTTTAGCAGGATGTGTCAATGCACCACCGGCGAGTTACACACCAGTGTTGCATTCACACATTCTATATGCAAAGCCCGAGGGTGTCTGTGAATATTTAGTTCAATGCCATAGTACAGTGAGTGAGATACGGGGATAGTGCCCATAGAAGAGTCCCCCGGGGGGGGCACTGAGGTATGTTTTGGATAACAACTGCCGCACCTCTCTCAGGAGCGGTGGCGGTGGGTTGACAGAGAGGATGAAAAGTAGGGGCGGTCAGCCCTTCTTACAATGGAAAGAAGGGGTGGTGACCCCCCTCCCTCCTTATGAATAAGGGCCTTAATGCAGGTTTCCTGTGTTTATATAGCAATATTGGAACACAAACATGTTTCTGGTTGTTATTTAGGTGCTAATTGGTAAGTTTGCCATTGTTATGTCTGGGACCTGATGCTCAAAGCAGGGGGACTTAGATATAATTTGACCTGTTTAGGGGGCGGTCACTCCAATAATCCCCCTTAGTATGAAAAAGGAGGGGCGGTCAGTGACCCCCTCAGCTCCCCCAGCTTGAGAAGGAGGGGCTGTACCGCGGCAGTTGCCACTCACCAACATAGAGTCAGTGCCCACCCCGGGAAGAGTCCCCTTGTGCCACGTGTCCATGGAATAGGAAAGCAGACGACATTTTAGCCATACATAGGAGTCCATAGGAGGTAGCAGAAAGATACGTTGGAAGTTGAAGAATAATAACCCAGTATGAGAAAAAAGCCACGATTTCAGTTTAAATAGATGCTAACGTATTTAGTGTACACGATATGCCAAAGAAGGTATCAGAACGATAGTTAAAGTGCCTTAATGCAATCTTCCATAAATCTTGTCAACATAATAAATTCATGTATCATGCCAGTACGGGATGGATACACTCTTTAAGTGTCAGCATGATGCATGAATACATCTTGGGCCGCTAACATAGTATTGATGATGATGTGGAAACATGGCTATACTACTTACATCATACAGGTATATTGACTGTATACACATGTATCCCCCCAGCCACCCCCGGCATGCGCCGACACCTACAGATCTATAGACCCTACCATACACTCTATAATATGTACACATGATATAACTTCCATTTTAGTACCACACCCCTATTATGATACCCCACCTAGCGTTAGGCAAACAAACCACACCGGACCTCGCGCGTTATGGTCAAACACGTTATGCCGCCATGTTTAAACTGAGAAGTTTGTTCTTGTGACGTCACCAGGGCACTGTCACGGTTTGTGACGTTGCCGAATCGAGACAAACTCACAAACTGCTCATTCTGGGCTCAGAAGACGCGTGAACAGAAGGTGGAAGTGGGGGTGATAATTACGTGTGTATAGCACTATGGGTTGTTAATTAAGTATCATAGCATGCTATTGCATTCAACCCCTGGGATTCAGCCAGAGTAATTGCACACATATATATACATGCACCATACACCCATCCCCTTGTCCAATTGAAGATGGACAGTCAGAGTGTACGTATCGTCGGAATCTACCCATGGGCTAAGGTGAGAGTTCTGCATATATAACTATAGGTTTCAAGTAGATTCCGGTCAGTTCCTCTATTGCCAATTTGCACAGGTATAGGACAGTACAAATGTATACATTTTAATTTTCTATTTCAATTCTCTGTTCCCTCACATTTCATATTTCAGGAACAAAACACATGTTTAACATACCCCCCCCCCCCTTAGGTTTTCCATCCCTGTGACATGGCTAGAAATGGTGATGTATAGATGACTGTGTGTGGTCAGCTCATGGTTTACTCTACACCAACATGTATAGTATAGAGATTGGCGTAGAAACATGTAAGGGCCTATCCCTCCAGGTCAGCGGCTCAAGTGGCATTACACACCCCTCAATGGGCCAGAGCCACAAAATCACACCCATGAGTGTCACGTCTGAATGTTATCAGCACCCCAAGCTCTCTAAATTCACACTCATCTCGCCGATACTCTTTTTTTATATTGCTCCCCTTGGGATAACCTTGCATTCCATTGCTCTGTATTGGCCCTTAAGTGTCGTTTATAGGCTTCCATATTCGCTATGGCGTATGTAGGCCTATGTGTGGGCAGGGGGGGGGGGGTGGTCTGGAAGTTGGATGAGCATTGACTATAGGGCTCAGGCTGACAAGAAATCAACGACAGGAGAAATCCCACTGGCTATACACTCCCAGGAATGAGATGCCCGGTCTGCGTGGTCAGAGCATCAAAGATGGCGGATGGTAGGTTGAATGGAGGCTTGTTTCTGCTAGTTTTAAGGGTGTTATGGGGGGGTGGCAGGTTGTACAACTCAGTAGGTATGGCTTAAATATCAATACAAACAATCTGGATAGTATTTGCACTGCAAAAGGAGGCTAAATTTACTGTATTGGGCATCCTAGAATCTATCAGTGATGCCCTTGCCACATATCAAAGTATTTGTTGTGATGCCCGTAACACATTTCTATGATGCCCTGTCCACGGGAGCATAAGCAGATGAGTCTGGCTCATGGTTGTGATTTGGAACAGCCCTTCTCTTGAATGTAATTGTCTTCTCATCAGTATTTATAAATAATTATGATGCACTTGCAGCCCATGTCGATTTTTCTCTGCATATCTTTGAGGCTCACCTCCATGACAAAAATCTCAATTTTCCATGACATTCATAACATTCTTGTGGAAGTCGGGGGGGGGGGGCTTGGTTTCCCCCCCCCCCCCCCAAGAAAAGTTCCCCAAAGACAGTCCCAGCCTCTGCAGTGTACTGATTATGACAGACAAGATGTATGAATAGGTGACCACAACTTCTCATACCATACTGTTGTGTATAAGCGCCCCTGCAACTTGTGGTTATATCAGAACTGCCATTTTGAACAGGTGTATAGTGAGTTCGGAAATAATCAATTTCAGGCATACAATTATCTGCACTATACTACTAGCTACCTAGAAATTATATGAGGCTACCTTAGTTTAGTATTTTAAAGTAATTGTAGAGGAATCTATTTGCATTACCCTTATCTTACATGATTATTGTATACAAATCAATAGGAATAGTATGGAGGCAAAAAAAACAGAAATCTGATTTTTGGACCAATTTCAGTAACACTTACATACATGTATATACACCAAAAGAACTGTGGTACAGAGCATCACTTTCACACACTGACAATGTGTTACGGGCATCAGTGGCAGTGTGTTACGGGCATCACCATGAAATTACAAAATCTATATTTCTCACTAATCTGTGAGGTTTACATAGAACAATGAATGGTTACAGCCTTGTTAATTGCTTATGATCATCATGTGTAAGTTTAAGCATTCACAAGTCACTAGAAATAAGGCAATCTTGCCTTCTCTGTTGGAGCAATAATAACAACTCCACCATCTATGATGCTCTGACCACGCAGACCGGGCATCTCATTCCTGGGAGTGCTATAGCTGTACATAACTGAGTTGATGGTCTCATTTCCAAGTTCTAGTTGGCAGTGCCTGATGGGTTAATTATCTGTCTCTACTCCCTATATTAATAATATACCGACTTTAAAAAGATACACATATAATTATCAAGTAGTTTGGTTTTCTCTATATTTGTAAATAAGTTTGCAGATATATTTAAATATAAGACAAATAGATATGAATACATGAATAAGACAAATTCCTGCCATGGTTTACATGATTATATAATCTAGATGTTGGGCATCACTATACATGTATGTGCAGACCCACATGTCGTGAGACTCAGATCATAAGCCCTCAGAGGCCTCCCAGCACCGATGGTATTTTCATGCCAATCTACAGATACAGCTACCCAGCAGTGATAACGAGTTGTATATGTATATAGGTAAAGATAGCTCTGTTATCATGCACGCCCTGTATACTGGACTGTCAGTAGGTGGGATGGTTATAGCAATGGGACCCCACACGAGGCTGCCTGACCTATAGAGATTGTCTACTGATAGCAGTTATTATATTATATGTGACCCACCTACATGGCTTAGTTAGTTACTATTGCATTAATTCATGACACTTCAATTTACAATGAGAATGAACTATCAATAATTTGATAAAGCACTACATAGAAGTATATGGGGCTACACTGAAAGACTTGTACAATATGATGTGTATTTGGCATCCTATAGGCATATCTCTTGGCACTAGGTGGAGGCAAATTAGTTATACCCTGGATCGGCCACTATAGTAGTCATCCATTATGCCGTATTCCACGCAATATGTGTCGCCATTCTAATAAACGCCCCCTATACTTATAAGCGCCCACCCCATGCTCCCCTCAGGCTCAGAGCCTCTTGTGGATTAGAAGTTTCTAATTTTTTGACGAATTAAAGGGCACCAAATAGTCTTAGCTACAAGAACATCATTAGAATATGTTTGAGTTGAGTTGAGTTAAGGTTTTGGCAATAAAAATTACATGTATGTGCTGCAAAATGCAGGGGTAGACACTAACGCTGGCCCAGGAGCCAATGGCCCGTAATTTTGGGTCCGGGCCCGTAGTTTTCTTCAGAATCACCTTCCCATGGGCCCGGGTGGCCCACAGGGAATTTTGCAAGATGTTTGAGGGGAATATACCTAACAAGTATAGGCATGTAGTATGTCGTTCGAAAGAGGAAAATACGGGCAAATGAGCCAATCTTAACCTAGATAAATCAGGAAAATGTTTTTTCTCTTTGAAAAAAGTCGAATTTGTTCCCGGGCCCACACCTGAAAATACGGGCCCATAGATTTCTGGAGCTACGGGCCCGGTTGGCCCACAGCTGAAAAAGTTAGTATCTACCCCTGAAATGTATACAATGCACCTCCCATTTTAGTACATTTCTACATGTCCTCCGAAATATACATGTACTGGTACATGTTATACTGGCATTTTGCTCCAATAGCCACTCGTTCTTTCGATATGTGCAGCAGAATGATTTTTGAAGATGGCTCATGTAGGTCTAAACCCGCATAACATTAAACATGAAATATTCTTGGTAAACTTTCCAAAACGACACCAAATGACAAAATCTATTGGTATTCAAAATTAATAAAACCTACAAAATATACCATAAAATCACCAGAAATGACTACACAGTAGAGTACCGGCCACATTGTGATACAATAACTATTGGCACGTGTGTTAATTACCCCACCCCCCCCCCCCCCCCCCCCACCCCCCCACACCCCCATTCACGTACACATCTACATACACATACATGCTGCATGTAATATCTATTGATCTGCCCAGGCTCGGCCTCACGTGCCGACAGGGAGGAGGGGGATATATACACCAGGGGGGTCGGAGCATTCTATGAATTACTTATCAGGCCGAGTTAATCCATTCACATAATCTTCTCCCAATGGGCCCCTGTGTCTGCTCCATAAGCTCCCACAGTGACCCATTATTTGAGTCATTTTGGCGCAGGGGGATAAGGCCTTGTTTTAGAATTAGCCTGCTATAAGCACTTAGTAGCAGGTAACCGACAAATATTTATACCTTTGGCTATCAGCCAGCTTACCACATAGGTATCAGAGGCCAATAAAGTTGAGAAAAAGTTTTAGGTCACCTTACCATGCTCAATCAAATAGGGCCCATTACCCTTCAAACATTTTCCCTTTTCTTTTTAAAGAAAAGCAAATCCCTTTCAAATCGGTTGACAGTTCTTCTGTTGCTTTTTATGACATACCCGGTACTTCCCATCAGAGGGAAAAAAAATCTGATCTACTTATCAAAGCGAGTGGTCAACAACTTTGATCTGTAGTACTAGTAACGCACAGCTTTTATTCCCTTTCTTTTTTTCTTTTCTGAAAAGGGGACTAGAGCCCCTTTAATTTTGACCCCCCCCGCCCCCACCTACCCCAGGCGTTATATAAATTTTCTGACCACCTTACCTGAAACACACATGTGTTTGACACTCCCCCACATACATGTGGAATAATTGTAGATATGCCTAGATAGGGGAGTCGGAGACAGGGTATAGAGTCTCAATAACGCTCACCACTGTCCTTGAATCAAGAAATTATTCGGGCGTATTCTACTTGATCTAAGTGATCTTGATCTAAGTCTGTCTTGTTGACCATGCATGAATGGTTTATACTTTAGATGCACGAAGTTGGTCCTCCCTCATGTTGAATGGTTTATACAACAAGTAACGAACTTCTGATAGTGCAAAATAGAAATAGAACAAATTTATATTACCCAACAAACTGGGTAAAAGTGTCGACAAATTGAAATAGGACAACCCTGAAGGCCTTATACTCGTGTGTAATCGTGATGCACCAATGCTACCAGCATTGCACTGTGTTGGTGCATCATGGTGCATCATGCTGAACCTTGTCCGTATATCAACCCTGTATAGGGTTCACATGATGCTGGAATACAGTACTGAAGAATTACTCAACATGCATGCATGTACAAAGGTAGCATAGTGTATTAAAGCACTATACCGTCCTTAAAAGAGTACACATGTAACAGTGTTAACCTGGAATAGCAGAGGTGGGAAGTAATTGAAGACAAATATAATGAAACAAAAGCAGATGTGACTGCTGCTACTATTCATTTACTTTTAACCGGGACTTTAACCCACACTCCGTCAAACGGGGTGGGAGTTGGAGGTCTATACACACATATCTTCATAGGTCTTTGTGCTTTTCCCATTTTGTGAACATATCACTTAATACACCAGGTCAATACAGTTTCACACTTGAGGAATTTCTATAATTGCCCAAATGAGGAGGAATATGCATGTTAGTCATGTACTGGAGGAGTGTGAATCCATGTCTATAGAAGGTTGTACCTGGAGCTCCTCCTGTGTGTAATGGGTGTATACAGACGGTGTGTACATGTATAGGTGTGCATAGAACATGTAGTCAGCCTATGTGCCGACCTGCACCAGGAGTAGGCAGGGGGAAGGGCACCCTGGAGGAGGTTTTAGGCGGGAAAAGTGGGGAGACCGGCCGGGGCCTGGAATTAAGAAGCGGCCGGTTTGATTCAGAGGCTCGTCCCTCCATGCCATGGAGGAAGGGTTATGGGCTTGGACCTGTGGGTAAGCCACCCGGGTATAGACCACCCACCCATCCCCTCCCTCCCACCCACCCCTCCTCCTTGTTAAATCCACTTGCACCTTCTAACCTTGCCACTTGCTACAACATGTAGAACTCACTCTCACTGACTGGAGCACTCCTGATTTGTCCACCTCTTATATTGAATTGAAGGTCATAAAGGGACGTGGCATTGTGGAAGCACATGCTATAGGTCTACATGCATATACATGTACATGTCTTATTTGGGGTAGATTACCCAACCAACAGAAAAACGTTATTTTACGTCGAAATAAGGTTTTAAACTTGTATATAACGTTATGCTACAGTAGGGAGCTTTATAGAAACGTTATATAACGTTATAAAATGTTGTATAACGTTTTTTGTTTACTGGGTATTAGAATTTGACGAGACTTACCTGTAAGTCGATGTAAGATTAGAATTTTGTACAATTTTACCGAGGGCACCCTTCGTTTACTTTCATTCTAATAATATAAGTAATGTATTTATGGATCGATATATGAATTGAAGAAACATACTTTTCTCAATACATGTATAAAATGTATTTTTATGCAAACCTGTCCATCGCTATTTAAATTTGTTTGTATTCACATATATGTCCTTTGGGTCATATCGCATGGATCCACACCTGTCAAGTGACTCCCCAGTGTTGTATTCATGCATTATGGGGATCATACGGGATTGATACACGCTCGAAGTGTCAGCATGATGCATGAATGCAGCACCGGCGAGTTACTTGCCAGGGCTGCATTGATACATCATGACGACAAAGGGCATAAAGGGCATTTAAACGCTAAAGGCTATGTCATCCTTCAAAGGTTAGGCCTTTATGGGATCTTTAGGCAAATCGCCATTGAGTCATCAATGCCCATCAATCACATTCAGGGAGTCCACAGAAGGTACATCTTCATGAATAAGGCCTTAAGGGCCTTCCATAAAATATGTACGCAACAAGAGGGGGTGCACTATTTTCTGGAAAATTTTGCGGTCATAACCCCTTTGTTTTAATGCGTGCAGGAACTTTTAGGGGTGGGGGGTCAATTTCTTGAGAAGATTTGCGTACATACTTTATGGAAGGCCCCTTACCCAGAGGCTGAGGACTGAGTCCTACACCGGTCGGCAACAGGCATGCTGCCATTGACTGGGTGTGTAGTGGACAGTGGTCAGCACGTGGAGACATGTATACAGGTGTGGGTATCACTGCCAATGGGCCTGTCTGCTGGGCATATGGCTGTGGGACCTTCATGGAATGGGACCCACCTGAGGGAGCAGAGAGCTGGCAGCAGGGTAGGCCTAATCTCACCTGGTCCAGGCGGATTAGTGAGGAGAAGACGGCCCGGCTCACTCATACAGGTGGGTGGGTGGGCTGTACTTGTACTTGGCTATCAAAGTGTATAGACTTACCTGTATAGAGCTTCATACCCCCTCCCACCCGATCACTCAACCTAGCCCCCATAACCTATTGACTCATGTAAGGTAGGCAGTGGGCCAATGCCAATCTGCAGCCCTCTACATGTGTGTGTGTGTGTGTGGTGGTGGTGGGAGGGGGGGCGGATTGGGTTGGGGAGGGGTCTGAGGAGGTTAGGATTTGAATAGGGCTACCCGCGACCCACAGGAGCAGAGTTGTTCCACTACCTGTGGCATTGCCTGGTCAGCAGCGGTCGGGCACACAGTACAGGGGTGGACCTCTCTTCATATATACCTCCTCATACCATATACACCCCAGCCGCTGCCTTTGATCATTCCTCCAGGGCCTTACCAGAACACCTGTGCACTGAGGACCCACTGGACTCACTGATTCCTCCAGTACCTGTGATACTACTACCACTGCAGTGTACCGTTGACCATCACTGTGGCTGTCTACCACCCTATCTACAGGTACTATATAAGTAACCAGAGTGTGAACCATCGTGTGAACTTTCTCTTCACTCCTCCTGAACCTGTCTCACACACCCATCCTCCTGTGTGTGTGTGTTATAAGTCTGTCTCTCACACCCTTTAATGTGCTGAGTAGGGCTGATCAGCGGGTCCCTGGAGAAGGCTCCTATACTCAAATGGAAGTCAAGGTGAGGGGATATCTGTTGTGTATATAAATGCGCTGTTCTCATTTTAATCTGAAACTTTAAATGATATTTTTAATTTCTATATTGACATGTTTGATATCATGCTATCAGTGAGTGGTGATTGCATGTATATTCTAGATAGTGTTTTAATGAGAGAACTACATGTACGTCCATTGGCCTCAAGGACCAATATCAAAAGCCATTAATCTTGACCTAAGGCTCGACCTCAATATCTTCCAATTTGAAGTCTTCCCGGAGCTTTGGGAATCTTATCTGGATACCCTTGAGTACCCGGGTTAGGTACTGAGTCAAGTCCTGCTCCCATCCCAACATGCAGTCTGACTTCCTCACCGACACTTATGACACCTATTTTTATCGGCGCTAATCAAGTTGCCAAAGACTTCAGTAGGCTGGTCAGAAAATTGAATAGGCCTTATAAAATTATATAAAACTACCAACATTAAAATGTAGCTGCAACTTTCTGCTACTGATTGGGCCAACTTTCATTCACCTCCTTCCTTTCCCCACGCCCACGGTAGTCACTAAGAAGTGATAATTGAGTTATTATTATCTTGGTGTGACCAAAAAGGCCACCTGTAAGCGTCTTCACTATGTACAATCAAAAAATGCAGAAGACCTCTAGGCTACACTTGTAGCTTTCTGGTATGCATGTATCATTACTCAGAATTAGTACCGCGAACCACCACTGGGGGCGTGTTCAGGTGAGCAGGCCGGCTAGTCCCGTGCTGGAGGAGGGACCATGGAGGAGGGACCATGTACCAATGTAGTACCGTGGAGGAGTGGGTCCCAATAAGCTCAGTGTGGAGGGCGGGGGACGTGAACAAACGCATCCCCGCCGGCTTGCCGCTCACCCTAGGCCGCCCGGCACACCTCCATGTGTCCCATGTACATACCGCCACCCCCCCCCCCCCCCGCCTCAGTCCCTCCATGTTCTACACACACCCAACTCACATACAGCTTTCACACGTTGGCACTAACCGCATTGTTGTACTCTAGTATGCTATATTCTCCCCCAAACTGCAAAACGATGATAATTAGAGCGTCAGTGAATTATGACCTTAAATTCAGATATTGTCACAGTGTGTTATAAGCGTGACAGCATTAATCTCACCTTTGTACACTTTTAACTGATAAATACTAATCAATGATAAAGTGGTCTGTCTTCTGGTCCCTAGTTATGGTTCCATTCCCATACTCCAATCTGCTACTCAGTTTACCTGTGTATTACGATGGGACGCAGATTGTCTTCAGCTAAAAGACCTAGAATATTAGTAAAAAGATTTAACCTTGTGAGAGTCCCTAGCCCCGGGGAGTCCTCTGGGGCCCTTTGCCGTGTCCAGACCTAGACCTAGGCAGTGTTGAACTAACCAAAGCACCAAGTTACTGATTACTAAGTTTAGTATTCACACATTTTCAAATGTACTTTGATATCAAGAAGGGGTTAGTAATTCTGCGTGTGTGAACGTATTACAGAGGCTTTCCCGGGTTGTGGATTGCGCAGCAGCCTTAGGTGTGAACCGGGTGTGGACAACTAAGGCATACCGCGACCAAGCACCCTGTTAGCGTTAGGGCCCCTCCCGCTTCACGTGTTGACCACAGCTTTCTCTGCACATGACGTATATATATAGGGGATGTCATGTCAAACGTCATACTTGTCACACTCACTCACATGTGCATCAGTGCTAAGCAGGACTAAATGACATTTACACTCAGTCTCAGGGGAAAAAAGTAAGTTGGACATCTACTCGTTAATATCTTTGGTTGCCATGTCTCCTCATCCTATATCTTATAAGAGACAGAGAAACACATGTGCTGTCACTTCTTCTGTGGCTTTCCGGACAGAATGAACTTACAAGAATGGATATATGACAAACCGGGCATCTATTACGCATATTAAGCGTTTCACTATAATGTGGAATACGCCATATGACATTTCTAGGATCATATTTCACGATTATTACATTATGTTTCTCATCTCAAAAATAAGTATAGTTAAAGTACCAAGTTCAACATTGCAAATTCGCATAGAGTCTAATCATGGGCAGCTAGTTCCAGTCCTGACGCCACATGACCAATACAGTGCTAATAGAATAGAATTAACATTATGAAACATGGACTTATTATCCATCAATCTGTACATTTTACGTGTGGTGGTGATTCTTCCCCTAGGGATCAACCCCCGAGGACTCGGAGGTGGACAGTGTATTTTGGCCTATTTCTCTATCACTGATCTGTTTGTAAACCATGCAGTGCACAGGACTTTGTCCCGGCACTTATTAGCATAAAACGGGACCCCAGAGCACCTCCTAAATACCACAAAGCCACTGGTCTCCATGTAATCAGGAACCATTTAGGTACCAATGTGCACCTGTGTGTCTGAGGCACTGGGTTAGTGCTGCCTCCTAGCGGGCAGTGAGTCTGTGACCATGCATCTTGATGGTCAAATGATCCAAACCTGGGCTATCCCCCCTTTCCCTAACATACAACTACCCCCCCCCCCCCTCTCTCTCTCTCTCACCTATCAGCTACGTTGAGTCTGATAGTGGTCAGGATGATCCCTAGTCACTGTCACTCCAGAGGCGTGTACGCTGATATGATATGACTGTACATGTATATGTATATCCCTCTCTGTGACATGTTAAATGCCCAGATAAGCGTCTCTACACGCATTAGAGCGGCAGCTGATA
Source organism: Harmothoe impar (assembly GCA_947462335.1). Taxonomy (NCBI): domain Eukaryota; kingdom Metazoa; phylum Annelida; class Polychaeta; order Phyllodocida; family Polynoidae; genus Harmothoe; species Harmothoe impar. Next base: position 62,953,898 of record OX381706.1, read on the forward strand.
AGAAAGGGGACCAGTTAGGCACTGTTGTATTAAACTATACACTTAGTGCCCTCGTGAAATATTCTCTGTTCTCATTTCTGATTTTTCATATTAACATTCCATAATTTCTGCTGTATGTTAAGTCGATATTAAGTTCTCAGTGGTATCAAGTGTAATATAGCTACTGAAGTTTGACCATTCCGTCTATAAAATTATAGACATTTTGAGCTGCTGTGAAATAGCGTGTAAACTATATAGCCTTCCACCTGTTCTAAGAACGCAGTGCAATATGCATTAATGTACATGTAGGGGGCCCTGATCCTCCTCCAGGGTTTTACTGGCCCTGGTCTAGGTGTGGCCGTGATGGGGCTGGTGGGGGGGGGGGGGGGGGGGGGGTAGAGGGGTAGAGAGAGGTCGGCGGGTCAGGCAGGATAACCCCACACTGTAAAAAAAATGTCGTCAAAATGACGGTGAATCACTGGCAACTTTCGGGACATCGCTTTCACCGTTTTTTTAACGGTGACCTGTCACCGTTTATTTTACGTAGAATCACCGTTCTAAAAATACAGAGATTCTGTGTCTTTTGCCAGTAATATTACAGTAACCCAGTGTTCTAGTTAACAGTGATTCACTGTTTTATAGAGTCAATACATTGAATCACTGTTTTATTTCCAATGGAACTAACCAAAATTCTTCACAGTTATACGGTAATTCCATGTTTCTTATACCAGGTTTCTTCATTGTTGCATCCAACATACAGGAGTTTATCATTTTTATTTTGCAGAGAATTGGGATTATTTTTGTTGATTTAATGGTATATACAGATTAAATCTATACTGGTTTATCATTATAATGTTCCTTTCAATTTTTGTTGGGATTTTGGGGGGAGGGGGTATTTTATTTTGGAGGTTCTGGATATTTCATTATATTCATCAATTTCATCAATTGGTGCTAGACCTGGCCCTGGAGGTCTGGTCCATTCCTTAAAGCCTTTGGCCTGCTACTTGATGCTTTAGTCTGGTTCTCTATCCTTGGGAATCCTCCTGGATCCGCAGTAGAGAAAGTTAAATTTCATTAATAGATGCAATTTAATCTAAATATGAGAAATGCATGTTAATACAGTATAGTGGTATGATGTATACAACAAGTAAAAATGTTAAGTCAGTATTAAATGAGATGAGTATGAGATCATAGTGGCACCATGGTGATAAAGTCCTTAGAATATTAACATTGCAATCATGTGCCCTATTTTAAAATCAGTTTTCATTTGATTTAACATGAACAAACCATTACCCATGTTCTGCTGCACTGAAGTACCTTTACATAATAGTGGTCTACATGACTGTACAAATACCAGGCTATCACAAGGTCCATGGCACTGAGGTCAGGGCAATCAGGAATGCTGGTCTCTGAGAGAAAAAAACATTTAAAACAGGGTCAGTATGAGTGCTGGGTCATTGAGTCCACAAAAATAGGAAAGGATAGAGTTGTAAATCGCACCTGCTTATAGTTATATGTAAACTAAAAGGTTCTCTTTAAAGGGTTAATGCAGGCATGTCATGATACATGAATGTATTGAACAGGTCTCATGAAGCTTAAGGGTTGCATTCATGAATTCTGGAGCATATAAATGCCATAGTGTTGGCATGATGCTTGATAAGAACAACCACATGTATGAATTCCCTATGTTACCCTTAAAAGAAAACACCACCCTATTTATATGATGATTTCAATCGATAGTCTTGGCATCAATTAGAAATATTCTGGCATATTTAGTGAAGCATAGGCTATAACAAGGGAGCACAACAGGTTTATCTATTGCAGCCCATGACGTCTATGGCAAGCTGTTTGGGTTAAGTTGAAATAAACTGGGGTTATTTGAAAATAAATTGGTTTTTTTTTTTTTTAAACTGGGTTTGTTGAAATAAACTGGGTTATGCAAAACCCCCTCCTATTTCTAAAATAAACTGGGTTTATTTCAATTAGGAAGGGTTTCTTAATGAAACCCCTGCTATTATGAAATTATACCAGTATATCTAGATAAACTGGGTTCATTTGAAATAAACCCAGTTAATTTCCAAACCCCATCTATTTCTACATAAACCAAGTTTATTTAAATAAACCCAGTTGATGTAATAATAGGAGGAGCTTTTTTTCAAATAAACACATGTACACTGGATGTATTTTATATTTTTGAAATAAACCAAGTTTATTTAAATAAACCATGTTTATTTCAAATATACTGTTTTATTTGAAATAAACCCAGTTTATTTGATATAAACAGGGTTTATTTCAACTTTACCCAAACGGCTTGCCATAGATGTCACCATTGGGGCAAATACTTCCCAGTAGTGCCTGTATTGCACTGTTAGTTCACACAAAGATCCCCCTAGTTGGTTTCTTTTGACACTGCTTGTACATTTCACTTGACAAGTAGCACCAAAAAGCCCCACCTAAGTGTCCTACCATGGCGTTGTACATTTAACATTTCTAATTAAAACACCACAAAAGTCGTTTGGTTTTAGCCTTCACGCCTGAACAATACTGTACCCCATCATAGAAATAGTGCTTTATTATTGCAGGAATACTGGCTTACTCACCAGGGCTTAAGGTACTTCATGTGCATTTAATGAACGGAATTGTTATGTCTATATAGGGTTATTATGAGATGCATATTATATGTTTAGTTATGAATAACTAAAGAACCAAATTGCTGGATGACCAGTATCCAGACCAACACACACCTCCCAACCTGGATACTGACCTTTTGTACTTGTTGACAGCCCTGCCTACGTAGCCACGACACAGTCCATTGACCAGACCAAAGTCAACTACTAGTGCTGGATGGGTAGAGGGTATATGGCTCTACAAATAGATCGTGTACCACACTGACCCTGTATAATAGACAAATATCCATGCATACAAATCTTATGGAATTGAATAAACGTCTTCCAAATGTTTAAATCATGACATAGAAGTGCTATTGAAAATTGTCCTGCATTTGGAATAAGGTATGTGATATACTGCAAGAACAAATAAGTGTGTACCTATAATATGTATCTATGAACCTAACAGCAAAATTGAAAAACTGAATACGCATAAATTTGCATATTTGTATGAAGAATATGTGCATATTCACTCCAAGACCAAACATTACATAATAAACGAGACACAAACATTATAGAGTGGGGGGTGGAGACACAAGTTGCCACGTGGCATAAGCTATGATAGTACTATTAGTCAGTGCATATTGTTTGCAGTAGACTGTACAATAGGTACTTCACGTATGAGAGAGTACTGACTCGTTCAGGAACATATACTAGACATTATTATAATTTACAATGTATTATTAAGTGCAATCTACAACTCCAACTAGCCCTATAGGTCGAGTTACATATATACAGTTCACTTCCAGGGTTCGAGCGGCCATCATATGATTCGCCGCAGACTCGATAAGCCTTCATACACGTGCTTTTGTTTACAAATGGCGCTACCTGAGTCTAACACAAGATGGCGGCACCTTGGCTGCCGGCGGTTGCAGCGGTTCGTCTCCACGTAAATCCAATAAAACTCTGTCCAATATGCTTGACAGTGTCTATACGTATCCTCCACTTATTAAGGAAACCTTATACTTGCTCCTGACTCAAACTTGACGTAAATTCCTTAGCGTAAACTGCAATTAATTGCGAACCAAAGCGCCGACACCCTTCTTCCAGTGAGAGTTCAATCCGAATGGCCGACTGGCCGTCTCCCCGGATACAGCCAGACCTAGCTCATGCGCAGAAGCACTCTAATGTTACCCGGCGGCTCCAACCTTCCCGCCCCGGTTATACCCTATAAATGATATGCTCTCATTTCTCGGACCATTATTAAGTGCAATCTACAACTCCAACTAGCCCTATAGGTCGAGTTACATATATACAGTTCTGCTACGACACATTGTGGGCAAACAAAGGCTACACATGGTCAGGTAACATGACCAGGGGCATTACATTAAACTCTATTTTTAATCATACCTGGGTTATAATGATCCACAGCTCTCACTATACAACGTATGGCATTAAATGTATCTCATCATGCATACTTCATAGTAAATGTATATCTATTTATGTCTATATGTATCTGGCCAATTCAGAGTCACCCTACTTATATGTCACAGTCCAGTGCTTTGTTTGCCCACCACAGCTGCCATATAAATCGAAACAATCAGTATATGTATTTGTTTCCTGGGTGGGGGGAAAACAAAGGCCTCCACGTGGTTAGGTAGCTGTACCATGATAGATTCATTGCATCAAAATTCGTTATATTTACTTACCTGAATCGTAGTATAGTCTGTAGATTGTACTATAGTTATACATATGATATAATTATAAGAAAGTCACAAAACATATATTTATTTTATAACAATTTATGATGTATTAATGTGACCATTACTGTGTGAGATATGGTTCATATACCCTATAAAACACCACCCACGTGGCTTTTGTTTGCCCCCCACTGTTCTATTATTGAGTGCAATCTACAGCTCTATACCCCTTGCCCACATACAGTGCACCATTCTAATTAGCCTGGATCCGGACCCCACTCCGCTCCCACTACGTTCCCGCTATGGCCAGTGGGACCATGTTACTTTCTGCTCTGCCCAGGTAGACCCCTGAGGCCGGCTGACCACTGCAGAGGCAGGGGGGGGGGGCACTCTCTCAGCTTTGGCTACCATGTGTGAACAGTGTTCCGAGGGAAAGGGTACAATCCGTGGCCCCATAATCAAGGGCCCACAAGGGGTTTCATGTGAAAGGGGCGCTCTTTAGCGGCTCTACCTCTTGTTATAAGGGTACCAAACTTTAGGTGAAGTACACACATACCTGTATTTACCATAACACATATATAGGGAGTGCCCCCCCCCCCCCCAATTGGGTCGGTTGTCACCCAATATAATGTCACATTGGGTATTGGAGACTGTGGTTCATGTGCTTCTGACTGGGGACAGCACAAGCACTGATATTTCGGGACTGGCAGTCACTGAGAATATCCAAACTTAACCAAATAATAAAATGAACAAATGTGCTCCCAAAGAGATTATTCTTACATAAGAAATTAGTTGATATACCTAGGTATCCGTGTATGATAGCGAAATTGCCATTTTAAAACCCCTTGGTTTGGCCTTTAACTGCCCTATGGTATTACCTCCTCCTTATGGGTAGTGAGTCGTCACCCAGTAGTGGAGTGCCCTGCCTAATGCTATGTCCCAAGAATAGGAGTCATGCATGGCTGAGAAGTAAGACTCTAGGAGGTCATACAAGTAGATGGCCACACCTGTCTCGGTCTCTCTGCAAAGAATAGCAATGGTAGTAAATTAGATAATACAATTGATTGATTGGCAGTATATGCTATGAAGATCATGTCACATGACATTATTGTCAACCTGCGTGGAGGCAAATACACTGCCAGAGGAAATGATACGAATGCAATACATAGATATTTATTACATTACATTGGGACTAATCTTTCTCTGTTATATTGATACTATTTCTTATCTATAATACAGTCATAATACAATACGCAGACACACAAACATTGAAGAATTCTGTGTGAAATTATACTTATCTGTTCTTGGGGGATTTAGAACATGGGAGACGACCTGTGTGGTACATGTAGGTCTACCTGCAATGAAAAGTTGACCAGGTGTGGCACTCCGACCACACTCACCCAGTCCTGTAAACTGTATAGCTAATTTAGGAGTGATCAGATTTTATCAGGAGGGGGCTAAACCTATGTAAACTGTCACTACAATGTATATATAATGACCATGAGTTGACTTTGTTATTAGTCGGCAGTGTTAAGTTAATAAGATGGGATATACTTTGGGACAATGGCACAGAGAAGAAAAGATGTCTTTGGTTATTTTAACCGCCCCCCCCCATTCAACACCACCACCGAACATAGTAAATGACTCTTCCCACTGTCCTGAACAGAGTGGGTGACCTCAATATTCCTTCAATATAATTTCTATTATTAGCAGGTACAGTATGGGGAATGGGCACAAACACTGCTTTAGGGGGTGGTCATTTATCAACAAATATGGAGGGGGGATGAGTTCTTGATCTTTGATTCTGCTTCCCCCTCTAATGGTGTAATAGTTTTCATCCAACCCCTCATAAGTTGCTCATCGCTGTCAATGGGAAGTATCTTTGCTGTTCATGTACGTATGCATGCCCCTTCACAATTTTACCACCTACCAATCTTGCTAGACTATCTTGGCTAGATATATGACACATTCATAAGCAAAACATAGTATGTTATGAGACAATATGTCTGTTAAGCCCAATAGTTTTTGACTCAGTCTGGAGCAGTGAAGCAATTAAACAATCTACTGAACCCCCTACGCCCCCCCCCATCTAATAACAATTGACCTGTCCTGTTGGTGCTTTTTGAGGTCTACTCTGCCTCGCCATGGTCAATAGCAAACAGCTTTGCCCCACTCATTAACTGGGGTAAATCCCAGAATTCTACAAGATTTCACATGGCAAATTACAAGACATAGGGCCTAATCCTTGGATAATAAAGTTTATTTAAATAAGGCAATGTTACCATCCACAAACTTGTTAGATCAGTTTGAGCATTCACATAGAGGTACAAATTGACATATGTGGCAGTATATAACATATGTGGCTCCACCTGTTGGTATAGATAGAAAACACAAACTACGTTGATTCCAGGTTATTGGAACCACTTATACAAGATGTAGCCAAATTACAGTGATCCACCGTAAACTGTTTGCTATTTACAATGCTTCAATGTATTCAGGATAACGGTGAATCACTGTACCGTTTAACATTGGACCCCTGTAGAAAGTACATCTTTTTTTTACAGTGCAGTTAAGCCCCCCGCCCTACCCAGTACAAGTCTGAGACCCCAGGTATGGGCTGAGAGGTGCCTCGCCTCACGTTATTAAGCCTGGATCAATGTGAACATGTTGCCTCCTGTTTGTGGCCAATATAATCTGGCCGATAGCCAAAGAGGACTCAGTGAACATGGTACCTAGGGCCGGGTATACTGGCCGCTAGACTCGGCAGCAACCCTACACGCCACAATTAAAGTTTCACCACAGGGGAGTGGCCGGTCTCAGCAGATCACCAGTGGGCAACTGGAAGGTACATAAAAAGGGGGAGTTGGGATGTTTACAGTTCACCTTGGACTCCCGGGGGGGCCATTCCCTCAGATTTGAATACCATGTGTGAACACGATTCCAAGGGAAAGGGTCCGTTTTTGGGTCCCAGGCACGGGCCCGCGAGGGCCCTTGATAAGGGGTGCTTTTTAGGCAAATTTTGGGAGAAAGGGGTACATTTTCAGAGCTTTAAAGGGTAATTTTTACTTTTTTTCCCCTATAATATTTGTTGGTCACCCTTGAGAAGGTGATATTTTTCAGGGTCACCCGTAATTAGGGTATATTTTTCAGGGTCATCTGTGATTTAGGTCTGTTATCTTGCTAATTTCCCCTTGAAAAGGGTATGATTTTTGAAAATTTCCCCCCTTGATAAGGGTACCAGATTTGAGGTGATGTTCACACATAGTGACTATAGAAAAGATAGGAAGTGGCCCCCCCGGGCTTGGACTCTGCACACCCGAGCATTGCATTTTGTGACCAGAACATTCTAGGAATATCTTGTTGGTGTAAGGTTAGTGTAAGGTGGGTGCGCATGATTGGTAAGGTTGGCGAGGTCACATCATACAGTTGGGGGTTCTGCATGGCTTTTCAATAGCTTAGTGTTTGCCTTGACCTTAGAACCTTGGGACTTGTTGATATCAGTTCTAACAACAAGAACAGGTGGAGCATACAGATGGATTTAATAGATGAAGTACTTGCAGCTTTGATCTGATACCTGTGTATTAACACATATTTGCATGATGAATTCACAAATGTCTAACCCTGTATTTCTCCTCTTGTCCTTGCAGACACCGCTGCTGTCCACCACCGTTGACTTAACCAGGTAATCACCATCATCATGTCTGCCACATCGTTACTCATCCAGCCCCTCCAGCGCCAGCAGCCACGCCCCCAGCTCCACAGGCCCCGCCCCCGCATCGTCATAGGCCACGCCCCCCAGCAGGTCCAGACCACGCCCACCATGCCGCTCACACGGGAGAGCCTGGCTCACCGGTTCAGGCAGAACTGGCTGGCCAAGCACCCATCTGATGTCCCCACCACCAACACCACCCAGGTGGATGACAGTTTGACGAGTTTAAACTGGCTGCAGAATTTGAACATTATGAAGATGGCCACGCCCACTCCGCCCGCCTCGCCCGAGCCGCAATTGATCAAAATGGCGGCCGAGTCGGCGATGAACAAGTCGTGTGATTTCCGGGTGGATCCCAACGCTGTGCTCAATATGACCTGTATGCCTGTCCTCAAGCAGCCTGAGGTGGCTGGGTTCAGTGGGATGAGCCCTCAGCTCAACTGTAAGTTGACACCTGGTCTGGACGTGGCCCCGCCCACTCCGACCACGCCCACTATGGACAGGATTGACTACAAGTCGAACCCTTACGTGAAGCCACCCTACTCGTACGCCACCCTCATCTGCATGGCCATGAGAGAGAGCAAGAAGAACAAGATCACACTGTCCGGGATTTACAACTGGATCACCGACAACTTCATGTACTACCGGGTCGCCGACCCCAGCTGGCAGGTGAGCACCATTTAATATTACACAAATTAGCATATGCAAATGAGCTTAAGAACGACTAGAAATTTACTGAAAAGACTAGACAATATAGTATGAATACCAATTAATAGGTGTAAGAATAGTATAATCAAGTGCATACGTGAAGAACTCCCCTCCTCCTACATAAATCTCAAAGAGCAATAATTAGTTGCAGCTCTGTCATTGGTATTTAGATTTAATGCTAATGTTAGTGCCTACCATAATGTTTTTCACCCAGTTGAAGAGGCAGAAGGTGCATACTTATACCCTCAGACAGATAATCAATAAGCTGACCATATAGGATGAAATATACGATGGATTGAGTTTTGGATGAGTTGGGAGTGCATGGGAGTAGGGGGGGGGGGTCAGCAGGGCAACACCCTTACACACTATCGGAACTATTGATTGGCATTGGATCCCGGGATTGGATCCCGTATTTGTGATTGAATGAGGGCTCAAGATGAGAAAATTAATGAGAGCAAAGAAAAAGTAATGTTAACAATAGTATGAACTAAGTCTCTATATATGATTGAATATCTCTAAGGAGACCAGATTCAAAGTTAAATTGTATAGTCAGACCATGGAATAGGCTACCTCGCTATTTGCTATATATGCCAACATAGAATTGCATGGAGGCTCATGTTGCACATTCTAATTTAGTTACATTTAGGCTCCATAAGGCCATGTCCTCTCTATTGCCTTCTTGGCTCAACCCCAAACAAGCTCAATTACGTCCACAATTAAAACATTAGTCAGTTTAATGGTTCCAGTGCTATGTGTGGGCGTTGTGTTAACTAACCACTGCTCATAAACGAGGGTGCACAGTTTACTCTACAAGAATAACCCTGACCGCTAATAAGCCGCACCGGAAGTGGCCACCATTGCGCCCATGCGTGGCAGCGGTCAATGTCGTTATTTCCGGTATCGAGTAAAGGCATCGATCTCTTGGCCACCATTAGTGATTAGATGCCTGTGAAGGTATAAGGGTACGGTATAGAGGGTGTAGGGAGAAGGGTGTGCTATATGGAACGTGCGTAGCTCTGTGCTTACATTTAGCACTTAGTGCTTACTAATAGAGGTATACAGTTGTATGCCTTGTACTGAGTGTACTATTAGTTTGTCATCCATTCCCCTGATTAATTATGGCACTCAATGTTAATGAGAACTGGAACGCATCTAGGTATTTTTTTTCTGCTTAATATAAGAAGCATCACTCGCGCTTCCTTGAATATGCAGTTGAGCTATGGGTCCATAGCACTCCTTTTTTAGATGCTTAGCCTTAGTGATTGGACAACTAAGTCTAAGTTGTATATTGAATGCAATTAGAATTATAGAAAACACATTTAGGCATATTAAAAGCTTAACTCTCATCACTCACCCTTTAATGTTAGACCAAAATAGTATTAGAAAATAACCTGCACACTCTTGGTGAGAATGTTAAATACTTAATGCCATTGTTCTGACCCCATTTGAACTACGCAGTTAATCCCACATTCTCTTTGAAATCGATGGCTGATCCCTTTAATGTTAATCCGCTTTGATAATTATTAATCACTGTTGACTTAATTAGTATTTCATTACACCCTGGAGTTTAGACTCATGCACGTAGGCACACGTTCACGTGAGTGTTACAGCATAAAGGTGTACGTGTATAAGTCAGATGGTCAGAATCCAGTGCATTGTGGCACCTGGGGGAATGCTCTATTTAGAAAAGCTGTAGGAAAGAAAGATCGATTGGAAATGAAAAATTGATTTGCCGGTGTATGTCAAAGAGACATGACCTTTGTTGAGGGGATCAAGACTTGCTTCCTTCTAGGTTGGCTTAGATCGCTCCATGGCGTGATTCTAGAGCCTACTTGCACAGGCCTGGGCGAGCTGGAGGGATGGGGGTATACTTGGGGATTGGATGGGGGAGGGGGTGTGGAGCAGCTTGGCCAATGTCCAAGTATAGCCGTGGCTGTCCCTGCTATAAAATAAAGCTAGCGTGTGGCTGGCTATAGGGTATAACCCCAACTAATTACAATTTACCACTCAGCTAGAACCAGGATATAAAATGGATGAGGTGGGACGGAAGTGGGGCGGGGGCTTGTTTATCGCACTCTTTGACCTTTATTTTAGTTTTGGCCATAATTTACTTTCACTTATCCTCAACGCATTAGGTTTGATATTTACACGGACTTCCATGCTATAAATTATGGACAGATGATTGTATATAAATCACCATCTATGAAGAAATATCTCTCAAGTCACTACTTGATATTAAAGAGAATTGAAAGAATACAATCCCTTTATTAAAGCCGTTCTCTCTATTCTTTTCTTTGGCAGAACTCCATCCGGCACAATCTCTCCCTCAACAAGTGTTTCCAGAAGGTGCCCCGCCGTAAGGACGAGCCCGGTAAGGGTGGCTTCTGGCGGATAAACCCCGAGTACTCGGACATGTTCGTCAACGGCATCTTCAAGAAGCGGCGCTCCACCGGCCGAGAAACCATCACCAGTCCACCTCTCAAGAAGCTCAAGAAGGAGTCTGAGACCGAGATGGCCACATCAGCATTGACACAGGCTGTGGCCGGCCTCAGCTCTTACCCTGTAGGAGTTCAGTCCAGAGAGTTCACCCCAGAGGAGAACGCCCAACTTCGCTTAGCGCAAGGAGAAGACGACACCGACGAGACGCTGCGCGGTGACTTCAACTGGAACGCCATCTTGTACCAGGACATCGAGGTAGGCGGTGTGTCTATTAAGACCGAGGACATTATCGATGGTGAGGAGGAGAACGAGGACACAGCTGGGCCCATCATGGACCTCAGTCCGCCACCCTCCGATTCCAACTCTGAGGTGGCGCTCGAAGACTTGCTCAACTGCATCGACGACCCGGTTGACTTGAGCACCAACCCCATTGACCTGAGCATCCAAGGGGAAGGCATTAAGCCGCCAGAGTGGTGGGGGGAGAGCATGAACAAGGACCTTATGCAGCAAGTGTTCATGTCCCCTGACCATGATGATGGCACCCACAGTGGCCTCCACACCCCCCTCCACACACCCCTGGCCTCATCACCAGTACATGATGTGGACACAGACTTCTCCCATCCCTGGGCCGAGTCGCGAGCCGAGCTCGACGAGGCTATTGCCAGTTTCGATCTGGATCTGCAGAAACTATTCGATGAGGATCTCACAGGGGGCTCAGTCTTAGACTCATGAGGGCCGTCTAGATGTAGCGAAAACTTGGTCTTCACTTTGAGCGATGAATGAAAAAGAGAATAGAAAGGACTAAAAGTGTGTAGAGCGCTTCTTTTTCATGCATTGCCTCATGAACTAAATGACCTTTGTCAGCATTCTCCAAGAGGTCAACTGCTATCATCATCGTCCCAGTAGACCCATCATCATCATTCTCATCATCTTCACAATGTCAACTAAATGTATCATCATCACAAACCCAGATATCATATCACCAACATAATTGATGACGTCATCATGCAGCATACAGGGAAAGAACACTATTAGGTTAAATGAGATATTTCTCCTTATCTTGTCCTATGCCCTCCAAGCTAAGACCAACTGTGCCAAAATATCACATTATGAAAATTATCAAAAGCTTATGAACAATGAACTGGTATCAAAGAAATCACTGGTAGAGTCTAACCTGGCTCTGTCTAAACTGGTTCCGTCCAATCTGGTTCCGTCCAAACTGGTTCCGTCCAAACTGGTTCCATCCAAACTGGTTCCGTCCGCAGAGATTCTCCTCTGAAAAAGCCATTCCTCCACATATATTATGTGGGTTTAATTCTTATCTGCTGATGTCAGAAATTCAAATGAATGTATTTCTGATTCTTTTGCTGGTAGTATATGGAGTAAAGAGTAAATGCCACCAAGTTGCCCCAGGACTTTTGTTCTGATGGCAACAAGTGATTTATTTCGTGGTGGAGGGTGGGAGGTGGATTAGACACACACTGTGTGGTAGCAGAGGGGGTCAAAGTGCTCAAAACTCATCTAAATTTTAAGGATGGCATTAACATCATGTGTATGGTCCAAACCCTCAAATAACTGCTCACTGTGTCTTGTATCTTTTTCACCTGAGGGGAGAAACTTTACTCAAGCCATGAGACATTCAAACTATTTAAATATCTTATTAGTCTTGTAGAGACTTACCAAAAAGCATATCATAAAAGTTGTCACATTTTCATTGCATTCCACATTTATCATTCCTGCCCTCTCATGTGTGTCCTGCTGTAGAGGGTCTGGCGACATGTTTCATCGTAATTATTCCGTCCGCAGTCTGTTGACTGAACCAAATGTTGTACAAAGTTATGTATAGCCACCTGCTGCGTGAACACCTATTTTTATAGAGCTTAATGATGTATAAATTATGAAAAACTTGGATAACATGGCTGTCCTCTCATTATCGAGACGTGCCCGGGTTATCCTCGTTAAGCGCATGCTCATCACACGCCGGGTTTGGCTCACAATTTGTGTCATTTTTTATATGTTCCCATATTCCATCCTAAAACACTCAAATGGAGTGTGATATTATATGTATCCTTGCCAAGGGAGTTACTGTATTTGTTATAGAATGAAGGAAAGAAGGGTTATTAGTTGGTATTCAATCGCACGTTCCCCGAGAATTTATGCAAACATTGTACATCTCAAGAACTTGTGTGCTCGACGAAAGCCTTAAATATACTCACATGATAGTGTAACATTAGTCTGAAGAAAGGTCCATTGTGTGTTTATTCTATTCATTAAGCCAAATATCCCCATCTTATGGCATTAACATAAATACAAAAAGAGTAATATAGCTTTCCATGTAGCCCACATGTGGCAAAAATGGGGAAATGCAAGAAAGGTGCTGTCAAAGAAAGCAGCATTCAGTAAGAAAAAAAAAGCAGAACAGAATATGTGATGAGATGCAAGAATCAGTTTATACTTCTGATAAAAAAGAAATGAAGAGAACACATGCATAGTAAATTTGGCATCCTACACATATGAGAATTTGATTTGACTAGATGAGTATGGTCATATAAACCAAGGTGATATGTATAACTGCTGGCACTGTTAAAAGTGTGATCCACTCAGTATTTTTGTACCACCGTGCCCAGCTATTGCCATCCTCACCTGGGCGCTGTTTGCATATCATTCTGTTAGTTACAATCTCCATTTTACTGTACAGAATTATAAAGTGGACAAGTTGGTTGTAATTAGATTCATTTACCACTTAAAAAGTTGTACAAATGTGTGCTGAATGGTTTAGTAAAAATTGGTGTGTACTTTGAAAATGCAAATTACATGTAATTATTTCCCTATTTTCTAAGGGGTCCATTCTTTATCTTATACCTAATGCCTATTAATAATTATAATAAGTATTTATAGGGAGTGGGGAAGACCACTGGCTGGTTTGGGGATACCTTTGCGTATGAAGTAGGGAAAAGAAGAGTGAATGGAATTCAAGAAAAGTGTGCCAATTACTACACATGTAGTATTGACAAGACTAACTTGTTCTTGAAGACTTGTGAAGGTGACCTCTGAGTCATACTTCTTACTGTATGGAATACACAGGGTAGAAGTACCAGAAAGGTTGTATAACAGGGATTGGGCCAGTACTACTGCCAGGGCAGCTTTGGTAAGCTTATGGCGTCTAAGCTACTTAACAGTCAATAATAACCCCCTGCACTCAAGTATGACTACATTTATTTATTTTCAATGTATTTCTTATCCCCACCTTTTATGCCAACACAATTGACTACCAATGGCATGATGTTACATTAATTAATGCAAAGTAGCAATATATTCTTAAAAGAAAAAAAATTAAAGGCTATTGCTTCTTTATTTGAGATTAGTATCTCAGTTGCAGATCATGATTAAATTCTTTATGCACAAGGATGTATAGCGCATTGCTACTATCAACACGCATGTTTAAATGGGAGATTTTGACTAGAAATTAATCTTTTCATTAGCATATCGGGAAGGGAAGATATATCACTTCTCTCAATATTATGTGAAAAAATAAGAAACTGCCGATAGATGAAAAAGATTCCGATATACGAACACATTATCTACCAAAAGAAGAAATAGAAAGAAGATCAGACCCTTTTTTTGTATATTTTCTTTTCAAATTAGGTTTTCTGTTTAAAAGAATACCAAGAGTGTTAGAGTGTGTGTGTGGTGATTCAATACAGCTTGATTTAATGGTGGTTGTAAAGGATCTGCATAATATCCCAGCATGTAACTATATAATGGAGCCCGCTAACCTGCCCTGTGGGCGCACAGGAAATAAGACTAAACTATACCAAATAATAATGTTTTATTTTCGCCATGACCCTGCAGACTTTGTGGTACACCGCATGGAGTAATGTTTGTTGTTGTTGTTGAAATACATCTTCACTGCAAGTGAACTAAAAACGAGTTATCATTTGTTGTCCTCTTTTTCATGTTATACATTTAAAGCACAGTTATAAGAATCTATTTTAGTTCCTAGAAAAATCGTTATGAATAATAATAATAATAATAATAATAATATATATGTGTGTAGACTTGGGAAAACAACCCTCTTTATTAAATAAGCTTATCATATATAAATGAATTATTCAAGTATGACTTCATCGATAAGGGAAACGGGGATATATATGGGGAATCATAACAAGGCCATGCTGTTCCTATATGATGTTATTGTATGAAAAGGGAAAATGATTTTTTTTTAAAGAGGGGGCGGGGGTCTTGGAAAATGCCTGAAAAGTGATGACGTCATTCCTGAGTGGCCCCTTATGCTCTGCCCACCAAAAATTATCGTCACTCCCCCCCCCCCCCCCGCTTATGCACTCCTTACTGATGACATTATTTACACTTGCATAGATCCTAGAGCACATTCAAACATATTGATCGACAATATACGATTCATGGAATTCCGATGGCCTGGTTCCTTTGCATACCATTACATGCCCTAATTGACCCCATTACTGACTAACATGCTCCATCCCTCACACGAAATCGGAAATCAATAGAAGCTAAAACCATGGGATGATAACGTGTTAAATCCTGGATCCATTTAGAGGATTTAGAGGGTTCCCCTCATTTTGGGCCAAAATTTACTTTTTTTTTAATGTAAAATTTGGTCCAAAAGCTAGGGAGGATTTTTTCCCCAATATCGCCACCCCTCCCCTTTTTTTCAAAACCCTAGATCCGTCACTGAATTCTAAGTAGTATACGATATACAGGCCTGCGATGTGCCTATGCTGTGCCTACTCCCCACCATATTGGTTCTGATCTCGCGAGGTATAAGTACTATCCTAAAAAGCTTAGCTTTTTAGATACTGTCATGTACCAGCTCTTGGGAGGACAGAACCAAAGTAACGTGAGGATGCAGTGATTACCCCGAGGATGCTATTGATACCCGTCCTAACAGCTACATGTTTACTGTACTAGCACTATAGGAGATGAGTTATTGTTGCATAATGCTCATCCATAATCCAGTCTCAAAATCAATATGTTATCACAACAACCAGCACGTCCAATTAACCCTGACAAACCACTAAACAATGCCCATCGACCTATGCCCGACGATGTATACATTAACAGGTATATGGTATGGCTCCTGTTGAAACCCCATAAATTGGCAGTGTGCTTCCCCTCTGTCCAATGCAATAACATAATATATGAGAATACATTAGATGGGAGATCTATAGTATAGGCTATAATTATACTACTATCAATAGTAGCATGCGGGCATTTTCGCTAAAAATAAAATTGGGAAATTATTTTGGTCTCTCCCCCTCAATTGAGACTCAAATTTGTCCCTAATGCTATAGACTTGCTATAGAGTGTCAGATTATGCGATGGAAATAACTTTTGAAATCGAATTTAAGCTATGCGTATTTCAGTAATTGATCAAATTAAAAGGCCTAAAAATCATGAGGCAGAGTAAAGGGGGAACGACTGTTCAAAGTCAGGCCACAACATTTTGTACTTGGCAGGACATCAGAAAGGCATGTAAATACGCTGTGCAGTAGGATTAGTGGGATTACTCTTAGTCCATCCAAAGACCCTACATTCCAATGCGTTTGGACACATCAAAATTAGGAGAATACTACCTCGATTTCCAATGACTATCGAAAATAGTCAGGTTATATGCTCCCTTTTATACCTTTTGGGGAAACGGGCAAATTTCACCTGCTCCCAGCGAACACGCATGTGCATGTACAGAAAATAGAAGCCCTGTGGTTAAGATATCATAACTATTTCTATTGCCTGCATTGCGCCCACAATCGAGTAAAACATCATTTTATGACATCCTTCTTTGGACGTGATATGCAATTTCCAACGACAGACATAGTTTTTTCCATTACATTCCATATTGACAGTCCTATTTATTCTATAATGACCAGTTAGATCACTGCATAATTGAGTCGTCAATCTAGTCTTACATTTAGAGTCAGCCATAACTGTATCCTACATAAATGAATTCTTTCGGCAATTATTATGGTCAAATTAACATAATCTAAAACTGATATGATAAATGCTGTACACCTGATCATCAGTTTAAGGGATAACTCAGTCCCTTTGCAGCAACACACCGTATTTCCTCGTATATAAACCCGGGCTTACATTGATTTTAAATGGGTAATTGACCCGGTTTATAAACGGGCCGGATTATATTCGATGCAGGTTTGTATTCATTTGATCTCCCCTTTAAATCGTATAACGATCCACTCCGGCAGTCTGCTTAACGTTCTCAGGTATATACTTTATCTTTAGATATTTTTTTCTGGACAATTCTAATGATTAGATCTCCAATACATGTATCATGATGGATTTATACATCGCCTTTCTTTAAAGTGTTCATATAGATTAAAGGATGGTACTATGGCTTTTTACATATTTAGAATAATCATGGAAATATTTTGATTAGAAATGAAGTTGTGACCATCTGAGGATATCTATAATTATTAGCTTTGCGCTCAATAACATGCCGGCTTCTATTCGGGCCCAGCTTATAGTAGAGGAAGGAGGCATTTACACTCAGCTTTTAAACGGGACAGAAGTACACTCGATGCCCGAGTTATAATATATCATATTATGTTATAGGATCCTCACACATTTAAATACATTACCGGCCTTTACTGATCCCATGCCGTGCTTTAAGAAGTGGAATGGAGTTCCATGCTGTGCCATTATATCACATAAATGTTCATCACACAGAGTGCTATAGATATCTACATCGCAGCTATACAACATTGCATGAACATCAAATAGCACAAGCTTCATCCAGCCATATACAATGTAGCATTACATCAATCTGCTGGTTTAGTAGTGTATAGTGTTGGCTCCAAGTGGTTTGGATCACAGGTATGATGAATATAGTGTTATGGATCATATTAACCCTTGATGTTCACAGTGCGCTGATTTGTCAGCATGATGCATGAATGCACCTCTAGCAAGTAACTCGCCAGTGCTGCCTTCTGTAATAATACATGTATAATGTCCAGTCTTTGCGAAAACTTTTTCATCCCGCAGGACATTCGGTCCTGCAAATTTTCAATGTTGCAGGACCGGCTACATTTTTGAAGGACCATATAGCCACATATCTGACAATTTCTGCATTTCAAGTATAGAAAAGCCAAAATGTGACTGGACATTCTGTCCTGCTACACTTGTGAATCTGCTGGACCGGTGGCATTTTAGAAGGACATTGCCACTGTCCTGCATGTTTTCGCAAAGACTGCCCCCCCTCTCCCCACGGTCATGAAAGACTAGAAAAGTTCCATCCTAGCCAACCTGAAAATATAGACAAGCTACTTGCCAGTTTATGCTACTTGTAAATCGGACATTATTTAGGTCACTAGAGAGAACGTATTTTATAGCTCATTCTAAATATACACTGTAAAAAATAACCGTTGAAATTACGGAGAATCAATGCTAAATTTGACGGTGTATCACCGTAATTGTGATTTACGGTGAGACACTGTAAAACTTATTACTTTCACATTGAACATCCGTAAACCAGTACAGTGAAACAATGTTTTTTCATTTACGGTGAATCTCACGTTAAAAGTTTGCTCACCAGGTGGCAGCTTGATTTGATAGAGAGACTTTAGTGGAAGCTATCAACCAAAAACCATACATAATTGTGTTAGATTTATAAAGATATCCAAATATCTCATTAATGATACAGTCAAAATTAAGCCTTTGGCATATCAAAGATAAAAAATATATAATTTCCTTTTTTTAGACCCTGGACACTAGTACGAATAGTATAAACACCCATGTTGTGGTAATTAGAACTATACATATTGAGCCTGTTGTCAGAGTTTCTTTGTAACAATCCTAGAGTACCTTTTGCTCATGGATTGTAATTGTATATTGCTATGAGGCATTCAATTATGCTTCTCAGGCCTAATATATGTATACAGGCCTGGAATTAAGGTGATATTATGAAATATACAACAATGAATCCAGAAACAATTATAATCATCATTGAATAGCAGAGAATCACCGTATAACAATGATGAATCACCGCAAAAATACAACGGGAAAGGCCTGTAAAATTTACAAGGGAAAGCAAAATACGGTGACCGTAAAAAATATGGGAAACGGTCGGCATTCAGTGATGCCAGTGATTCACCATAATTTTTACGGGATATTTTTTACAGTGTAGTTTTGCATGAAGATGAAGTCATTATTTGCATCTTGCTTCATGCAATTCCACCAAGTTCTACCACTGAGTCCATGAAGTTCCATCATATTCAAAAAGCGAACGTCCTCGCAACGAGAGCTATATTCATGGCCCTGAGTCTATGTATGACATCATTTGACTTTAGATGCTCCTCTCGGTTTCTTATGGGCTTAACATGTACATATAACGTGTGTGCTGGGAGACGTGTGATCTAGTATGCACGCAGGTGTGTCGGTAAAGAAAATAAGGTCTCCATACATTTAGGAATTTATAGGCTATAGGGTAGTATATAGAACGCATTTTATGTTTTCTAGAACTCTCCCTTGGTCCTCGCGAATCAATGGAAACCTTCCACATGATCGGGAGGGGGGGGGGGGGGTAGCCTGTAGGCCTGTAGAGGGCGATCGGTGCTTGGAGTAAGAACCTAAATATCCCCCATATCCGCCGTATACCTGTCCATGTCAGATTTAGGCATTGATACCTAAAGGGACTGAAGATCGCCCAGGTAAATCATCAGAGGATCCAATCAATTCCCTGATCACCTGATCGACCTGTTTGGGCCTCATTGATCGGCGTCAGACCCCGAACACCTGGAGGCAGTCAGTGAGGATCCGCAATGTGGCCGGAGGTTAACACTTTAAGGGCCGCATACTGACTTAATGCCTTATAAATGTCCTTGGTCGTCATAATGTCTGGCGAGCAGCCCTGCCGACCAACTCGCCAATGCTGCATCCAAGCATCATGTCGACCATACAGGATTGATACACTCCTGAAGTGTATCAATCTGGTGCTACATTCACGCAGTATGCCGACCCGACCAAGGACATATCAGGTTAAAGCAGTTGGCGGTCCCTAAAGGGTTAAACCCTTTGAGGACGACATGGTGCCTCACTGCCTTATGGATATTTGTCGACATTATTGCATTAACACATTGTTGGCGAGTAACTCGCCAGTGCTACATTGGTGTCTTGTGGATCGACATTCAGTCTCTGCGAAAACATGCAGGACAGTGGCAATGTCCTTCTAAAATGCCACCGGTCCAGCAGATTCACAAGTGTAGCAGGACCGAATGTCCAGTCACATTTTGGCTTTTCTATACTTAAAATGCAGAAATGGTCAGATATGTGGCTATCCGGTCCTCCAAAAATGTAGCCGGTCCTTCAACATTGAAAATTTGCAGGACCGAATGTCCTGTGGGACGAAAAAGTTTTCGCAAAGACTGGGGGGGGGGGGGGGGGTCGTGGAACCGTAGACGCCCCCCGGTCACCAGTCTCGGGCCCGACTGTACGTCACGGGCCTGGTACATGCAGTAGTAACATCTTATGCCTACCTACAATAATCAGTATAATTGGGAAACACCCTCCAAACAGAACTTAAGAATGACATAAGTTAGAAATGTGTGTTTCCCGGTGAAAGCACAAGCTGTATATACAAGACAATAATACAGACATGGGGGGTTCTAGAGAATAGGGAATGTTCCTATAGTGACATGTTCAATGGTGATGTGTATTTCCAGAGGTTTACTTTTGCAAATAACCAGAAATTCCACAACTAGAATGAAAAGATGTATTTCTTGAGCTTCACTACAAGAAATGAGAGAGAATATGACACAAGAAAATTTTCAAAAAACGTTCTGGAAACGTTCTAATATTCTCGAGTTTTGACACGAGAATGGCACGCGTTCCGTCCTAGATTTTGTTTGCAGGGCATGCATACTACACCTATTTAATTCAGTTAAAGAGACCAGCACAAGACAGCAGTGGCGGGTCAATGCAGATTTGAAAACGGCAGGGATTGATGGCGCCATTGAAAAAATTGCCTTGACAACCTCTGGACACATTTCACATAAAAACACATACGTTTTCAAAATATTTCTAAATCTGTCACTGATCCATTGTTTAATAGGTCTTCAGGAGTGTGCCTAACCTCGGAATGAGGCCTGTGGTATGGTATTAGCATGCAGTGTTATATACCTCCACTGTGACTGTGTCCCAGGCCTGTTCCCACAAGAATACCACAAAAACTGTGAATTAGGTAACATGCGAATACATAATAAGAGAGTTCGAAAAGGTCACAATTAAATGCACCTTACCCCCCCCCCCCTTTTCAATATAGAAGGATGCCCCACTAAGGACGCCTAAGGAAAACTCCTTTTTTTCCTTCTGATTTTTGATGAAAGACATGATAAAAGTGGACAAATATTGGCATATTTGGTGTCAAATTAAAGCGTATATTGACAGCAAAGCAATGGAATAAAAATAGCTTGCACTTTCCCCACTTTCAAAGATCAATAAATTCTTAACTAATAAAATGTGAATTTCGGTCACCAAAAATGTGTTTCATCCTATACCATTTAGCCTGCGGATTAAAAAAAGAAGCCACATCGTCAGATTTTTCAGGCATTGGTGATGAGAAACCACTTTTCTTTTTGGAGTGGCCCAAGTTATCCAGAATTCTATCACGCTTAGAACTCTTTACCAAACTGCATTGCCATAACGCGAACTTCTTTCATTGCCAGTTGCCTTACAACTGCTCAATAACCTGTTCTTTTCTAATTCAAATTTATTTCTTCACATATTTACTCCATTCTGTTCAATGGCCGGGTACCGCTTTCAGTTCCGTAAGTTTATATATAAAGGTATGGATTGATATAGGTTCATACCTCTTAACTCCACTTGAAATCAATTTGCCATGAGGAAAAAAAGCACATAATTAACTGATAAACACTACCGCATCAGGGCCTTCATGCACAACAACTCAAAGATTGATAAGTTGTATATCAATCTAGGGTAAGCTCACCTATTTCCGTCCTACCACCATGTGTCGACCACCTACTGCATCATATTGTCATGTTCCTATGCTACATAGAGTATTAATGCTTTATTGGGAGGGAAATTGAAGTTTTGGTGCAATCTTTTGTACCATTATACTTTGCTCATTTCCTTAGTATATTATACATATAATGCACTGAAGTAAGACTGTATGACCTGTTTTGGTGTCAGAGAAAACAGGACTTGTCCATAAATGTCTGACTTTAGTGCTTGGTTGTACCCATTTTCTTTCACCAATTTGATGTTTCATTATTTTATATGAATGGATACATATCTAATAAGCATTAATCAAATGCATTTTTACGAGAATATCTTTATGAATCAATTTTAGAAGGTATCCATCCAAACCAAGAGATTTCACCATAAAGCGACCCCAATTTCACCATAAGGCGACCTCTATCTATAGTGTGTTAGCTGGACCCCCAGAGTAAGGGGGATTCTGCAAGGAATTCATGCATATATACCAACTTTTGAGACTATGAGATGATCAATAAAAAGCGAGACGAATCGGGAAATAATGAATCAATATAATTCTACTATCATTTTCCTTTGCAAATTTAGTTAGTCTGCATATAGATCTAGATGGCTTCACAATATTCTGATTGAGTTAAGACTGGTCGACTCTAAGTCAAT
This sequence comes from Harmothoe impar, assembly GCA_947462335.1. Lineage (NCBI taxonomy): Eukaryota > Metazoa > Annelida > Polychaeta > Phyllodocida > Polynoidae > Harmothoe > Harmothoe impar. The sequence goes on from OX381706.1 coordinate 62,976,697, forward strand.
TTTGGTCGACATTGAGTGAAAATCGGCCTTCTGAGATTTTATAATGTAAGGGCAAAGATGTACATAAAATATTTCTTATGAATTTAAAAAACACAATTATTTGAGATTGTTGAATCATAATCTGTTGTCCAGTACAAAATGTATGTTGCCATACCTATATTACATAACATTATCCAGTATCCTGTGATGGTCATGGAAAACTGTGACGGGAAGGGTCGACTTATGGTGAATGTACCCTACATTACCTTTAAAAGAATAATTCTCGGTAAACATTTTTCAAATAAGTTTTTACTTTATTATTCACTCACTCTCTGTCTGAACCTGAACAGAAAACCAAGATCATGCATGTACTGTGGCACCATTTTGACAATCAACTATATAGGGTATAAACATCCAGGGTCTTCACTGTCTAGACATGGCCTATTAGTATAAGCCCGGTATGTACACGTCCCCCATAACCCTACCTGCATACACCGATACCCGACCTTCCTCCAGCCCCTGACCCCTCCAGTAACCCGCCCTCTGCGTGTTGCGACGTGTTCTGTTTGTGACGTCATCATCATGGGGGGACATTCCAGGGTCGTCAGGGGTCGGCGGGATGGGTGGACACTGGACCCCTCTCCTGGGTCAGAGGTGGCCACAACTCACTCCCACACACCCTGGAGTAGAGGTCATTAGGCGACGTGACCAGGTATAGAGGACCCAGGAGATTTATGGAGAGACACGCGTTGGTCTACGTGGCTACCAACTTGTGCATGTTTCTATCACTATAGACTTGAGCCCATATAAACTGGGAAATGTGTTTCTTTTTTTAATGATTGTTTTTCCATGTTTCTCCCACCCCTTTATTTGTTGTAACCACAACCACTCTATTTTCCCCAGGAATGGGGCAACAGAAGCGTTGAATCAAGTGGAAGGGCGGGGGGTAATTTTGACCCCTACACTGTAAAAAATAGATGTACTTTTTACAGATTCACTCTGTAAAATTTAACGCTGATTCACCGTTATTTGGAATACAATGAAGCATCGTAAATATCAGCCATTTCACAGTGGATCCTTGTTAAATGCTAACCTGGTTTGGATTACAATGATTTAACGTAAATTCATCTTCTAATGTCAAATCCCAGAGGGAGCCACATATAGTGGATCCTGCCATAGATGGGTGGCCTGGTTTGTAAGAAGATTTTTCTGGAGAGTGTGAGCCCTTGAAGTGGAGTATGCATGTTGAAATAATAGTAATTTTCAATTAATCTATATGTTTGACAATTTAACAATTCAATCTTGTAATAGGTCTGACAAAATACCATGATCACTTGATAATATCCAGAAGATAGTAGCTGTATGGCCATGGCTAGTATGCAAGTCAGATCGCCAGTGTCGAAGTCAAAGTATGGCTTATCTGTAAGTTTTTAGATGTATACTACAGAAACTAAAGTCACCATAATCAGACTCCCTGTGAGGCTTAGAGAATATTCCCAAAGTCTGTAATAGCACTGGCAATAACTCTGAATCTCTGTATAATTCGAATACTCTGAATCTATTAATCATGATTCTACATAAAATTAACGGTGATTCAACGTAAAATTAACGGTGACCATCACTGTTAAAAAAACGGTGAAAGTTATGTCCCAAAAGTTGCCGGTGATTCACCGTTATTTTGACGACATTTTTTTACAGTGTAGGGAGAGCAGAGACGTGTAAAACAAAACTATGTAGCAGTAGGGACTATATTTTGGAATAGTTGTCTAAGGAACAACAACAAAAAATATATTTCAGAGCCTGAGCATTAATGTACAATTTTGGTAATGGTGATGGTCCGGCACTCGATGGGGTCATTGAATCACAGTTATTTCTATGGAATCGTGTCTATAGTGAAACATGACTACTCCCGTGTCTGATGCCCATCCCCTTATACTGGATTTTACCCACGTCAATACTTTGGGCATTGTCATTCAGCTTATGCAATCTACATCAGCACGACGTGTATAACTTCCTGGATACACGTTATTCCAGATGATACGGTTGATATGTACTAATATGTCAATTGGTGAGATATGCATCCTTGTGAAGATGTCACTGCACCTACTGATATGGCTTATTATCAAAGATATCTCCTACTTGTACACATATATGTATCGTTGAACAAGGGTTAGGCTGATACATGGTACATGTACTATAAGGGTCCTTGAAGCACGTGCTCCAATGAGTGTGAAATCAGTATATTACTTTTGTACAGTGACGTTATACTACACCGTAACACAGTGTAGGGCAAGGGGACACAATTTTATTTCGCCATTATTATTGTCAATTTTGATTAATTTTCCCCTTTTATCCCCCAGGTGGATTGACATTTCCTGTCACCCATTTCTGTTGTTACAAATATATATCAATCTCCAAATCTACAATATCAAGAGACATTTATAGTGTAGATGCATGCAGCTATATTTACATTTGCTGTATTTCTCTATGGTGTGTTGAAAATGGGCTATTCGATACATGTGCTTATACATGTAATAGAAGGTGAATTGAAAAATAAACTTCAGATGTTACATGCACCCACCGTATAGGTATATGAATGAACTGAGGCTTCCATCTTGGTATACTTTAGCTGCAGCCTCGACTGCAGCACTGGCCCATGGCCAACACTATGGTATCATTATTAATGCAAATTCCAATCGCCAGTACATTCTAAGAACTCATGAATTGAGGCGCGTCTAAATGCTGATGCTTATAATGTATAGCAAATTAAACAGTTTTTTTGGACCTACTCCAATTTGAGATGTTGATGAATGGTGTGGCGTTTGACATAGGTGAAATCTAGCTATATTTATTTCGATGGGCATCATTCTTTATGGTCTGATATAGATATGGTATAAAATTAGCTTTAGAGTAGCATTTTAATGTGTTAATAATCTAATAATTTCATTTCTGTTCACATGGCTGTATATACTCGTGTAAACGCGATAAAATGTTCTAATAATTTTATATATGTATTCATGTATGGTAATCAACACATGATACCATGGGACATTTACTGGTGTTTAACGGTGTATTACATTTCTCGTGACTTTGGGAATCATCTCATCATAGAGCACTCGTCCTGGAATGCATCGTGATGATTCATATATCTTATTCATTTCAAGCAGTAGCATTGCAACTTGTCAGGAAGGACCATAGTGGGAAATTGCTTGTACATGTATAACAAGATTCTCGTGACCATGCGTCCTGATACGTCTCATGACGTCAATACCTGTAACATTCTAGACGTAGACCCTGTGGTCAATGATAGTCAGGGCAGCCAAGCAGGACGCCACAGCTTGCATTATTCACGTACCCTCTATATACACCCCATCTACCCTCTCCATCCCCAGACCTTTAAGGGACGCATAGGGCTTACATGTGTTATACCCTTGGTCAGGATGATGCATTCATACGGCGGATGAGGAATACATAAGTGACATGACCGTCGCGTTTCAGGGCCGGATATTGAATAAACGCCTGTTTTGTATAAGCGCTGGGGGTATGAGGGTTATGAAATTACTTTTTAGTCTTAAGCACTAAAACTGGATCTTGAATAAGCGCCTGTCTTGTAAAAGCGCCGGGGTAAACACCCCTCCAAAGTTATAAGCGCCGGGGCGCTTAAACACGACGGTCCGGTATAGGGTGTTTCTTAAAATCGACATGGGGCAGGGTCTTAGAGAAGACATGGGATGTTGGGATTCAAGAGATAGGTGACATGGCCATTTCTTAAAATCGAGCTCCCCCCCCGCCCCCATCTATACCCCCATCAAAGGGCTAGCTGCACCCATGCACCCAGCCTCGTTATAGCTCGACAACAATACCAATAACACTCGAGCGGAAGGAGCGGATCCCTGCTTCCGGGTCAGGAATCAGTCTCCAAGCTTGGTTACAATCCTCTAACTCAAAAAAATGAAAGAAAATGAAAGGTGTCTTGCTAGAAACTCGATTATGTACATACTGTATATATTGTAATAAGACCAGACTCAATGCTCTGACTATTGATCAAATGGTATAGATTTGGTGGCATTGGTGTGTCTGTACTTTCATGATTTATAAGCTGGCATATACAATCTATTGGCGTGTGGTCATTATTGCACCTAAAATGTAAAATATAAACTAAAAGAAAAACACCCGAGTGTGTCGATGTGGACGAGAAAGAGAGCTCACAGCAGAAGGAATTATTTAGATGTGAAGAAACGTGTAGCTCCTCACTCAATGTAAAGGTTATGTAGCCGGTGATATATTGATAGAATTAGGTTGTTGGTGTGTCCTCGAGTCCATATCTGGGCCCCGGGACGGCACCTCAAGAGGCCCCGCAGGTACAAAAACAGATAAATGAAGACAAGGGGGAAACAAACGCTCTAGCTTTTGCTCAGTTAGCACCTTTACATAGACGTTCACTATTAAACGTATCATATCTTAAAAACACACTCACATTTAAAGCATGGTAACACAATAACTTATTATTACGTTAATCACAAACATGTTCAAAATATAACTACATGTACTTGTGAATAAATAAACAACAAGTATAAACTACAAATAGATAACCCGACTGAGGTGAATGGTGCCTTAATTAATTCAACGCTGATTAAATAGTGTCCCAGGCTTAACCTTAACTAATACATGAGAGCGATATTTGGCATCAACCCACCTTGCTCAGCAAAACTGAACCAACCTCAATTTTATTTTCGTTTTCTGGGAAAAAATTCTGGGGTTAGGGCGGGGGTATCCTAGAATTCCTATACAGTCGAGGCAAAGGCCCTAAAAGGGAAAAAAAACTCCCATATACCTCAAATCTTTGGACCATTTTGATTACCTCAAACACACTTTTTACATGTATTTATTTGGCTGTGTTAGGTTCCCTATAATGGACATTCATTGTGCCTTAATGCCTTTGTTCCTGTACTAGGGGTGCAGCCAGTCTACTATTGATTACCGATGGGCGGTCAACAGCCCTGTGTATTGATGATGGATTAGTCCTGATTTAGTAATTAGTACCGCCTGTAAACCGATTGTGCCATTGACTCCCCCTATACACTGTCCTGTATATAGCTCTCTATGACGTGTGTGTCGAGGGGGTGGGTGGGTAGGGGGGGGGGGGGCATCTGAACATGATTGTATAGACTTAAGACACGAATGTGGTTGTTTCCTTGAGCTGCCTCTTTGGGAATGGGTTATTTTCGCTCCAGACATGTAGGGTCAGTAGTTGGGAGGTTTAAAAGCTGACTTTACTCTACTGTTATTGGCAATCGTACTAACGGTATTTTGGTGTTTGGTGGACCCCCCCCCCTTTTCAAATTCCTGGGTCCGCCCCTGCTTGCCCCCCCCCCCCCCAAAAAAAAAAAATCACAAAAAACAAACAGGAAGAAGAGAAAAGAAAGGAGAAGAAAAGAGATATAGAGATTGTAGAGTATGATTCAAAAGGCCTGAGGGGGGGGGGGGGGGGCTGAGTGTCCTAAAATGTGTGAGAATGTACCATTTCAAGTCTAGATCAACAACACTTCGCTCGTGGGAAACAAACAGACAGTGACTCCGGGTTGACCAGGTTTGCCCTCCCCCCCGTACTCTAGACAATCCTGGATCCGCCACTGCAATATACGTTTTCTAAGTAACTCTCAAAGCACTTCAGGATGCCAGTATATTCTGTGTGTCAAATAAAGGAATATTTCAATTATCTCATTTTATAAATTGATGCTGTTGGCCAGGCCATTAAGGGAGTCCATAATACTCCTACAATGGCCCAATATCTCATGAATGGGCTTACAGGACTGAATGCATCACAGTGCAGTTGTAAACATGTCTATAATTAATCAGTAATCCCTCATAAGCCAGTTTATTGCACCACCGTGCGAGTTATCCCACTCTCCAAACACGGGCATTTCAGGATACATTGAAAAGCAGGTTAACTTGAATGATGCATACCCCGGTGGTGTGAATGTGGATGTGAAATTTGTGGATTTGCCCAGATTATTATGCAATTTCAAGACAGTTGTGTGAAAATTTCTTGGTGTAGGTCAACTTACTCGTTTATTCAAATGTATTAAAGTAACATGATCCGATTTTCTTTCATATTTTAAATCCTGCTTAAATGTGTTTCAAATGTTAGTCTAATATCATATTGGAGGATAGTGGCCCAAGTATAGTATTTTACAGTATATTCTCAATGGGGGAATTATAGCGTGCACTCCAAAATGAGTAAATTGTGCCATAATCTGATAATTAGTCAAATTTTAAGGTGGGTCGCTACCCTTTGATGAAAGTTAACAGAATGTCTCTATTTTTTTTACTACAGACAGTCTGAATCATATAGAATCGGAAAATGAAAAGAAAAATGGGGGGTCCCGACCTACTTTTTTAGATACAGAATTTTGAAAAAATTTAGTTATTTGATTTTTCTCTAAAAACGAGAAAAAAGGGTGAAAACTTCAATATTTTTTTAGATATCAACCATTATGCACAGAAATGTAAAACTTCACATGTGAAAAGCCTATATGTTCCACTTCACTGCAAAAATAATTTTACAGTTGTATGCCCTGGCATTGAGTTTGTGACGTGTATTTATTTCATGAATGATTTTCAAAATACAACAATATCAAAATTTACATGTGTGAGTAACTTCCAGTTTGCAAATTTGGTTAATTCATACTGCATTGCTGGTGTTAGCTTTAGTACCATGGCCATATGATGCCATATTTCTGGGTAAAAATATGATAATTCGGGAAAGAATAGGAATAAATTGCTATTATTTTGTAGCCTTATTGGCTAAAATTAGTATTCATAATTAATAGATTTGTTTAAACTAGAAAATAGATCATTTGCTAAGGGAGTGGTCATATTTTAACAACAGGGGGGGTTGGTGGATTTGGGGGGGATCAAAAAAATTTGGACCCCTTGAAGGGGGGGGACCAAAAAAATTTGGACCCCTCTTGAGGGGGGACCAAAAAAATTGCACCCCTTTTTAGCGGAAAAGCCTGCGCGTTACTATAGCTCAAAGGGGTCGGCCGCGCTCAATTTCAACTTGCCTGAGGGGGGGGGAACCAAAAAAATTTCGACCCCTCCCATGGGGGGGACCAAAAAAATTTCGACCCGCTCCCGCGAAAAACCACCAACCCCACCTGTTGTTAAAAAATGACCACTCCCTAACATATGAAAGTGATTTTATTAGGGGATCCCAAGCATATTTTTAGTTTTTTTGGCCTTTGAAGTTAAAAAATAGAGCAAAATCGGTTTAAATCTTATATTTAAAGCTAAAAATAAAGTGTGAACTGGCTAGAATCAGGGTTGAAAATGGCTACAATGTATACCCTTGGTTATTTTAAGTAACTTAATGAGATCTATTTCATTCTAGATGATGATTTAATGGTAAATAGTTTCAATGTTCTAACTTTTGATAAAAATGGCAAATATCATTGGCTACAAATATATCAAATATTCAAAGTTCAATAAAACGCTCAATTTTGCTTGAAATTTCCCAATTTTTTAAGATGGCTTAGTCAGCATTTATATGTAGCAGAATATGTAATATTAGCTCATTCTGATACATTTAAGCTATATGCGCAGATACCTGCGCAGTGGGCTCATATTCAAGAGGTAGCGATCCACCTTAAGCTGAATCCTAGGGAATGAGATCAAATAAAGTAGTTAGCGAAGGAAGTATGGTCATATGAAACATTCTGGTTAATTTTAAACAAAGTCGATTTTTGAGCCCTAATCATCGGACCATATCACTTTAAAGTCCATGATTTAGGGATTATTTTGGGATTACAATTATCAATTATTAGATGTTCCCACTCCCGTTATAAAAGTATCTACACCATTGCAGTATACATGTAAACACATATGATGTTAATACGGCCTATGATGTGCAGTAAAACTGTTGACATGGATTCTCAGTTGGGTTCAAGTGTTTGTAACATTGCCCCCACACACCACTAAGTACATGTACTATATCTACCTGTGATAACACTGGAGTGTGAACAGATGGGGTTTTTCATATCCAACCTGCCAGGTCTGGGTTCAGAGGGGAATGTAAATGTGGCGGATCCAGGATTGTCTAAAGGGGTGGGGGGCGGGGGGCAAACCTGGCCAACCAGGAGTTGCTACATATGTGTTTCCCGCGTGCGAAGCGCATTAGGTAATATACTAGGGGGTTTGGGGGCATGCCTCCCAGAAAATGTTGTTGATCTAGACTTAAAATGGTTTTTTTAGGAACATATATTTCAAGACTCAGCCCCTCCCCCCATCCAGATCAGAGACCCTCAGTCAGGCCCCATGAATAATCTCTTTATATCTTTATCTCTTTCCCTCTTTTCTTCTCTCATTCTTCCTCCCCCCCCCTTTTTTTTTGGGGGGGGGGGGATCCGCCAATGTGAATTCTGATAAAGGTATATATATATATATATATATATATATATATATATATATATATATATATATATATATATATATATATAATATATAATATATAATTTCAAGGTCAGTTTTGAGTCTAGAGGAACACCAAGGTAGGTGTATACCGACACACACTCCAGTTCAGCGCCACCTAAGTTGACCCTAATAGGTCCTGTCAGGGGACTCCGACTGCAAGAGGCGTACAATACACACTTGCTCTTTTTCACGTTGATTGTGAGCTTTGAGGATTCGCACCACTCAGACACTCTGGTCAGCGTTTGCTGCAACCTGTCCTCTGTCTTTTCAACTTTCCTGTCTGAGGTGTATAGGGCAATGTCATCTGCGTACATGATCACATTCACTCCCTCACCAACACTGTTGACCACCGAATTGATGTAGTACACGAACAGGAGGGGCCCCAAGACTGAGCCCTGGGGAACCCCTGTCCCAACACTAGCCCTTTTTGAACTGGTTTCACCAAAGCATGTCTTTTGGGTCCTGTTGGTCAAGTAGTCCGACAGCCACGCCAAGTTGGGTTTTGTCAGACCTAGACCTTTGAGCTTCCCTTTCAACAAGCCATGGTGCACACAGTCAAAGGCTTTTCTTAAATCTAAGTAGGCCACCCCTGTGTACTTGCCCTGATCCTTTGCCTCACAAACATCGTTCACCAGTCTGTATACAGCATCCACTGTTCCCTTACCAGGCTGATAGCCATACTGTTGTTTGCTCAGGCCTCCAGCAGCATCTATTGCAGAGCTCAGATGTATATGCATCAGCCGTTCTGCAATCTTTGAAGGCATACTGAGCAAAGAGATAGGTCTCCAGTTGCTCACGTCAGTCTTGTCACCCGCTTTTGGTATGGGAGTCACTCTTGCATCCTTCCAGACCTTCGGGAATATCCCTTTGTCAAATAAGTTCTGCAATAGACCACTGAATTGCGGCACTATACATAGTAGAGCATGTTTTAAGACATCAGGCCTGATATTTGGCAGGCCGGAGGTCTTTGACGTGCTTACTTCTCTCAGGAGTAACTCTACCAGGGGTTCAGAGACAGAAAGTGCAGCCACTGTAGGCTCGTATGTTTCGTCTGGGGGAACGTAGTTGTCTGCAACAGGGTCCTGGGCAAACTTTGAATTGAGAACTGTACCAATAGTGGCAAAGTAATCATTTATGTAGTCAGGGGACTCCGTCGGGGGGATTGTGTCTCCAGAATCCTTGTCTTTCATAGTCGGCGCCATGCCTTTGGTAGACCCTTTGAACAATTTGTTGACCTCCCGCCAAAACTCTTTTGGGTCGTTCTCGCATGAGGCTATCATGCTTTTGACCGACCTTGCTTTTGCATAGCCACATAGGTGGTTGATTTTGTTTCGGAGTGCCCGGATCACTTTGTACAAACCTACATCTTTTGTGCGTCGGTGGAGGCGGACCAGATTGTCTCGCTCAGAAATATACTCTAGAATTTCAGGCGTCATCCAATCCTTTGATCCCGCCCTGATGAATATTTCCTTCAAAGGACAGTGGTAGTCCAAGAACAAGTCTATATGTTCATGGATGAAATCCCACTGTTCATCAGGACTCTCCAGCTGCCAGTACAGGTCCCAGTCTGCCTCCAGCATCCATTCAGTCAGTTCTTCAGCATCATAGCTTCTATAGTTGCAGGCAACCATAGTACTGCTAGATTTTTCATGTACAGTACGCTGTTTGATGCCGAAGACTGGTAGATGGTCACTCATGAGAGCAGATAGTACCCCTGACTGGACAACGTCATCAGAGTCAGTCAAGATATGGTCTATACAGGACACTTTTCTACCCCAAGGTCTTGTACAACTATTGATGATGATTCTGAGTCCCAGTTCCCGACATCTGTCTACCAGCCTTTTACTGTAGACATTGTCAGGGGTGAGTGTGTTGATGTTGATATCACCCAAGAACCAGCGCTCATGTCCGGCAGCATCAACACTCAGTGACACCCTCTCCAGGTAATCCAGGAACCCTTTCAGGTTCCCATCAGGTGGCCTGTAGAGAGTAGTCACCAACATGGGCCGGCTTCCGACACGGCGGTAACTCAGTGTGAGACTCTCAACATCAGCACTCATTTCGGACAGCTCAGGCATGAATATGCAGTGGCTAACTAGGTGGTCACTGACATAGCACATGACTCCTCCCCCTGCCTTTTTAGTTGCAGTTTTGGGACGGTCCATTCTGAACAATGTCTTGCCCGGCCATTGCAGCAGACTCTCGTTATACCCATCATGTAACCAGCTCTCACTAACTGTAATGAAGTCAAAATCCCCAAATAGTTTGAAAAATTGATGTCTCTTTCTGTAGAAGCTTCTGACATTGAGGTGCATCAGCTTCAGACCCTTCTGGTCAACAACTTTCTTAATACTAAATGACATCTTGTTAAGATTACAAGATTAGTGATAGGAGGAGAAGAGTAAGGTTGATCTGATATGCACTAACGCAGTGCCAACCAGGTGAAAAGTCTTTAGTATATGTGTGCTGCTATACTGAGCAACTCACTGAATACAAAGACTTGGATGTATAGTTTTACTAGAATGTCATTGACATTGACTTCTGTGACTTGAATTCAAATATACGATAGTAGGGAGACTCCGCGTATTAACATTTGCGAGCAGCTCTATTAGCCTGACGTGATACAACCGATGTACTTTCACAAATATAACGCCATGTGCTATGACCATTCACACACAACACACATTTGTACGTAGACAAGACAAAATAGTATTGGTAGATTAACGCACCTGACCTAGGTATATCAATTTTATCAATATTTTGAAACAGGAATGTTCAGAAGGTTTTAATCATACTAGTATGTGGGGACTAGTATCCACAGTCCAAGCCTATGACCATTAGGGATCTGGGAGAACGTTGACATCCATGGAAGAATTATACTTCCTATGTACCCAACACCCCCTCCATTCCAAATTGATGTTGATATAAACTCGGTGAAGGATCTTATGTGTTTAAACGTAAAAAATCAAGCCAAAAAAGGTCAAATTTGGCCAGAAGTCCCCCCCCCCTCAACGTTGAAACTTCTCCGACGCTATGCAAGACAGGGCCCAAGACAGGCGCTTAATCAAGATCGATTTTTAGTGCTTAAACATATACATGCATATTCCACTACTAGTATTTATAACGTTACAAGTGACCCCCTGAGACTTGCCATGTGTTAGGAACAACTGCTACTATGATGAAGTATGCATATGTCAGTTATTGACCGTGCCACATATTGTGAGCTTAATGCCATGGCCTCTCTGACTCCCCCTGTAGCATTACTGGAAGGTCTCACCTGGAATAGCCCCTGATCAATACTAATTACCAATACCTAATCACATATAGAGGAATAGGCTGTTCAATACCCTGAGTACAGTGCGTCTAGTCTCTCAGTACTTAAGTGTTAGTTTAGGCCTATTGATTGGCAGCATAATAACATGGGCATCTCTTTTAGGGAAAGGAGGGTGAATCCAAAGACAGACTTGTACATCTACGTGTATTAATTGTATTGGGGCATCCATGATCATGAGTTGAGTTGAGTTGAAAAGGTACCTTTATTGGCAAAAAAATCCTCGCGCCGGACAAGTCTTTCAAAAGAAGCCAATCTTATGACGTAAATGATAACACACAAGTATCTTAAACACCAAGTATGTAGGTTATATTTGTATACGCCTACACGACAAAAAAAAAGACAGGACATGGTGGAGAGGGGCGGGGGGCTTCTGACGAGACGGTTTCAACGCGACGTTGTCTTTGAGACGCAATATAATGAACGAATGAATTGGGGGTTCAGGGGTAGAGAAGTGTATATTTTCCTGAATCACCCCCCCCCCCCCATTAAAAAACTGTATCATAAGTACACAGCCTCCCCACCTAGTCTCAGAGGTAACCTGACACATCCTGGTTCTGACTACCTTTCACCTCATTAACTATTTACCTGATATATACCTGGGGGCCAGTAATGTATAACCAAGTCTAGATCTATAATCAAATCGATCTGTTTGTGTTCAAATACAAATGTGTAGCAATGTCTATTCTGACTCACCTTTTGCCATACGGGGACGACACTATTAAAAAGCACTGTAATACACATAAATGTGCAACTTATATGTCAATTTTCTTTATGAATGTTTACATTGTAAATGTGCTGCAATGCACTGACCCAACACATGAGTGTCAATGATTCGCTTTATTGGTGGAAGTACCCACACAAGAAAACAATACATAACCCGAAGAAAACTGTAATTTCATAGGGTAGATTCACCATGACACATACCCTGAGACGGACAGTGACATTTGAGATTATTCATGTACACTACGACTTCTATAATGGTCTTTTGGAAAGAAACTTTACGATTAGTCTCAAATGAAGGGCTTAAAATTCTTAAATAACCATAAAATCACTTGTGTTGAGGGGGTGATCGTTGTAAACGGTTGATAGACTCACTGAAAGCTGTTTCACCAAGTTGTTATAATGTAGGTTCATTCTATAGTTCACTTACTTACTGCCCCCTACATGTATTACAGTTTTAACTTGATAACAAAGGTACAAATTTGGTAAATACTATCAGAGCATCTTGCCCTTTTTTATGCAAATAAATTATCCCCCAACATCATATTTTTGTGATGCGAATCCATTTCTGTGACATATTAGAGACACACACTTTCATTTATTCTATATATCATTGTCCATTACATGTATTAATATAGTCTACATACGTCTGTTTAGCTGCACTGCAAAAATTATCCGTAAAATAGCAGTGATTCACTCGCAACAATTAATGCCAAGCTTTCACCGTTTTTTTTAAGGTCACTGTATTCTCCTAAACCCCGTAGATTTTGAGGAGCTTTTCCGTTGTCATTTAACGGTGATTCATCATGATTAAATGATGATTCTCTGATATTCATTGATAATTCTCATTTTTCTTGATTCATTGGTATATTCTATAATATCAACTTAATTTCAGGCCAAGAAATATTAGGCCTTGAGAGACATAGTCATATGCCTCGCAGTAATATAAAGTGTAATCCATGAGCAAAGGATACTCTATGATTGTTACAAAGCAACTCTGACAGCAGTATGAATGTGTATATTTCTAATTACCATGCATATAATGGGTGTTTTAACAATCATTGCTTGTTACCACTGATAAAGAAAGGGAAATTATATATCTATTACCTATAATGTACCAAAGGCTTCAAGATTGACCCTGCAATTAATGAGGATATTGGACATTGTTATTATTTTAATACATTTAGATACATTTTAAAGTAAGAGGTTTCACTAAAGTCCACATATCTCCAAGGCTGCCGCCTGGTGGGCAAATATTTAACATGAGATTCACAGTAAATGAATTTTTTTTCACTGTGCTGGTTTACCAATGTTCAATGTAAAAGTAATGAATTTCACACTGTTTCACCGTAAATCATATGTGACGAAACCTGGGAAATGGTAACATAAATGCTCTAAACATGATATTTCAGGAGATATGGCTAAAAATGTGATTACTTACGGCAAAATGACCCTAGACTAACTTTTTCCAATGAATCTTCTGAAGCTATTATCAAAATTCTATTTTCATTCTAAATTGGTCTTATTTGGAATGTAAAAAGAACGTTTTTAGCCATTTATAGCCCATTTGTTGACATTTGGTTGCCATGGCAACCATCACCTCATTCTTTTGGTATAAAAATCATCCCTATCCAATTGCCCCATCCATGAGGATTTCAGAACTGAAAACAGAATGCCAATATTCTTACCAGATCCAAATCTATGTACAATAATATGTATTTATTGGTTTATTTTCTAACAATTATGATTTGTATGGATTATTTGAAAATAGATTGATATGTGATCACATTGCAGTCTATTCTGAGTTCCTACATGTCCCTACCATCCCATGTTTGAGATGTCATATCTCAGCAACTATTTCAAATATTTTGATGCTTGAAGTAACAAATTGTAGCTGAAGGCATGAACTTAAATAAAGGTGTTTTCCCCTAATGTCATGTTTTCCCACGTTTTGTCACATATTACGCCGATAAACCGTCAAATTTTACACTGATTCCCCGTAATTTCAACGGCAAATTTGTACAGTGTGCTAACTGTTAACTCAGCAGTAGATGCCTTAGAGGTCCTATTGCACCAGGATATAACTTGGACATGGTCAACCTGAGGCTGCCTAAAAATAGCCATGTGTCATGGGTAGCCTGTAGCAAAGTGATCCCAATCAGCTTCATATAGTTCCAAATGAGCTACCACGCCAGATTACAGGTACATGATCCGACGCTAGTGATACTTATAGTTAAAAGTGTGCGACAATATTTCATTATAATTGTCATTAAAAACAGCTTTACTTGCTCCACTTTACTCATTGAATGATTTCTGAAGATTGCCAGAGTAAGAGTTATCAATGTTGATACATTAATTTTGAACAATAATTTGACATGGATATATTAAATTCGATGTGCGATCGATGTTCATTACAACGGAGGCTTAGCATTGACATATCAATATAATTTTAATCACATAATTTCCTAATTTATTCAACATTGATCATTTCTGTATCTATCGAATTGACTCCACTTTCAAAATCCAGCTGATCTTCAACAGTACTACTATGCTGGGCGGACATTAAATTAATCCTTGCATATTCAATGACCCTTTATGAACTGGGATAATATACCATTGCTCTATACATATCCATGTACATGTGTGGATGGACAGATTGTAATTCGGAATCTAATTTAAAGATGGGTTGGGTCGATTTTTATTTTTTTAATTACACAATTTTGTTGTGCAATTTTGTACTCGTAATGTCTAGGCTATATAAAAAGTGTTTGTAACTTCTTCTATCCCTTTGATATACCTATGGATACTTAATATACAGAGAAAATCAGGGGACCAGTATTTATTTCAGAGACTGCCCCATACCTTTATTTTATGCATTTCCAAGTATCCAAGATTATCTTAAAAGTTACACATACATTTATATAGGCATATATACACAAATGCATTGTGTATTTTAGCAACTGAAAAACACCGCGAAAATCAACCCCAATTTAGCTGCTAACCCATCTTTAATCCATTCAGGATTCAGTTTGCACCCTGTTTAGTGGCAACTGCAATCGCTTTGCTTACACTATTCAAGTGTGAAAACATTTACCTGCACGGACCAGGGAGGGGTCCACTGTTTTCTGAGGGAAAGTACATGTACAAGCAGAAGGCCATGCATACCAGGCCGCTGCTAACATTGTGCAAGTATTTAGTTTCATTTTTAACACTGCCTGCAACCACAACTCACCCAAACATGCGGTGATACTATATCGTTAACGAGAATAAAACAGCCTCATATCATAATAGTCGCTATTTCATCGTCATCACACATGTTCACGTGTTCTATATTCGCCTGGAGCTATTAATTGTGTTTGGGCGTTACCCATTGGTATACACAACATCGTTTTTTAGTATACTTAGTCCAACTGGTGTACACAACATAGTTTTTTTTAGTATACTTGGTACAACTGACTAATTATGTGGTTTAGGCCAAAAAAAAAAGGTTTGTTTCAGGTAACATGGGAGGAAAATGTAGGGTCGGTAGGTCGGATAATTTCTTTTTTTCTAACATGAATGTACTACCCAACTTTTTTGAATCCCCTAAAATTGACCAAAAACGGGTAAAAAAATGAAAATTTCTTCAAAATTGCATAAAAAAAACGTAGGGTCGGCCCTCTTTTGATAGGGTCGGTCGGGTGACCTGAAACAAACCTTTTTTTTTGGCCTTAGTATGTATAAATAAAGGCTTTGTGGGCATATAGTTATGGAAGGCTTTGGAGAAACTACATTTTGTGGAGATGTTGTAGTGGGAGGCTACGGGCAAAAGTTATTAGTATTTCTTTCGGGGGCAACATTTACCCCATGTCTCAGTAACAACAAATCAAAGAAATTGGGAGTCATTCCTATTCCAAATCTATAGCTGCTCCATGAAAGTAAGGCTTTGGTTCATCCCCGCTGGTCGCCTTAATCCGCCTAGTTGGCCCATACTGATGGATTAGTAGCCTGAGTTATGTGGATAATCTCATAAAACTCAGCTACATGCTCTTTCCCTACTCCCGGCTTCTTATCCCCTAAGAGAGATTTATACATGTATCTGATCCAGGCACCTCAGCCCACTATATGACCGGAAAGGAGCAAAGTAGGGTCAACCCTAAAACATGTTAAGACAACGTTTCAAAAATAATCATATTTCCAGGCAATCTTGGTCTATTTCCTAGCCGAATCAAAGAGGAGGGACGAGTTGTCATTAACTTTGCCTTAAAAGAAAGTTAATACAGTATAAAGGGAAAAATAATTTCCAGCTTATCTAGTCATGGTAATTCACCCATGTGAGCCGCAACACTCCATCAATTTTATTTTCCTATAACGTGGGTCTACACATGTTGTTGGTATGTACATCGTCTTTAATTATTGCAGGAATGTAAAGCTGATAGTGAGTAACATGTATAAAGGCAATGCTATCACATGGAGTCAGGGCACTTTGCATACTTTAGGGAAACTTATAAGTTAGTTATTTTAGCTTTCAAATAAAAAAAAAATGAGGGCGATTGCCAGAATTCATCTTAATCACCTTGAGCTATACCAGATGACCACTTTGTGCATGCATGTAGATCACATACATATAACACCGTGCCACCTGAGGCTACTTTTATGTATACCGCATTGTATGGGTGATATACTGTATACGCGTGTGGCTTATCTTCTTGTGTCTCCAGTAGGTACTTTATGGTCTCAGACATATAGGCAACTAAACTATGTCACATATTTGGCAAAATACTAGAACCCTCTATATATGCATGGAGATCAAAGGCAAGTTATGAGGGATTGGAAGATATATTACTACTTCACTACAAAGGTGTTTGGATAAGATTTCGTTAGATCCCATCTTTAGAAACTGATATGACATTTTACATAGGCCCTGATTGGTGTGGTTTTACACATTTCTGCACTGGGTCACACACTACCATATCAAAATGGTCTTATTTTCATGTGTCTCTAGATTAATGAGTGAAATATAATTAAATACTAAATTTACTATTTCTATTTGACTATGTTTATTAATATTTGATTTCATACGTCTATGACATTGTGGTGGGGGATAAATAATTCTGCACACAAGGTGCCATTTTCTGTGTAGATCAATCTATACAAGAACATTAGCGATCTAAGTACATTTTGGGGAAATTACAATAGAAAAATACAACCATTGTTTTTGTTGTAATTGTAGGCCTATTGCCAGTGGTAATTGAAACATGTCTGCCTAGAATTAGACGGTTATTTCTAGACTAGTGTATCTTTTTTTCCTTGTTATTCAAAAAATCATTTCAAAGTGCCGAGATGATCTTCCAATTGAATGTTTTGCTCAGGAGCCTCACCATTTGCCGGGCGTCTTCTTCTGATAGTTTTCATGGCACACCTTTTGCTACCTCTACAGCAAGAGTGTGGCTATTGTAGTAGCCATGGCCTGTCCATTTTATACTCCAAGAGTGCCTTTAAGGGCCGCACAATGCTTTAATGTGTCATTGGTCGGCATGCAGCCCTGTCGAGTAACTCGCCAGGGAAGCCTCATAAATCTTAGCAAGTGTATTAGCCCATTATGATCAGTATGGTGCTTAAATGCAGCACTGGCGCGTTGCTCACCAGGGCGGCATGCATGCATCATGGCGTTAAAGGGATTACTGCACTATACAGGCGTTAAAGGGTTAACTATGCAAAGGCTTGGCGGGACTGTGACGACTGTATGGGTACAGACACAGCAGTGCACCAGCATTCAAATCGTTCCCAACAGTGACGCGTTTATAGACCTAATGTGTGTTTTAGACCGATTACCACTATGTATTTTCCACAGGTTATTAGGCTAAGAAAAGGTTTGTTTCAGGTAACATGGGAGGAAAATGAAGGGTCGGTAGGTCGGATTTTTGCTTTTTTTTAAACATTAACATACTAGCTAGCCTTTCTGCATACCCTTAAATTGGCCAAAGAAGGGTAAAAATACTAAAATGTCTTCAAATTTGCATAAAAAACATAGGGTCGGCCCTGTTTAGATAGGGTCGGTCGGGTGACCTGAAACAAACCTTACATTGAAGTTCGCATGAAATAATAACAACAAAGACAATTAATTTGACTTATCACACTTTCTCATTTATTCACATGTATACCTTCCTTTTGCACAAATTGCAGCTTCATAAAGCCATCATCATCCCTACCCAGAATTATCATCATTATTATCTGGATGAGACTTTTATACTAAGTTAATAGATGTGAGAAATGTACCAGAAATAGTTCACATCTAAGATACAACAAAAGCAGAAATATTCGATAATATTCTGCCCTCAATGTCTTGTACCAACTCTACCAATTCCCCCCTAGCCCAAAAATTCCATCTTCAAACTAGCTTGTAAAATATTGTTTTAACAACTAAAGCTGCTTTAAAATGTATACCGAATTAAAAGTGTAAGAGAGACACAGTCTTCCAGGGTGTAGTGGTTGGTGGTAGAGTGTTCCTCCTGGGTGTGTGGCGGCCCTGGAGGACCTGTGCTGGGGTCCTCCTGGGGGTGTAAGTAAAGCCTCCAGGGGTGAGTGCTCGTCTCCCTTATCCATGGTATCTATTGAACACACCGGAATCTGCAAATACACAAGAAAAGATAATGTTAAAATTTGAAAGGGTCAGACACAAACAACGATAATGTTATTCGAAAGATACAAGAGGATCAAAAGGATGGTTTTATAGATGTTATCATATTGTATTGTATATGGCACAAGTGAATAGGCTCACTAGGCGTTTATTCTGTGAAAGTCGTTAAACCATATCCCATTCATGTTGACATCAATTACTAATCGCAAGGTGTTATCAATTAATAGAACCATTTACAAATGACGTCATAGCGTTGAGGAAGTCGTCATTTATGTATGAATTTAAAAAATGGGCACACGGAGCTTGGGGTGGCGTTCAAGTAAACATGTATTACACATTTTTTGTTATTTTAAGTTTTCAATTTCTTCTGAGCTACTCTCACTCGATGACAAGCCAACTCGGTTGATATTATAGAGCTTTAAGATTGATACGAGAGCCTCACGCACCATTACATCACCTCCCTGACCTCCGTTATCATCCACAACATCGGTGTTAGTGCGGCTTAATACTGTATTCGATAGGGAGTCTATACTAAGTATAGGGCACAGGTGAACTCTAGCCCTCCAGCTCATTAAAGGCCACACAGTGTATTGCTGAAGTATGTCGTTTGCCTGCTTTTCATGATGCATATATACAGCCCTGGCGAGTAAGTCACCAGTCCTGAAGTCATAAATCATGTCGCCCTGATGGGTTTTACACACTCCCAAAGGTCCAAGGGCATAACACTTAATAACAGTGCCGATATGCTGTCCTTAAAGGGTTAGCCCACCGACTCACTGACAGATCAACATGCCACCTCAAGAACACTACTAGAACGCCCTGATTAAATTCTCAGGTTGGTCGAGTAGAAGCGCTGTCTTTTGGTGGTGTGAACATTTTAGAGGCGTATTTAAGTTCAAAAGCCAAAAAAAAACTCGTGCGTTAATTAGAATCAATCATATAAGAAGCGCTGGTTTCATTTGACAGTGGGCTTTGAGTTCCCATTCCCCAAAGTTAATTCATCTCGTAATTGTCCTTTTCATTCGTTTTTCATATGCAAAATAATAATCACCCTCCATTTATTCTACGATATTTAGTGATAGTTCCCTAATCTAGGATTAATTATTTACATTTAGTGCCCCGTGTAGTCATTATGCATGAATGCAGCCGTGGTGTGTAGTTCACCAGTGCTGCTATCCAGCATCATGCCGACCCCACGGGGTTGATACACTCCTGATGGGTCTTTATGATACATAAATGCCTGCAGACCTGGTGAGTACACACTCGGGCTGCACTCATGCATCATGACGATGAAGGGCATAAGAAATTAAAGCACTATCCGGGTTAAAACTAAATCTGAAATCGACTTTTAGGGACAGATTATTTGAAGACTTAAATGATGGCGATTATGGCATAAAACAAGCACTCCGAATTTAACCAACCCATGTCTGACTATTATTTCCTAATGCTTTATTTGGAAAGGAGCCCTGGTCGGATTATAAGGTAGAGAGACGACGGAGGGACAGCTACCTAAACCACTGCCTGCCCTGTTATACTCAGTCTGTACATGTTAATTAGGAGTTGGCCCTGAGGTTTACTCATGTTGGGGATTTGGAGAACTGCCTTTCCTTGGTCACTGCCACTGTTTGTAGGCCATCACCAAAACACGGCCTCAAACCACTGCCCCCTCCCAGGGGCAGGGCTTCGGGCGGAGCCCATTCCCAAGTCACTAGGCCAAAGAAAGTGCTTCATGTAATACCTCATGAAATCTGAGATAAGAAATCTGGGCAGAAAAGTCTTAGACAACACCGCAAACATTCAATTCTCTCTTAGAGGTTGAAGATACTTCAAAACATTCTCTAAAAGTATGACTTCCCTCCTCGATATTGCCTTAGATAAGGTGAGGTCGACCCTGTTTTTCAGAGTACGGGCGGTGAGCTGAAACATCTTTTTCATTTTTACCTTGGCCAGTGCTGGTTTCTAGTCACTATTGTAGTATTATAGAGAGACATGCCTGATATCAGCAGCATAGGGTCCATTATATATACTACACTAAGCGGCAAAGTCCACCCCCGCATGGATATATTGATCTGTTTCCCTCTGTTATTTATTTATTGGGCCGATGAGTAATATGTTGTTGATTATATACACGATATATAGGACATACCATGCGTTTTTCCTTCTTGAAATGTGCTGTGTAGGGTGGTGACATAGTTTAATCTCTGTGGTTTAATCTGTATAATTTATTGTGCATTTCCCACTGTTTAACAATAACCAAGGGTGATAGTTCTTTGATCTCTAATGAAACTATCCCAAGGTCAGTGAGGTCAAAACTGTTAAGTGCTGCATAATGTTTCAATGCGCTATGCCCTTTATCGTCATGACCCATTGGCGTTGGCATTGGCGAGTAACTCATCATGGCTGCATTCATGCATCATGACGACAAATGTTATACCATATCAAACTCTTATTAAAAGAGTTTCATAGTTTTTGATATTTACAGGACAATGATACTACTTTTAGGCAAGAATATGATAAGTACATGAATCACACTTTTGATGTTCACCTTTCAAGACACACTTTGCTATCAGTAAGGAAGGAGACACTGCCAGATGGCATGCTCCTTTCAGCTAATATATGAGCAGGGCGATGAATGGCTGCAATCTAAGTTCAAAGTCAACTTCTGCAGATTAAACAGTGGCGAGAGTAGTAGAGTTCTAAAACTTCGAAAAAGTGAAAGTGAAACGGTTAACAATATTAAGTAGGCGATTACATTCCTGAACGTTCACTTCTGGCTACGTCCTGAAAAAAAGCTAACTATTGAAGTACAATGTTTGAACTTTCAACCCAAAAAATACATGGTTACATTAAAATGCATGGTCTTTTATCTTCACGAAATGGTGATAGATAGGCTATTGTGTGAACAACATTTTGTCGAGCGCGAAAAACATGCGCTAGTTTTTGGATAAGTACCATGTAAAGTAATTGTGTCCGTCCTTTAGTAATAACCACAGACACTCCCCCACTGTCTGATTCAATGCCCTAACCACATCCACAGGTGGATATAGAGGTGTACATAATGTAGGGATACATGTCTAATGTCTGTGTGACAGTATGTTGGCACTGCCTAGTCCCAACTGGTGCTAGTCATATTGTGTATACCTTAATTTTGTTCAATGTAAAAGACCACCCAGGTGGCCTGATGATATATTAAGATGGGGCACTAATAAATACCCCACAACTTTTAATGTCGCAATTTACAGTATATATGTAATGATATGGGGTATAGAGGCTTCCATTTTTTCACTTTCATAAAATCCCAACACCATATGCCACAAAACATATAGAAAATGTAATACCCAGTAAATGTTTTAAACAGTCAAAGCTCCGTTAAATTAGACAATAATTTACATTTCAATCACATAAAAAGTATTAATTTGATGTCATAATGTGAATTCATCAAGATGAACAATATACATGGATAAGAATGGGGAAAAGGCTACTAAGGATTATTAGCCTACAGTATAAATATCAAATGTGTTCACTACAGAATAAATACCATGTCATGTTCATCTGATAAGTTCCACTGAACATGAATTGACAAACCATTAAATCCCTAAAGAAAGCGTCCACAAAAGACCAAAACAGGCGCCAAACTCTATATTTTCTCATGGCCTAGTCTGTCATGAAAACAGTGTGGTGGAGTAAGCCTCACCAATAGCCATAGGCTGACCACAAGTTGCCGGCCGGTGAGCACTGTGACTCACTTTGTTTGCCTACTGGGCCCGCAGTCTATTTACATGTGTTTAGCTGAGAAACATGTCTGGGCACCCCCAGTAGCAGCATGTGGGCACAGCCATGCAATACTGACATGCTACTCCAATCTACTGTGGGGTGTCATGCTAAACGCAGCCGTGTGTCGTGGGGGTTTTGTACATGTGTGTGCAGGGAGGTGTGGCTCTGCAGAGCATCAAAGGAATCTAGTTTGGTTCACCTAAGAGCGGCAATTTAATCATTTTTGTATACTGGTATGAATGACTGTTTTGCACGTTGGTCCTACACGATAAAAGCGACCAGTCATAAGAAAATCCCACAGAGTACACACCAGTCTATACAAAAAGTTTTCACCTTGCAGGACATTCGGTCCTGCAGATTTGTAAAACTGCAGGCCTGGCTTAATATTTGCAGGCCCGGAAACCCCGGGGAAATATTTGTATCTAGAAATGTAGTAAAAAGCAAGAATTGACATAGGATATGATGTTCAATAGAGGTTACTGGTATATCAAAATCATTTTAATCTGTAATTTGTAAACGTTTTCGTAAAGACTGACACACTGACAATCAGGTTATTGAATTGACGTTAGACTTAGTGAGGAAACACCCATGACCTGCGGCTGGTTTTGGTATGGCAGCTCACATGCCACACACATGCTACTACAATACTATGTAACTGAAACAATATGTACTTGCACCCCTCAGCATTCAGAAAGCTACACTGTTAATGTTTGTATTAAGATAACGTATGGATTTCATTTATGGGGTTGGGCCTTTTCTTCATTCCTATCAACCCAACGACTAATGAATGGTGGTAAATGCACGACCAGCGACTGAATGGAAATGTGCTGTTCATGCAAATATTATTAATAGGGATGTGATCTAATAGCCACATATGTTTGCTCAGTCGTCTCTTCCTTTGGACTGAGCTTGGGTGTAATTTAAAACTTAGGTTGGGGGTGATTCTTCCTTCTTTAGTATGAGGCTGTGTCTCACGACCTTGGGCCAATGTTTTTGTCTCTGACCGGGTGCCGTCTCTGACCAGGTGCCGTCTCTGACCGGGTGCCGTCTCTGACCTGTTGTCAGAGGAATGTGTTTTTTAATTGTTAACCTATACTCATATATATAAGGATTTGTAAAAACTTTATGGCAGTTGTTACGTAATTATAATTAGCCTCCTGCTGTTGGTAGAAGGTAACTAACTCCCAAAGTGATGTCCGGTCAGAGACGGCACCTGGTCAGAGACGGCACCTGGTCAGAGACGGCACCTGGTCAGAGACGGCATCCGATCAGAGACAAAAACATTGGCCCAAGGTCGTGAGACACAGCCATAAGTCATCATACTCATAATAGACTTATTTGTTTTTTTATCATTCATTTACCTATTTAGTATTAAATATATGTGTATACAAAGAGAGATAATTTCGCAGTGAACATATATGTTCCTTACAAGTTCAGGATAAGATTAGACTTGTTTAACTTCAATGTATGTTTTTATAGTTAGCAGATACCCGGTAGGTACTGATAAGGATGCTGTGTCTGCACACTTTCTGATGAGCGGCCCACCACAGACCAGTAAGCCCCCCCCCCTTCCAGGGCTTATTATAGTGAGTGGTGAGAGTTATTATAGGTGTATCCTTGTTGCCGGGGATGTACTCACAACAAAGGTTTTATATATTACTCTTTAATATCACAATTGCCTTTTCTTTAAATCTTAATATTATCCTATTTGCCAGAGTGGATTAAAATGTTTTGGTCGCAAGAGCCAATTCTATTTTGAGACACTTGCAGGTACACCAGTGGTTACATGTGGCAGTATGTCGCGCTCACCGCGAGGAACATTTATGACGAAAACGAAACCTTTTTATTTTTTTGCCCTTGTGTGGAAAGCACGCCTGATGGGGGTACTAGTACTTAAAAGGAAACTGTTCATCTCTTATAGTAGAATAGTAGACCTATACCCTCAGTTAGGCACATGGTACTTGAGAATGGAAGCACATATTATTTAACCCTTTAGGGCAGCACAATGATTTATTGCATTATGCTCATTTGTTGGCATGATACTTAAATGCAGCACCGGTGAATCACTCGGTAGTGCCTCCGCCATGCATCATGACAACCTTACTGGGGTGGAGTGATGCACTACCGAATGGTCGGCATGATACACTAATGCAGTCGGCACTGCGATGGTACAATATCCGACAAATGCACCTGAAGCCTTGATGCATCATGCCGTCCTTAAGGTTTAATACTGTATGAGGATACAGTACCTTGCATGGAGTGAGTACTTAACATGGAAAGTTGCCGACACGTGGCAAACAACGAGCACTCATACACCACGCCCACTAGACATATAGAGACCTTAACACCAACAGTTCAGTAGTTCACCAGACTCTAAGTCTAAAGCGCCCATCCACTCGTTTCTACTTAACTATCGGTACTTTAGAAAGTGAAAATTGGGAAGAATTGATTTAAGGTAGCCAATACCAGGATGATACAAAATTAGATCTGATATCCTACTGATAAGCAACGATCCTAGATCTCAACCTCAGCTCAAGTGGAAGAGCCGCTTTACTTACATTAAACCATATTCGATTGGCATCTTATCTTCATATGTCTGGGACATAATGTTACAGGTAATTCAATTTTGGAATATTCTAAGTGACATCCGACATTAGCGACAACACCTGGATGGCCTGACTGGGGGTTCTTCATTCCATTATGCCGGGTATATCGTATTTGGCATTTTCGAATGAACTTTACCAACGACCTCTTCAAGTTTACTAATTTCCTGAAGGAACAATAGCCATGGGGTGCGCTATGTGGCAATAAGACGGTTTCACCACAATATCAATCACATTAAACAGCCTTCAACATTCTGCAGACAGTATGACCCTGATTGCTTAATGCCAACTCAGCAAATATCATACTGTATTACTAAATTGCTTTGCTTGAATACCATGAGTGATTCAATTTTTTCTTGGGATATAACACTGTAGGTTGACAACCACCAACTATTTGGTCCTTAGTCATTGGATCCCCATGCTACGTGGCATGGGTAGCGGTCAGCAAAGCAGTGCTTTAACGACAGGACAATGCTGAGGTTTGCTCCATGAATCATTGATAGCAAAGTGTTAGGGACAACAAATATAGCCCATGTTAAGATGGTGGCAGGCAGTGTGTATGTGTGTGTGTGGGGGGGGGGGGGGGGGGGGGCGGTCTGTAGGGGTGGGGTAAACCAAACTATTAACGTGTGTTTTGGCGGGAGACCAAGGAATACTAAGAACTATTAACTCGTTGTGAAATATTCTAGAAATATTTCTATTTGAAGAGAATTTTAGATTATTGTTGAAATAAAATTCAAAAGGACAGTAGCCAAAGCTACCCAGAAATATAATTCTTCTGAAAGAAAGAGAACGCCCTTCTGGCCATGGTACCTGCAACATACCTCTTTAGTGTGTGCTCGGTACACGGACTTTAGGCACTTGGATTTTAGGCACCCTGCCTTTAGGCACCCTGATTAACGGCCCCCTGCCTTCAGGCCCTCCGGATCTTAGGCCCCCGGTCTTTTGGCACCCTGGCCATAGGCCCCCTGTCCATAGGCCACAACCTGCCATACATCCAACCCCTGTCATACGTCCACAACTCTGTCATACGTCCAACCCCTGTCATACTGTCTCTATCAAATTATTCTACATCCACTTCTCTCACGTCCAGTACCACTTCCTCACGTCCAGTACCACTTCCTCACGTCCAGTACCACGTCCTCACGTCCAACCCCTTCTCCTCACGTCCAGTACCACTTCCTCACGTCCAGTACCACGTCCTCACGTCCAACCCCTTCTCCTCACGTCCAGTACCACTTCCTCACGTCCAGTACCACTTCCTCACGTCCAGTACCACTTCCTCACGTCCAGTACCACGTCCTCACGTCCAACCCCTTCTCCTCACGTCCAGTACCACTTCCTCACGTCCAGTACCACTTCCTCACGTCCAGTACCACGTCCTCACGTCCAACCCCTTCTCCTCACGTCCAGTACCACTTCCTCACGTCCAGTACCACTTCCTCACGTCCAGTACCACTTCCTCACGTCCAGTACCACTTCCTCACGTCCAGTACCACTTCCTGGCGTCCAGTACCACTTCCTCACGTCAAGTACCACTTCCTCACATCCACCCCCTCCCTCACATCCAACCCCCTCCCTCACGTCCAACCCTCTCCCCTCACGTCCAACCCCCCTCTCTCACGTCCAACCCCGCTTCATGTATTGGTATTCTATGGCAAATAAAGCTCTTTAAGTTAAACTGAAACTGCTATATCTAGGGGGTTGGACGTGAGGGAGGGGGTTGGATGTGAGGGAGGGGTTGGACGTGAGGGAGGGGGTTGGACGTGAGGGGAGGAGGTTGGATGTGAGGGGAGGGGGTTGGATGTGAGGGAGGGGTTGTACGTGAGAGAGGGGGGTTGGATGTGAGGGAGGGGGTTGGACGTGAGGGAGGGGGTTGGATGTGAGGGGAGAGGGTTTTATTTCATGGTGAATACGATCTATCAAGGTTAAACCTATGGGAGTACCGTATGCGAGTGAAGTGTGAAATAACCCTATGTCATATTTCACGCTGTGGCCGTATTTCACGCTGCTAGGGGTCGCAATGGGGTTACCATGGGGTTGCCACGCTACCGAGGGTCACGTGACCTGCGCGGAATTCAAAATGGCGGCACTACGGACGTAAACAAACACCGTGGAAGTAAAGAAACATCGTGGAAGTAAAGAAACATAGACTACATATCTATTTTACATCGAAATACCCTGAAATAAACACAGAGCGTCACTTAAAAGTGACCTCTTCACTGGTTACTTCACTCCCCATGCTTGGGCCGTATTGCACTAGGCCTACGGCCAGCGTGCAATACGGCCCAAGCAAGGCTCGTGAAGTAACCAGTGACTCGGTCACTTTAGCGTGCAGCTCTGTCTATGTATGTGAGGGAGGGGTTGGACGTGAGGAAGGGGGTTGGATGTGAGGGGAGGGGGTTGGATGTTAGGGAGGGGTTGGATGTGAGGGAGGGGGTTGGATGTGAGGGAGGGGGTTGGATGTGAGGGGAGGGGGTTGGATGTGAGGGAGGGGTTGGACGTGAGAGAGGGGGGTTGGACGTGAGGGGAGAGAGTTGGATGTGAGGGAGGGGGTTGGATGTGAGGGAGGGGTTGGATGTGAGGGAGGGGGTTGGATGTGAGGGAGGGGTTGAATGTGAGGGGAGGGGGTTTGATGTGAGGGAGGGGGTTGGATGTGAGGGGAGGGGGTTGGATGTGAGGGAGGGGTTGGACGTGAGAGAGGGGGGTTGGACGTGAGAGGAGAGGGTTGGATGTGAGGGAGGGGGTTGGATGTGAGGGAGGGGTTGGATGTGAGGGAGGGGGTTGGATGTGAGGGAGGGGTTGAATGTGAGGGGAGGGGGTTTGATGTGAGGGTGTGGTTGGACGTGAGAGAGGGGGTTGGACGTGAGGGGAGAGGGTTGGATGTGAGGGAGGGGGTTGGATGTGAGGGAGGGGTTGGACGTGAGGGAGGGGGTTGGATGTGAGGGGAGGGGTTGGATGTGAGGGAGGGGGTTGGATGTGAGGGAGGGGGTTGGATGTGAGGGGAGGGGGTTGGATGTGAGGGAGGGGTTGGACGTGAGAGAGGGGGGTTGGACGTGAGGGGAGAGGGTTGGATGTGAGGGAGGGGTTGGATGTGAGGGAGGGGGTTGGATGTGAGGGAGGGGGTTGGATGTGAGGGGAGGGGGTTGGACGTGAGGGAATAGGGTTGTACATATGATTTGTAAGAGATAGTGTTGGACGTGATGAATTTGAATGAGATAATTGGGTCTGGATGTATG
Source organism: Harmothoe impar (assembly GCA_947462335.1). Taxonomy (NCBI): domain Eukaryota; kingdom Metazoa; phylum Annelida; class Polychaeta; order Phyllodocida; family Polynoidae; genus Harmothoe; species Harmothoe impar. The sequence goes on from OX381706.1 coordinate 63,005,437, forward strand.
AAATGGACGTGAGATTTGTGCCTACAGTCCGGGGGCCTGTAGTCAGGGGGGCCTAAAGGCAGGGGGCCCCAGATCCGGAGGGCCTGTGGGCAGGGGGCCGGTGTTCCGTGGGCCTGTGGGCTGGGGGCCTACAGTCGGGAGGGCCTGTATTCCGGATACCGTGTGCTCTTACAGCTTATGGCAAACTTGGAGTGGCCACTAACGGCTTCGGGCAAACAGTGTGGTCCATATTAAGGAATCAGTACTGTAAACTCTCCACACTGTGCATGGAAAACATGAGCTGTAAAAATCCTTTTCCATTGTTGGAAGTATATATCTACAAGATATATTTCAATATGAATAGCAATAACGTTCAGGTATCAATGTACATACATGTATAATTATGTAGCCTGGTGTTTAAAAGGCTATTTCAAAGATAGATCTGGCATAAACATGGCATCCTTTGAACACAAATGACACCTTAAGGCTTCAAGTTTAGTTCAATCAATCAATGTCATGATGCACCAAGGCAATGCCGGCGAGTAACTCACCAGCACTGTGTTTGTGCCTTATGCCGATCCTGCAGGAGTGTATCAACCCTGTTGGTCGTCATGATGCATGGATGTAACGCTGGCAAGTTACTCACCAGGGCTGCATCCATGCAACATACATCAAAACGACATAGTCCATTTAACCACTAAGCTGCCCTTAAATGGTTTAAGAGTTGCTGCCTTGGCCTTGTGGTTTACATAGGGTTGACATAGACCATGCTGCTCACACACAGGGGGTGTTAAATTCGTTCAAACATGGCTGCCTCACACTTAGCAAACAGCAAACAGGGGTGACTCAACTCCACCCTGCCCATAATGCACAGCGCCAACTCACTAATTGTCGTCTGCTTTAAACCAACTTAAGATATATGTAAACACGTTTTCTTGACCACCTTATACTTTGAATGCTCTATACCTGTTGAGATTATTCGATGCTAAGAAAGTAAGGGAAGTGGTAATTAATATCGTGGATAAAGAATAGCGGATGAAACTTCTCTCTTCGCTTTCTAAACTCGCTATGGGGTCTGGTAAGAAACCTACCATATTCAGTAACTTTATAGTAACAACTAGAGTAATGTCTGATCAGAGATCTAGTCCCTGGTCTGATATATCACTCGCTTAGCAGTAGAGGACAAGAATTTTACAATACTGGGTAATTCTATTTTTTATGCATGTTTTCAGTCAAAGACCGACCCCATGGAACAGCCCCCCCCCCCCAAAAAAAAATAAGTCCCACTTCCTTTTAAGGTAAAAGCACTGAGCACGTCACTTGAAGCAGTATTGTTGGTGTTGGCCTTATCAATATGGTGTTGAATGGCCCATTAACCACCCCCCTTTGTGGAGTACATGGGTCAATACGCACCCAGGAGCCACCACACTATACCTCCTGCAGGCCGATATTACTAATGCATTTCTTACATTATGTTATTACAATACACTATGTGGAGGGTCGATACACATCTGTACGAACCTGCATCTGATTATTGGTTCTCAGCTCGATTTGAGTTTCTTTTAAGATGAACTCTGAAATATTAAAGAGGAATATGGCATAGTTTCCAGACAGAGGTTGACTGTCCTCTAGTACTAGAATTCAGTGCTATATACCAGGGCGTTGAATGATTGGTCTAGAAGAACACCGGATGATCGCAGTAAAAAGTGCACTCCCGAACGGAACAACAGGTCCGAGCGGGCTGTAGGTACTCGTGTCCGATAAATCATATACTGTTAGGGTGTGGTACCAACTGAACCCATACAAGAACAGAGCCAAAGTCTCCATCTTTAATGTATGTTCACACGAGTGAGCATCATACATGAGGATATCACCCTCTTATCAGACTATGACCTGTTGTCGTTCATGTACGGTATACTAAACGACATTTTATCTCCATGTCTCTAACCCTGGGGATTATATACAAGTGGAGGTTCTCCAGCTAATGTGGCTGCCATAAAAAGATAGTCCAGTAAATGGCTGCTTAATCTACCTTACCAGTATTACATGGAGTACATTCGATGGGGGTGGGAACCTCGCCACAAAAATATCCCATTTCTTGTAGAATTAAAATAAATTTAATGATGGCATGATGCCTTAATGCTTCATGTTCATTTCTCATCATGATACACTAAGGTCAGCTCTGTAAGGCTGGGTTCTAGCATGATGCATAAATGCATCATTTAGTTACTTGCCAGGGCTACATTCATGCTTCATATTGTCATTATCATCATCATCATCATCATCATCATCACAGCACTATGACGCCATTAAAGATGCTTTCCCCGTGAGGCGTTGCCATTTACCCTCTTAGTGAAGACTTACACAAACGTTTCATAATATCAAGATAAACTACCTCTGTCTACTTCATTTGCCATCATCAGCCAGGGCTGAGTATAGAGGGGTTGTATTTGGTATGTGGTAAAATAGACCCAGACGTGCAGATAATAAATAGATTTAGGCATAATCTCCGGTATATATCCCCCTCATCACACTATCAGTAGTCTAGATGCTAATTCAGCATGGCAATGGCCAGGGTTTGGGGGTTCCCACACTGGGTTAACTGGTGGTTTACCACCCTACTCCCACTTATTGATAATATGATATGGGCAACAGTACAATTTAATGAATGGTATATGTGATTGATATCACATGTGAACCAGGGCAGTCTAGCGTCTTCCAGATTGAGGCCTGACTGAGGGCATCTGTACTTATCTTCATATGTTTAGGACCACATTAATAACGATAAGGCTCCCATGATGCAGTTCACCCGAGGTGATTTTGTTGGGTCCTGGTCGCCATGTTGTTATTGCAACGTTCTTCTCACGGCACACCCTAAAGCACCAAATGTTCAGACCTAGTATCGCCTGCAGCGAAGCTGCTGGTACAGAAATTTTAAAATTCAGCTTTTGTCAACAGGCCGCCCTGATGATTTTTTGTCTTTTTTTCGTTGTTTTCTGTGTAAACTACTGCCTTACCTTCATTTTCATGAAGGTGACCAAAGGTAGAGGCAATATTGCGGCCTCAGAGCGTCTCACCCTGTTTTTACATTAGAACAAAGAGGATTTCATGTAAAGTGACACTTCATGAAGGTCTGTAGTTTCAGGGGCGTGGCAAGCAGTTTCCAAGTAGGGGGGACTGAGGGGTATTTTGACCCTTTTTGAGCCCTTTTTACGTGACCTTTTTGGTTTGACCTTTTTGGGGGTTGGTCAAAAGTGGGGGGGACATGTCCCCCCCGTCCCCCCCGGTTGCCACGCCCCTGTAGTTTACTTGAAACCCTATCTTTTAGCATTGAGCTGAAAATGTTGGTTTTGTGCTGTTTAGGTGACTTTTTTCAATATCAATTTTGTGTATGAAATATTGCTTTTTTTGTTCCAATATTTGATGGCATTGATTGGCATTGATCAACACTTGTATGCTGCAGCATTTAAATATTTTATTTGCAGGTTTTTCATAGCAAAATAAGACACAAAAGGCAAGGGATTTTTTTGGCAAAAATCATAAAAATACCTGTTGTATAAGAACCTGGCACAGGGGTACCCTGGTTCAATTAAAGAATCAATGAAACTGAACTCTACATCTCCACTTAAACTACTGACAACCTAAATACTCAAACTTTCGGACCAAAAAGTTATTCAACTCTCTGACTGAGAATTATACAAACTGAATGTTTTAATTTCGGATGACATCTTGAAAGTTTCTATGATCAAAATATGGATAGAACTAGAATGAAGAAAGTAACTCGGGTATTACGACATGTCTCAGCGAATATTTATTTTTGAGCATTCCAGCACCCACCCAATAACATGGCAGTAGGCTCATGTTTAGATTTCCCAACCTCAGCTCAATAGACGTGATCAATGTATCAAGGCCCCAAAGAGAACAGGCATGTTTCAGGGCATCCATTGTCATATACTATTGTCATATACTCCCAAAATATCAAAAATATTTCTAGGCATTTTCAGGCGATGAGACATGGGTTATCGACAAAGTTCCCTAGTATCGACAAAGTTCCCTAGTATTCTGATATGTTCATGCTCCACCCTTTAAAGAATCCTAGACCATGTTACGTGAAACAAGTGTTCCTTAACCTAAGCTCACATGCAGCAGCCTGAGTTGAGGTCCCCGGGTCAGTATAGATGTAAGGGGAAGGTAAAAGTGGTGCCTTACATAACTCAGCAGCTCACCTGTTGGTGGGTAGGTGGTGGTGGTGGTGGTGGAGGGAGCGGGGTGCTGTGGAATATCATGAGTCAATACCAACGTCTATGGACATCCCTGTAGCATGGAGTTATTTCTGTGACCTCGGCAAAGTGGTGATTTTCTTGTTCTTAAAATGTAAGACACTTTTTTTCCCCGATATATATATATATATTTTTGGTGTCCATGAATGAGTTCACATATGGTCTTCCAGAGCTCACTGTAGGTAATGCGACAGCCTTACCAAGGGGCGACATGTAGTTTGTCTAGTAATGTCCTCGACAACTACTAACGGGTGGTATGTTAGTGGTGAGAGTAAACCTTTAACTAAACCTCACTCTGCCCTTGGTAATTGAATACGTAAGTAAACCTTCAAATTGCTTGTCCAATGACGAGATCAGAAAAGGAAATATGTGTTTCAAGGAACATAGCAAGAAAATCTGCGATCTGAGATGGAATTTTCATTAACAATGGAAGTGTAAGAAATTTTACTGTGGTTCCATCGATGTTTTGTTTTCTTCTCTTTTCTTTGCAATTGCATGGCTATATTATCATTCCCTCATTTTCATGTAAACGCTAATATTTAAAATCCATATCCATGTATATCCCACGTATACAATAGCTTTCCTGAACATACTTTCCTTTCTCATATCAAATCTTCCAGCCATTCTCTAATTCAAATCGACTCTATGGTTGTTCCAGCTCGGCTAGGTGACAGGCTCTTATCAGTGTTATTAACTACCATCAATCAATGCCCAGTCAATCTACAATACAGGCGCCCTTATCGCGGGAAAAGTTATTGAGTGTAACCGTGAACAAATTTACCATGTAGTCACCCCTGATGGGCCCCACCTCTCCCCATGTCAGAGTATAGACAGGAGGAAAATAAGCGAAATTGATTCACAACTTGGATTCTTGTTATATATCTTTGTCCATGTATTTATATATAGAGATTGATACTTGGTTTGACTTATTTGAGATGCATTTGGTTTAGACATTTGGGGATTTGCTGGACACCGACTTTTCAAGGCGACATGCTTGAGGAGATTGCAGGGTTGAAACTTTGGAATAATCAATAGAACAGATCTAAAATACATTAAAAGGTATCCCCTTATGAAATAGTCCAGTACAGACTAACTTCCATACTCACAATTGTCACACAGAAAAACCTATCTAATATAGATGCACTTCTCATGTTCTATTCACAAAAATGAACACAAAAAAAGTTGAAACTTAAAAGGATACAATAACACCATGACCAATCTGAATCAAATTAACATATTAAATTAAAAAGTTGAGATCACAAATAGAGAGACCCTAAGAGTTCAGGTTATGACCTTTGAATTATGCCCTATGGTGGCGATCATGAAGTTGTATGGGGTAAAATTATCATATATACTACCCTTGGATAACCTCCATCTCATGAAAATCAATTCAAACCGTTGCAAAACAAGAATTCCATAATGCCCATTAGCATTGTTGCCATGTCTTCTAGGATCAGGATACATGTATTACAATAGGAAATAAACACCTGGCGGTATGAAATTGGAATTTAAAGGTAACGTAGAAGGGAGATGCAGGCTGAACATTTACACATTCATATATACATAAGGAACATTGAAGCTATAATGAACACCCAAACAAAGACAGAGAATTTATTTCAGCCATACATGCCCTTATTGGCTTGGGAACCCCTATCTTTATTCAACTGTAACGGATACAGTGCGCCTCACCCGGAAGGTTTATCATTTATTCATGGACTTTGGACAGCAAAAGATGCCCTCGTATTCCTTCAACCAATTGCGCGGCAATGAAGCAAAGCTGGGCGTAGATGAGATAAACATCATCTTGGCCCTTAAAGATGGGTTGACAGCTTACTCTGGGCCAACGTTTGGGCCAAGAGATAACCCCCAACCGATTTTTAACTTAATGTAGATCATGCACGGCTCTCTTCATTTCTCGATTGTTCTTGACAAATCTAACCAATTTTAATAAATTATTCACAATAAATATTGAGATATGAAGTATGTTGATATTGTGACATTGTAATGTCTGTGGTTGGGTGTGCCTTGTAGGCAAGTGCATGAACTGGGTCATTACACTCTTTCCCCTGAGGTTCCCTATAGTAAGGTACAGTGTGGGACACTCTGCATGTCAGCCTTTTTTTGCACTGACCCCTGTGACTACATAGGAGGTGGTAGACAAACCCAAAAGTGCTTAAATCTCAATTATAAATCAATGCCAGTTTCCTGCATCCTTAGGGTATTAATATAACTAGGGGTTGCACCGTTTGTGACATCTAATTCCGCTCAGATTGCCCATATTACCTGAATTACCCCCCTTCACAGGAGGTGGTAGACAAAAAGTTTACTACACTGTTAGTAATATATCAGAACATCAGGCAGGCGATTGTAATGACCCAGTTCGTGCTTGTAGGTATAACCCAGACTCTACAGCCACAAACACCGGCAGCATTTGCAAGTCAGATAGTCTGCCAGCATGGACCCTGCCACAAAGAAGGCTATAGAAGGAAACAGAAAGAAATCACTAGAAACTACTCCTAATGTTCAATCTACCATCACCCCAAACCATATAGAGACGCTGCCTCCACCCCCGACCCCCATATCTCCTCACGACTCAAGACCCCGACCTCCCTACCCCATCTTAAGAAATGACCACTTCCAAACATATACCACATTAACATCCCACATCTAGGATTTGGACCCCCTCCCCCCCCCCCCCTCCCCCTGCTGGCAGAGGTACAAAAACCAAGACTCTAACCGAGGTCAACTAAATCAATAACCATCAACACTTCCGCCCCCAACGCTACCCGAAGACAACTGTCTTCGTCTTAGTTCAGCACCGTCTGCATGAAAGCATTCAGACTTGATATAAATCCACTCTCTTTAAACGTGGCTAACCAGTGAATGTTGTAATTCATCTTAGCTCTTCAACACGATCACAGACACAGGCCGATCTGACTTCATCCCCCAGAACAACATAAAACACTGACCAATTTTGCGTCTTTTCGTTTTTGTTAGGGGTACATGTATTATCTGAAGGCAAAGTTCTCAAATCTGGTTCCATTATAAAGTTTCATTTGGGAGCCTCCTACTGAGTACTCCATGTCCTTATTGCCCAGCGCTCGGCAGACTGGCAGTAGGTATACTTATTTGGAAAACAGCCTGTCTCTGACGCCGGTCGGGGTTCGAACCTGCAGACCTACTGCACACAAGATGAAGACACTACCGACATTTAAATGACGCGTGGACATTAATGGATAGACAAGGCGTGGTATCTTATCTATTTAACATAGGCTACTGTCCACTGGTGGGCGGGGTGTATGACTGACCGGGCTGTGTGGGTGGCACTGAGTGGTCTACACGTCAGTATTCACTCACTGTGTTTAATGCAGCAGATCTCGGTACCCCTCCACCGACAGTCAGGGCGCAGTCGGGACAGGTACTCAGCCCTATTTATAGGAGAGCTGGGGCTTTAATGCAGCATGACCACCAGTATGGGCCACACGGGGGCGCCACACCCTGAACAGATCCCTAATCTACAACTACCTTGTATAAAGATACTTTAATGTACACAGAATCACTACACTGGGCATTAACCAATTACATCAATTGCATTTACCAATAACAATAATACCATTTACCAATTACATTGATGGAAATTTAGCAATGGGGTTGAGTTTGAATATATTATCTGGGAAGAGAATTGTGGTATAAATGCTTTCCGAAAAGACAGAAGAATCAACGGTAAAGGCATTCTAAACCACAGATACATGTCGTAATAAATCTTACATTAAATTAAAAAGGCAGGAAAAGCCCCTATTTTATACTCAATAAATGAATAGATTTGACGCCCCTAATTTATTTCATATCTAGGTTACATTCAGATGACGTGGGAAGGGAACCTAACTGGTGTCTGGAGATAACCAACGATGTACGACGCTTTGAAAGCAGTCATTTTTGCTATGCTTTAAAATGACAGACATTAGAATTAAATATACATGATATTCTTGGAAATCTATGCAGCTGCACTCTCATGCATAGAATGCTGTCTTGATGCTGTCTAAGTTTATTCAATGATGCATGACGCCCATGTATAATTCACACAGAAATAGACTGGTTTTATGATGAGACAGCCGAGACGGAAGTGAACACGTTAAGGGCAGCATAGTGCTTTAATGCACCAAGCCCCTTTTCAGCGTGATGCATGAATGCAGCATCGGCTAGTTCGGTGCTGCATTCATGCATCATGTCCACTGTATGGGGGCACTCCCATTCGGTCGGCATGATGCGGCAATGCAGTACCGGTGAGTTACTCGCTGGCGCTGGTTTGATGAATTATGGCGCTAATTGGACATGAGGCGTGTTGGTACATTAGGCTGTACTTAAAGGTTTAACATTTTGAACCACACCCGGCAACCAGGGGCTATACAAGATCGTTTTGCACCGGACAAAAATGGGAAGGCCATCTTTGGGACAATAACTGATTAATGGATAGATCAAGTTTAATAATAACTATTGGCTGAAAAAGAAGGGAGAGATGTTCTGCTTGCCGTGGTTTTCACATGCAGTTATCACATCTGGTTTGAGTGGAAAACTTATCTTTTCTCACATTTAAAGGGTTAATTGATACATTATACATGAGAAGGGAAACAGATGAAAGGATGACTTTAAGTTTAAGCACTGTACACCACAGAAAGCAACCCACCACACCCGCAAAAAGCATCACCTATAATACCAATTAAAACCCACGAACGTCGAACGGTAGTAACGATTATTCGGTAGTACGTTATAATGATTAGGATATTACTCTATCCAGAACGATATGTTATAAATCCTTCACTATTTGTTTTTCTCTGGGGTTGGGGTGAAAGGAAGGATTACATGGAATTGCTATTATCAGATTAAGGATATATACCCAGACACTACTGATAAGGAATCAACAAACACAGGTATCTCAGCTACCACTACTGAGTCATGATGACAACAGCCACACTTGTAGTTACACTGATAATACTATTTATTATGGTGCCAAGTCCAAAATTGATCCTCGCTGCTATAAAGCCTGATACACTATGTGAAAAAATCTTCCTCAGAGATAAGAGGGAAGACTGATAGTGAAATGTTTCATCCCTTCTTTAAGTGATTCTTTAATCCAGCTCAAGTGCTATTTAACAGGATCGTCTTTTATAATCATGGCTTAATAAAGGACTCTATTGTAAGGAAATACATTATCTTAGGTGGTGATTTGTGCATGTTTTAACGAGATTCTTGCCCTTTAAAAAAAAATCAATTTGAAAAGAAAGAAAGAGCTATACGAAATTGAAAGAGTTTGTCATTGATTACCCCTAAAAATGTCAAAATTAATTAGAAGAACACACAAATCCACCTGTTATGACCATGGCCATATAAAAGGCAAAAAATAAATCATGTACTTTTACGTGCGTCAATTCATAACTAATATTCCTACTGTGACGTCTGGTGAGATACGGTGATAGCAGTGCATACCTAGAGATAACAGGGAGCACTGATAAGGAAGTGTTTTATGCCCCTCTTCAAGTGATTCTCTAATCAAGTTCAAGTGCTATTTAACATGCTTACATCGTCTTGACATTGTTTGAGTTTCGACTCATTATTTGGTCATCAACTCACTAATAGTGTTCGGCTCTACGAGTGGCCACACATGCTGTGGCAATCATACTTTTGTTTGTTTGAACCTATTTCTAGAGAGCAAGATCTCGTATTTTTCAGATTTCTTTCAGATTTGGTCATTAGGTATATTAGATCCACCTTCGAGATGATTACTCACATAAACGAATAGCAAAGTACTCATTTAAATGATTAAATTTCTTTTTATACTCTATTAATGTAAATCACATATATATCCCATCCCTCCATGCGTTTCCCCCTACCGGTATTACGATCGTGTTTTGATCCATAACTTTTGATATCTAAAGCAAGCTCCCTCAACACAGTACAGTTTACTGTTGGACCAGGTACTGATGGTTTGGTGTAGACATGTAGAACTAGTGAGCACCTGAGGTACTACAGGTACACTGCGGCGCCACCTAGTTTAAAGCAGGGGAACCAATTGGAGGACCAAGCCTAGTCATCTTCTGTGCACCTGCCCCTAATGAGCTAGCACTACCGAGAGTGTAGCAGAGTCCAGCCTATCTCCTGGACATGCACACATCCATCCCAATGATCCTCAGATCCTTTCCAGTGTTATTCTACTCATTATTTCAACAAGTGTCCCAGGCCTCTTTGATATACTACTCACCAGTAAAAGTGATCTTCCTTTCCCTACTACAGAAGTCCCTGCATCTCCTGCATGAACAGGTCGTACGCGTCATCCTTGTTCGCTGTCGCCATCGGCGGTTTGGGTTTGGCCGTCGTCGGATGTTCCACTTTACCTACAGGGGAAATTGTAATCAGTTAATTCCATAACTTTTTCATGGTGAGACAGTATATTAATGAAAATGGATAGTTTATACCGGTTGATGTTATTCTCTTGAGGGAGCCAGTCTTTGCGAAAACATGCAGGACAGTGGCAATGTCCTTCTAAAATGCCACCGGTCTAGCAGATTCACAAGTGTAGCAGGACCGAATGTCCAGTCACATTTTGGCTTTTCTATACTTAAAATGCAGAAATTATCAGATATGTGGCTATCCGGTCCTCCAAAAATGTAGCCGGTCCTTCAACATTGAAAATTTGCAGGACCGAACGTCCTGTGGGATGAAAAAGTTTTCGCAAAGACTGGGGAGCTGTGCCACTTCGAAGGGCGATATTCTGTTAAATGTCTATATAACTCTATTAAATGAATCGTTAACTACCGCAGTATGTGACCTGAGTCCCCGTAACTGTTTCTTTAACTCGATGCCTCAAGGTTCATGAGGTCATGCTGTGCTAACGCAGCGCCGGCGGGTAACCGGCTGCGCTGCGTTGGTGCATCATGACGACTGCACCGGAGTGTATCAGTCCAGTAGGGTCGGCATGATACATTCATACAGCACTAGCCAGTTACACATACGGGCTGCATTAATGCATCGTGACAATAAAAGCAATATGCTGCACTTGAAAAGTTTAGAAACTGGAGAGTTACCTGTGGCGCCAGCTTTAGCAGCGGTCTTTGCGTCTTGCCGCTTGATCCGCAAGGCTGTGGGCATGAAGCGCGTCACGTCACCCAGCGGGTTCTTAATCTGTGGTTTAGCCTCGATAGTGGCTGCGTTCTTCTTTTCGTCCTCGAAGCTCACCTACATGGGCAAAACAGTATATCAGTATTAACAAAGTTTACTTGAAAGTATGTCAATACTATTTTTTCTTTGGAATTAAATGACGTAAAATGACTTAAAATGCTAGATTACTCATACAATACCGGTACTTAACATCATGATACATAATGGTATAATACATAATATTGAAGGAGTTGTTACCTTGGTGGGCAGCTTCATGATACTTGGCGGAGCGCTGAGAACGTTGGGGTTGGACTGCATACCGGGCGGTAGAGGCATGCCCGGAGGAGGCATCCCAGGGGGCGCACCAGGAGGACGCATCATCCGGGGTGGGGGCCCCATCCCTATAGACAACAGACATTACAAGTACATATTAGATTTGGGGGTGCATATTCTTACTTCGGAGGTGGTAACCAGAAAAAAAGTACTAAAGAAATTTATTTGGGAATATTTGCCAACCTTTAAATTTTTACTTTCAAACATGTTATTTTAGAGGTCCGGTACCAGATTTTCTTACTGTTCAAGAAAAAATATTGAATGCTGGAAAATCAGCTTTCTTGTATGACACTGACTTTTGAGTCTTTGGACCTGAACTTTGGTCGCTGCTGGACAGTATTGATGTTTCAATCGAAACTACATTTGTTGATTATAAAGTTGACAATTAGGCATAGTATAAGCTTACCCGGGGGTCCTGGGGGCATGCGTGGAGGCGGCCCGCGCATCATGTTGGGTGGCATGCCGGGGGGTGGTCCGGGCGGCAGGCCTGGTGGGCGGCCGGGCGGCGGTCCGGGTGGCAGCATTCTTGGTGGACCACCGGGCGGACCCCTCATTGGGGGCGGTCGGAACATCATAGGAGGGAGGCCAGGTGGCGGACCTACAAACAAAGAGTAAAGCTGTATTCAGAGGCTACCTATATTGATCTGAATTTTTAATTTTTTTTCTTCATATTCTATATTTCATTTGACATCCAATGCAATGCTAAAATTATGTAATGATTTGTTTAATATGTAGATATTGATCCCCGAACACAGTACATATATATCTGCCAATACTTATAGCTATATTAGAATACATGTATTAGCACACAACAGACGCAAAGTATTCTCTGCTATCGTAACATTGTCAGATTTTCTAATCCATGATAAAATTCATTGATGAAGATATTCACTTGTGTACGGATAATTTTCATACAAACACCCAGAGGTATCATATCCTTACCTGGTGGCATGCCTGGTGGCATACCGGGCGGCATGCCGGGTGGGGGACCAGGTGGCACCATATTGGGTGGCGGTGCGCTTCCAGCCGTGCCTGGGTGCTGTGAGTGGGTGGCAGCCGCGATGGCATTAGCAGCCGCGACTGCCGCCTGCTGTTCTGCCATGTCGCTGGCTGACGGTCGACTCCCGGTGGTTGAAGCAGAGGGAGCCATGAGGCTGGGCACGCCTGCATTTCTCGTCTCACCCTCCGCTCTCCGGGCCTGCCTCCTCCGACTCGACTCTGAATCAGAATCAGAGTCTGAACTCGACGATGAGTCAGAGTCGTTCGGACGTCTGGATGATGCATGGTGTCTGGAGTCAACAGCTTCCTCGTTGTCATCGTCATCATCTGTGTCATCATCCTTTGTGGGCATAGGATCCTAATAAATAAATAAAAGCACTAAATGATTAGTTTTTAGAGTAAAATATTCTGTTGACTCAAATCTTATTCATTGATTATTACCATACTTTAAATGCACATGGACACCATGTAAAGCTTTTCCCCCGGAAACATGCAAATGTAACCACTAACATTTCTGTAATCTTTTATACATTTCTTGAAACATAATTGTCTCCAGATATTAGATATGTGTATATGTGGACATTACAAACAGTATAATAGTCTTACAGCTAGAATCAACTTATGTCAACTTTATGAAAAGTCATCCTTTCTTGCTGGATAAGTTATGCCGTTATTGACACAATATGGTACATCAGTCTTTCAGCTATACATTTTAATGGTACATTATACTTACTTCTACGGGAATCATGGGGATGACTTGACCAGCCATCTTCAACATCATGACCTGTAGTGGTGACACAGCAGGCTTGTATTTTACCCGTGTATCCTTCTCTTCTGCTCCCTCCTCGGCTTGTGTGTCGAATCGAATAGTTTTGCGTTGTGGCTTTGCTGTGTAAAAAGAAAAATACAACTATGAAACCCAGACAGTCTTAGATCTATGTTCCTGTAACGGGCAGCTGTGACTGCTATGTTATTTTGTATATCTATTTCTATGTGGTTGTTATGATGTAATACGACACGGTTCTATTATTGTTCATAACATGTTTTATTCATTCCTTAATGTTACCGACAGTTCGTTACATATACCACCGGTTATTATCTACGGTTATATACTGAAGGTACCAAAGTTACCAACGGTTAACTTTTCATTAAGGTTTCGTAACGTGTTACATAATATTCCTTAATAGGTGGTGCTGCAGGTACGGTCAGGTGACCCCCTCAGGCCTGTATACAAGGTTGGCTGTTCTTCTCAGAAGGCAGTCAGGTTTGGTTACTGCTGAGACAAACACCTCCCTGTGGGTTTACACTATAATATAGTTTGTCTACCCTACTGTATTATTTTATAGATCATGTTCTGATCTCTGTTATAACCGATGGTTACTACAGAAAGATAATACTGTATGCTTGTTAAATAAAGTCGCCGTATATTAAAGCTTAATTGTACCGTGTCCGGTTGTTGTTTTTATGAAGTCACACTAGTAGTATAGACCAACTACAGTCCTGATAATTGTAGAATTAAATGAGACTTACCAGGATGAGGTGATATTTGATTATGATTTTGCCGAGGGCACCACGATTTTGGGAGTGGTTCTTTTTAGTCAGCCCATTTGGTTGTTCTTTGACCTGATCTCGACCTTTGGCATCGTCCTGACAACCAACATTCTGGCAGTAGCTTTGTATTTTGCTATACTGGCAGTCACATGGCTAATACCATGAATGTTGCTTCATAACAAAGGTTTAAGGAGCCACATACCTGTCCCTGGGGGTAGTTCGTCTTCCCGCTCTTTTCGTCGCTGCTCGCGGTTCTTCTCTCTCCGTTCCCGGTCACGGCGCTTGCTTCGTCTTTCCTCATCTGAACTGTCTCTGTCTGAATCTTTGGCTCGCTCTCTGCTCTCATCCTCTTGTGTACCTGGAGTGAAAAAAAAATTGTTTCCCATTTCAATGTGTCTGTATAATGTAAGGGACAATGGCTAAGTCCCTAGACAGTACACTCAAACTTTTGAGCGTATGGGCAGGGCGAGTGTTGTAGATATTATTATACAGCTTATACTATACTAATACCATACTAATTATCATACGTCCAAAGCTGAACACAGTGTACCACATGCAAACACTATGTACGTATATACTACTATCGGTAGTTCTGCCAAATTATAAGGTACAAATGCACTAGGTAAGCTTTCTCCTATTTTGAGTATCCTTTTCATCATAATCATTATTGGCAAGCATAATCCACTTACTTCTATCAATCTCGTCTTCACTGTCGCTGAGGGGTGGCGGTGGGCCGGGCGGCGGGGCAGGCGGCTTACGGTTCTTGAACATGGCCAGTGGAGGCACTCCCATTGGTGGGCCAGGTGGAGCCATACTGTCAGGTCATAGATAAGATGATATACTCTAACATTACAGGGTACATTTAGATAAATATCAGTGGACATAGGTTACTTTATTCCATCCCATCCGAACCTATCCCAGTAAAACAATGACAATTTCATCATAGAAGTCACTTTCATATATAGAAGTCAGGTCCTTACAATGAAACCAAGACTTCACTTTCATATATTTTACATTAGATTATCATTCAAAGTGAATATAAAATATCAATCCCAATAGACAATTTTTAGTCTAGGTGACATTTTTATTGCAACATCGCATAAAGAAAGTCCCTACCTGAATCCAGGTGCCTTTTTGAGAATGCCTTGCAGAGGCTTTGTCATTCCGGGGAGCATCGGTGTGGGGATGTCCATCGGTAAGGGAATCATCGAGGGGACTGTAATAGAAAAGAATTCTTTTGTGTTATTTTCATAAGGGGCAAGATGGAAATGCAGATTTCGCCCTCACAAGACAGTGACCAGAGCTGTGTATTATCGTATACCATATAAATGGCAAGTGGATTTATGATTAAAAAATATATATTTTTTAAATGAGACTCACTCGTATTGATGGTTGGGGCGTCAGGCAGTGGGATCTGATCCAGTTGTACACGTTCTGCGCTCTTCACTTGATCTGGAAGAAAAGGGGAATCAGATATTTTAAGCAAAACCTTTAGAAACTTTTTGAACACATAGTCAATATTACCTGTTCAGATTTTCTGTTACAATTTTAAACTTTCCGCATCTAGTACTGTGGAATGAAATTACCAACTATGACTACACATAGTACGATGTGAAACATACTCAGATTAGTGAGGTTGTTACATTAGTTTAAAATGACTCTTTTTCCGAAATGCGAAATGTACATACAAAACGGCCATATTAAATAAAGGTATTAAATAATGGTCAATACAAATAAAACAAATTCAGCCGATAACTTACCAAAGTATTGTTGCAACATCTGTCTTTTCTTTTCATATTCCAATTCGGCTTTCTTCAACTCGATGGCATATTCTGGATTTTCCTTTTCCTGTTTGGACACATTTGATGATGAAACATTATATCAATACCTATTGACAAAACTGCAGCCTTTAATAGTTAAAGGGAACCTTCACAGATGACGTTACACAGGTCTGTTTTAAGACCCCCCCCCCCCCTCCACCGCCGTCACTATTTTGGGCAAATTTAATCTGGAAATATATGACCCGGGTTACGTTTGGATATCAAACCCAAAGACCCCTCAGCCTCTCTCTCTCCAGTAACGTTATTTGCGAACGTTCCCTTAAAAGGGACTCTTTCAATTAGTATGAACGGATTAGGAATTATTTCAAATAGAAATCTTCTTATTGTATGTCAACTTACATATAAAATTTGAACCCTCTCGAATGTTTCCTTCAGTTTTTTGCGTTTATCTTTCAAAACCTTCTCGTTCAGTCGTGGGGGTTGTGTTGGATCATATTCTGAAAAGATCAAGTCAGAAATAAGTACACTTGTATGAACACGTGAAAGATGAACTTCTATATAACTTGAAGCATAACGAAATTTTTCAATATTTCCCCTCCTTCCTATTTTTGTCTTATAAAAGATGCTTTTAAAATAGGAAACTTAGAACATAGACATCTCATCATACAAATTGAAATATATAATAGACATACCCATTTTGTCGATAAGCTCCATATCTTCCAGCAGCTTCACCGGGTCTTTACCCTTGAGTACTGCCTGTCTGACCATCATTCGCTGCTTCTTGTTCTTCTTCAGCTCGCGTTTCCTGGCCTCCTTACCTGAAAATGGGGTAAAATGTGGTGAATATGCCTACTTACATACCGTACTTGGGAAAGAGGATTTAATAGTTCAAGGGATATACACATTAGAAGGCCCACGCTGGTCTATGTGTGGCCACTTTAGAGGTTCCCCTATCTAGAGGGGGAGGGGGGGGGGGTCAGAAAATTCCAACCCATCGGGGCCGGGGGAGGGGGGGGGGTCAGAAGAATGTCACGCGAAAATCCGCCACCCATGTTGTTAAATAATGCCCGCTCCCTTACATTACAATATCAATTTTCATTTTAGAATATCGCAATAGATCTACCGGTAGATGCATTGCATCTTGGCTTTCCAAGCTTTCCATATTTAAATGATATTAATCAATACCGGTGAGAAAGCATGCCATATATCCAGGGTAAATATATAGGAATATCTATCTATCTATCATAAAACATTATGTTTTTCTGAAAGCTTTTAGTTCTATATAGTCTTTATAGGCAGGCTGTCCAAGTGACAGCGCCAGGGAGAGACCCAGATCTCTAGTTTTTAATATAGGGTACTGGGGGTACTGGGCCTTGAGTTCGGAAAACGCGGACCGACAACGCACAAATTGACAAAATAACGTAGGATGGTATCGGAAACTTACGAGCTTGGTCCGTGGGATTCATGTACTTCCCACTCTTGGTGGTGTTTATTGACCGTCGCCCCATCTTGACGGCCGTTTATTGACACCTAATTAGAGGGCAAAATACTTTTAAGTCACCGTATCAGTGATTTTTGTTCACAAACGTGTCCAATTTTACATCTTCTTTGCAAGCGGCGGCCATTGATGCTTGGTCACGTGACACGTAAATCGTATCTAATTTTGCGATAGAAAACTCTGGAAATTATGATATTCCTAGAATAGCTCATAACAATATCAATTTAAACTTGATAATTCGATGAATAATGTAAGATATGCTTGATATATCGGCAATTAGGGATATATTATATATTGCGACATTCTATCCGTATGCAGGCAAACACTGCGGAAGTGCTGTCAAGATTTCTCCAATTTTCTCTTCCATTTGGCGCCTAATTAGGAGAAAGTACATGCAGATCGTGGACTCCTGAAAGTTATTGTAAGAGCCAAACTATGGACGAGTTTATTTTACAACCCGGTGACGTAAATGACAAGCTATGTCGGGTAAGTAACCGCGATAGTGCCACTCCTCCCGACACCCCTCCCACTGTGGCACTGCCACTGCCCTGGCACTGTGGGCTGTGTTAGTCAACTTAGTGTGTAGACTGTAGTGGTGGTACCACCCTAAATACTGCCCAGAATCCAAAAAAATCCAACATTTAAGATGGAACACAGGCCAAAATAAATACTTAGAATTTCCTGAGAGACAAGTGTAATATACCAAATTGTAGCTATTGAAATTCCGCTTTTAACCATATAGGATAACATAGTTTAAGTCAGGCTAGATTTTTTTTTAATCGCCATGGAAACCGGACATGTGATTTTGGATTGTGGCCCCTGAGCCCCGTGATTTCCACATAGGTGCCTTCTCACCCCTGTATCCCTCCCCTATAAATTTTATTTCCGGCAGATTAAATTCTAAACACATTCTACTGGACCCAAGGATAATTTTAAGCCCAATATGTATTGACTTTGCATCATTTTGACACCTTCTATGGCCTCTGAAAGCAATATTTCATGTTTTTTTTGGGACTATTTTGCCATTCTACCCGGAAGTGGCACTATTTAGGGTGGTACCACCTTAACAGTAAATCGGTTACTATGGCTACCCATCAAAACATTAAATAAACATTATTTTTTGATGAAAACAAAACCCCCGGGTACAAAAAAAATATGGTTAGGCATCTATCTACCACAAAAGGCCCACAATAGCCTTCAATTCAATGTATAATGATAGCCACCCACGGCTTATATCCATAATAATAGTGCATTTTTGCTATACATGTTTCCATGGCAACCTAGAAAAAAATCTAGCCTGACTTAAATATATCACATATCTATTAAAAGATGCCCACAAGTCTCCTCTTTCACCTGATACCTTCTGCTAAGCTCTCAGGAAATTATAACCTACACACTGGTGCTATTCCTCATACATATATTGACCAATTAACTTAATTTTGGATGAGAGTTCAGCTGACTGAGCAGCTCATGGTCACATGACAGTCATGTGACCATTGGCGGCCATCTTGAATGACAGTTGGTTGTCATGGAGACTCATCATTTCAAATCTGGCAAAGTCAAGATGGGTGCAAAAGGCAAAGGCTCTCTCAAGAAACACAAGTTTAAAAGTGGCAGCATCATCCTACCGAAGGATCAAGTATCACAGAAAGAGACTACAGACAAGGGGGAAACGGAGAAAAAGGAGACAAAGGAGAAAAAAAAGGTAGATGACTTAGTTAAAGTGGAAGAAGTAAATAATAACAACAAATATGTAAGAATTCCTAAAGATGTGGCAGACAGAATTATGGACACTGAAGAAGTAACACCTGGATATCTGAGACCTGGGCCACTACGATGTCAAGAGATGTGGGAGGAACAAGGACAAGAAGCCAAGACTATTGGGAACAGTGTTGTTAGTATTGAAAAAATGTGTGGGTTGATATCTAAAGTGGCATTTGAGCACCAAACAACATCAAAAAAGTGCCAACCTGAGTTTGTAGTTCTCAATAGCGTCACCAGGGGGCTTGGGACAGAAGTGAGGATCGGTTGCAGCAAATGTCGATGGAACACCGGAGACTCCT
The DNA here is from genome assembly GCA_947462335.1 of Harmothoe impar. Lineage (NCBI taxonomy): Eukaryota > Metazoa > Annelida > Polychaeta > Phyllodocida > Polynoidae > Harmothoe > Harmothoe impar. Next base: position 63,025,073 of record OX381706.1, read on the forward strand.
TCAAACTGTATGGTAAGTATAAACAGATATTTCATAATTAGAATTTGGATTACATAGAAATAAAACAACAAATAAAATCTGCCTTTTAGGTGGGCTTTGACAGTAAATGGAACAGTACTAGAACCTCTATATACAGCCCCTTGCTATGGAGCGCGCATTAATCCCCTCGGTACTGGATTTAGGGTAGCTCAATGGAGCGCGCATTAATCCCCTCGGTACTGGATTTAGGGTAGCTCAATGCAATATATTTGCTCACCAGGTGGGAAGGGGTTAAAACAGTTATGGTTGACTTACTTGTAAGTGTGACTAAATCAACTCTTTGACATAATCAGCATTCGATCCTCTCCTGCGGTCTAGCTGTGGTCATGCTCCCTGTAAAATAGAAGTATGAGCAACTTTAGATTTTGACTGATTCTTAATGAATGAAACTAAACACCTTTAGAGGAAGTCCCTTCAACAACACCAGGGCGTCGCGCAGTGACTACCAACACCCAGCTTGGAACCTTTCTTGGCAAGTCAGGCACAAGCTTTGCAGACATCAGACTTCTCTTTGCTTCAATAGACTGCATGCCACCATCTGAGCATTTACTGCAACGTGAGGCTGACCGCACCAACACCTTGTGGGGAGAGTTGAATGGGGCTACCATGCGGGAGAACTGTGAGTTGGCTGATACATTGACTGGCTCTGATGGTGTGCTTGTTGCCACAGACACAGCATACAATAGCTCACCCAAGGGCCGGTCCATGTATCAGCCCGGTACTCAGAGTCACTCCCCTATGATTGAGGCCCACTCCGGCCTAGTTCTTGCAAGTACTTCTTTTAACAAACTTTGCTCGAAGAACTGTAACAAAGGCCAGTGCGGACCCCAATGCTCCATCAACTGGGCTCCACATGTAAGTATGGGCAGCAGCGAGCGTGAGGCGGTGTCATGCAACCTAGAAGCAGTGGGTAAGTCCGGGTTGCAAGTCAAGGCTGTTGTCTGTGATGGGAACGCCAAGGAAGTGATAAGTAAGATTTCATGATTTCTCAGATATATGTGCATGACTGCTAATGATACAGTATTACGTAAGGTTTACTGATTTCTCAGATATATGTGCATGAATGCTAATGATACAGTATTACGTAAGGTTTACTGATTTCTCAGATATATGTGCATGAATGCTAATGATACAGTTTTACGTAAGGTTTACTGATTTCTTAGATATATATGTATATTGATGATAATGATATATTCAAAATATAAATGCTATGAGTTAAAACATAGATTTGATTTGATATGACATCTTTCATATAGATTCCTATTTTCTCATTATGTGAACTATATATCAAAACATTATCGGGGAACAAGAACATGTGACAACAGGAACTAAGAAACAGCTCATATTAACTAGAGGCTGTGTCTCACGACCTTGAGCCAATGTTTTTGTCTGTGACCGGGTGCCAGCTCGGACCGGGTGCCAGCTCGGACCGGGTGCCAGCTCGGACCGGGTGCCAGCTCGGACCGGGTGCCAGCTCGGACCGGGTGCCAGCTCGGACCGGGTGCCAGCTCGGACCGGGTGCCAGCTCGGACCGGGTGCCAGCTCGGACCGGGTGCCAGCTCCGACCGGGTGCCAGCTCGGACCGGGTGCCAGCTCTGACCGGGTGCCAGCTCCGACCGGCCTGAATAATACAGGTTATTTATGGCAGGCCGTATTATTCAGGCCGGTCAGAGCTGGCACCCGGTCAGAGCTGGCACCCGGTCAGAGATGAAAACATTGGCCCAAGGTCGTGAGACACAGCCTAGAAGTTTAAACATTATTATGATTCTCCCTCAACAGTGGGAAAATCTTCAAAAGGAACGATAGCATGCAAGCCAGAGAAGCTCGACTGTGTTGTACATCGCGGTAGAGGGGTACGTCGTCAGTTCAATGGTGCCAAGTGGAGCAGCGACCTGATCGGGAAGCCGAGCCACAAGTCCTATTGCTACCGGCGGGCGAGGCTGTGCAATGCCCTTGTCAACCGGTGTGCTACAGAACTAAAATGTGCGTTGAAAAGTGTCAAGGACAAAAGTCGTTTGATCGAACGATTAACGCCTGCTAAGAACAACATTGTGCGTTGCTTCTGTGGGGATCACCAGCAGTGTAAAAAAACATCATTCGCGTGCAAGGGTAGACAGGTGGCGCCAAAACATCTCCCACACCAGATGTACATAATTCCAACCACACAGGACACACTACAACTTCAGAAAATAATAGACAAGTACTTTGCACCAGCCAGCATCCACAGCATGCGGACTGGCCTGGACACTAACAAGGTGGAAAATCTGCATCTCAGGACACTGAAAGTGCTGCCCAAGTCAAAGACGGTCAAAAAAAACTTTGGGGGACGTAACCAGTCCGCACTACACAACGACAGCCTCGGAACATCTGCGTCACTCGTCCTGGCCAACCTCACAAGGCAGGCCCCGATCAGGGGGAAGGGACCGTTGAATGCTCTCATGAAGGCTGATGCAAAAGCTAGACACCGCCGTCAACTAAAGAGAACGGACTCGGCTCGTCTGAGCCGAAAGTCATCTCGCTGGCACGCGATCAACATCAAGAAGTTCTCAACATTAAGCATTCAGTAGATGATTTCAGCTGATCAAGCGTGACAGCGAGCGACGGCCGCCCCGCCTATAGTCTGAGGGCGGTGTCACATCAAGTGAAACTATACTGGGATAATCACAACAGTTTAACATCAACCAATTAACTGTAAATTTGTTATTTGTTTCAACAAGTAATATTACAAATAGGTATACTTGAGAACACACGGCGGCCAATCTCCATGTCCAGCACAATATTTGGCTTCTTTACATGTATTCCGCAGACTGTTTAGTGATGGTGGCTCACTAGTCAAGTGGCTGAGTGTGACACACCTTTTATTATGGCACAGATGTGAAACCTGGTCAGGGTACGTTTGTGTATTTCCTGCTAAGAAATACACCATACGATGAACAGGCTGTGGTTTTGATCCCCAACCACTCACGGTAATTTTGATTTGTGGATATTCGTTAGAACTGAAAGATTTCTTCCAGTGCCGACACTCGGTACCCTGTACCTCTTGGCTGTGGTTAAATATTCTCTCGGTTATTACCTTCCTGTAAGCCGGTGACATTAAAGCTATCAGAGACTCACTCATGTTTATCATTTGCAACTGTAATAACCTATAGGAAAAGGATACATGATAAAATAAACAAATTTATAAAATAAACCAATGAAGAAAACAAAGTGTTGGAAAATCATGACTAATTGTTGTTCATTCTCCCACAGCAGCACTGGCATAGCATCCCAAATAGGGCTCTATGCATCGATTTTCAACACTTTTATGGCACATATACTATCTAATCATCAACCTTAACAAGTAAATATGCTATATAATACATGAATAAGTCATGACATTCACTTTAGAATTCAATATCATTGAAAAATAACTCACAATGTTGGACCCAAGTCTGCAGAGTGGTGTCTGCTCTTCCTACTGTTAAGGTGGTACCACCCTAAATACTGCCCAGAATCCAAAAAAATCCAACATTTAAGATGGAACACAGGCCAAAATAAATACTTAGAATTTCCTGAGAGACAAGTGTAATATACCAAATTGTAGCTATTGAAATTCCGCTTTTAACCATATAGGATAACATAGTTTAAGTCAGGCTAGATTTTTTTTTAATCGCCATGGAAACCGGACATGTGATTTTGGATTGTGGCCCCTGAGCCCCGTGATTTCCACATAGGTGCCTTCTCACCCCTGTATCCCTCCCCTATAAATTTTATTTCCGGCAGATTAAATTCTAAACACATTCTACTGGACCCAAGGATAATTTTAAGCCCAATATGTATTGACTTTGCATCATTTTGACACCTTCTATGGCCTCTGAAAGCAATATTTCATGTTTTTTTTGGGACTATTTTGCCATTCTACCCGGAAGTGGCACTATTTAGGGTGGTACCACCTAGTGTTTGTATGGCAGTGCCAGTGGTATGCGCTGCTACTCAGTCAGTGACTCACTGCCAGTGCCATTGCCATTGCTGCTGCAGCCTCAGGATGTAACTTGTAAGCCTCAAGCTCAGCCTGTGCAGCCTGTGCAGGCTCACATTCAGCCTTTCAGCCCAACAGGGCAACACTGCTCCAGTTCCCTCTGCTGTGTATGTATGGTCAGAAATGGTCTGGTCCAGAGCTGAGCCTCAACAGCTTGTTTTCACTAGATATGCATTTTTCACTACATTTAAATAGTGCTGGTGGTGGGGAAAGTCAGATGTGTATTGCCGCTACAGTCTAGAAGACGGCGGCTATAGAGCCTATAGCCTATAGGCAATACATATAGTATAGGCAATACACATCCAACTTAAGTACAGACAGATTATTTAGATGATAGATCCGTGCACTGTGGCTGGAGGCTACCTAAAAAGACTCAAAGTCACTCGATTAATTACTAATTAGGTAATCCATCAACCTCCTCCCCCAACACTGTTGAAAAATAATGACCACTCCCTTAGCCTTAGGCCTACTGCTTAAATTTAGGCCTAGCCAAAAGTTATTTTGGCTTGATCTGGGGTTCTGCGAGAACCTAGCCCATTTCCTTCAAAATACCTTCCATCTTGTTCCAGGAGGAGGAGCGTCTGGAGCTACTCAAAGAGTCGCTCAATCGTAGTGACCAACTTACCGAGAACATGCTCGGTATCCTAACGTCGTTTGAGAGCAGACTCCGCAAACTCGCCGATACCATCACACCTGTCTATCAAGAAACGGGCAACCTTCAGCGCAGACATGAGAGTATCCTTTGTGTGTTTTAAACCAAGTTTGATTTTGAAAATACTTCATCTTCTTTGTGCCCTTTATTTCTAGCTAGCAGTATGATTCATCAATGATAGTGACCCGAATAGACTAAGACATCTGGCTCTCAGAACCAAAACTAGTCTCCAGAGCCACATCTTTTTAGGGGTTGATTTGTCTCTGGAGCATACATTTTCAGGATTTTTTTTCACACCACTTCATTCTTTAAGCCAATACCCTTAATGAGGACACAAGAAGTTAAGAATCTTATCACTGCATATTGGTGAACTGATCCAGGTAAGTAATCCTGCAAACACGCCCTTTAACAAGCGAGTCTAGAATTGCATGCTTACATACTCCAGAAAAAAAAATCATTTCTACCTTTACTGTAACCAGATATTGAGAAGACACTGAACTGCTTCGACCATGTGATTGGATATTATCATGTTGCAAAGGAAGTTGAACCAGTCATCCGTGAAGGGTAAGTTTCAAGCCTACCCACTTTTAATTAATTTAAGATTATTGAGCTCATACTTCAGTAAGGGAGTGTTGAATTTCTTACATGAAGAGGCGGAGGTGGATTTGTTTTTATTCATGCGCTAGCATGTCAAAGGTTTTCAGAGCCCTATTAGTGATAGTAACACACAGTTTTTTTGCTAAAAGGTGATAACATTATACCCCCCATCCCCACCCCCGAAAGGGGGTAAAAGATTGTTGTTTGGTCTCCCCTCTCAGCAGCTCGGTGGGTCCACAATTCTTTGGTCCTCCCCATTCCACCAACACCCCCCCCCATGTTGTTGCCCATTTCCTAACTATGCCGATAACTGTTTCAACATTTCAAAAGTATGTTATGTAATACAAAATTTGTAGTCGAAAATAAGGTACATGTGTATCTATAAGTTTATGCTTTTATTAGGTTGACGGCAAAAAACAACAACATTAGGCCACTCAAAAATAAATCTGGTTTCTCATCACCAAGCACTGAAAAATATGACGAGGGCGTTTTTTATTTATTTCATTTTTTTTTTACTAAGGGGCCAAAATGTATAGGAAAAATGTAGACTTTTTGCGAACACACTTTCACACTTAAGTATTTATTAATTAAGCGTTTATTAATTTACAGAAGTTGGAAAATGGAAGATATTCCTAGGCCACTGCACTACTGACAGTATAAGCTTTAATTTGATACCGAATATGACAATATTTCTCAATGTTTAACACATTTTTTCATTAAAAATGTACAAAATTAAAAAAAAGTTTCCCCCAAATCATGATTTTCATGATGTGCGCGGTGATGAGAAACCAGCTTTTTTTTTAGTGGCCTTAGAAAAAAAACAAGTGCATTAATAGGATGATATATGTTTTCAATCTCAAATTACATGTAGGTATTTTGTTCCTGTGTTTCTTTTTCTAGCCCAGGCAATGGTCAAGCCAACTACCTGGAATGCATGGAAAAACTACGTAAAGCTGTTAAATACTTTACAACCAACAATCCTGGCAGTCCTGAAATGGCTCAAGTGGTAAGTAGCATTAAAGTTTATCAACCTTTCAAGTTACTACAGAAAGCATTGTCATTTTATCCTTTCCTTTACAGTTCTATCTGATGACCTGATTTTGAAAAAAAAAACTACCTCAAAACTATTTTATTGGAAAAAATTAGATTAACCTATGATAAATTTTATTCAATGAAATTTTAATATTTCATATTCATGATAAATTAGACATGCTCAAAGAATAGTTGTGTTCTTTCAGACTACATTATATGAGGCTGGCAAAGACTTATTGGAACGTGAATTCCGGAATCTGCTGACGCGTCACAGTAAACCGGTCGCCGCTGTCACTATATTGGACATCCTCGCTGTGGATGAAGGTATGTCATTACAAGCCAGCGCTCCTCTGTTTTTGTATTCATTCCAACTTTAGTATTAAATGGTTCGTTTTTATAAATTACACATGTTTATTTCACTTGATATCTATAGCAAAATATAACATTTTCAACTATTATAAAAGAAGAATTACCATGGTCCATCTGAATATCTTTGTGCAGAACTTCCATCTGAGGAGCCACAAACCATGGAGCACCTGCCACCGCGCGTACTGGAGGACCTTGCTGAGATAGCGACATGGCTCATAAACTGTGGAGAGGACTCAGACTTCATGCAGGTGTACGGGTCAGTGCGGGCCTCCATCCTCCTCAAGTCACTGCAGTGGTAAGTACCTGACACATTTTAGGCCACCATTTACTTGCCCCATAAAATTTAGGTAAAAATATGCATTTCCAAAAATAAGTTCTGTAGACAAACTTTTTTTTGGTTTGGCCTTATGATTATATTTCTAGCAAGTTTTTATATTTTTTCCCAGCTACTGGTAATACAGTAACCAATCTGTAGTAATGTATCTAATATAACCTGTTGTTATACTTTCACAGCTTGCGGGACCATCTCAAGTCAGGCAGCAAGGACAGCGCCAGTATTATGGCCCATTCTCCAGCCCTTGTAAGTACCAAACCTTTCCCAAAGTCCAAAATGATCACACACAACATGTTGAGTGAGAATAGACATGTGCAAAGGTACCCTGAACCCAGAAAGGAAAGAGAATCTAAATATTTATATGTTAAAAAGTTGTTTTTTAAAGATCTGGAACAAACTAACCAATGCTTCTATCAATGAATTGCTCATACAAGGCTTTTGTTGTTTAAAGGGTCAGAAGATGAAACCCGGAAAAGACTCAGCTTCGCGTCGAGCATACAAACGAATGGCGTAAGTAGTTCAGATATATGCATAAGACTATAAGGTCTACCACATTTGATGTAATCAGTGCACATACCCTAATAAGTGCACACCACCCTATTTTGGACGATATTGGGATTAGAAGTAGTAGAAATATGTCAATAATATTTGTTAGTGCATTGTGTGATAATTACATGGAATACACTTATACAGTGTGTCAATGATGTCTTATTATCAAACTGTCTTGTTCATGTAATACATTGATGATGCTGTAGTTCTAAAGTAGTCAATATGAAATTTTACACAAAATGTTTTTTATAAGTGAAATGCAACCAAAGAGGATTAGTACATCTATATTTATCAAATTAGCATGTACACTGAGAAAAATGTACAGTATAACATGCGAAAATTGTCTGCGGAAGGCAGAGTTAACTTTACTGTATACAGTTGGACTTACATATATTTGTTTTAACTAGGTTCGTAAGAAGGGCATCCACAACCCTAATGAAACATTCACTGGCACACTTGGAAGCTGCAGGTAGGAGAGATGATTAAGAATTAGCCCGTATATGTGTGGAGTTTCAGACTAATTCAGCAAGTATTAAATTTATCTGTGCCAAAAAGACCAAACACACACGCATTGCATTGTTTAAAAAGCACCTGTATTTGCATGGATCAATTCTTTTTTCTTTTTAGATTTGACACTTTCTGTTTAATCTTATAAATTAGAAACAACATCATAAAATGTTATGTGAACCCATTAATACATTGTTTAATCAGTATTTGAAATGCTTGAGCTCAGTGATCCCACTCCAATCTCAGAAATTCTTGTATTTAATACTTTGTTTATCAATTAAGAAGAAACATAAGATACATGCAATATGTATAGCAATCAATACTTTTAGGAACAATTGTGATATAAGTATCATAGGGAAGTAGCTTATTCACAGAAACACTATTACACGTGGATAAGAAACATTGTCTTAAAAAAACTATTTAAGAATTACATATATTCCACATTAGTTATGGACAGTGATGAAAGGAATTATTCAAGAAAAAAAGTCTGAAAAATGTTAAGATTTGTTAGGGTAAAGAACCTGATCTAAAACAAATACAATATGGAAATAATTTAGATATAAGTTCTAAGTCAGTTGAAATAGTAATTTTTATAGTAAATTTCATCCATGCTACAAGTCTGGCATCCTCTATATTGTTACTACTATTGTTGCACCTAATTTAATCAATGTGTCATCAGAGGCTGTGCGGTATAAAGGTTAGGTTTGTTTTTCTCTATTAACACAACCAAGTCCTTTCCATATAACCAATCAAATCAAATCATGGGAAAACTATGGAAGATATTGGGTATAGGGTACTAATAGACATGAACCAGGCCTGGTTAAAATACACACCTTAGACTGCATAAGAAGGTTAGATAAAAAAAATTAGAAATATCCCACATCCTGATAATTTCAATATTTGATTGTATACATTTAAGATAATAGCGTTGAACAACCTTCCTGCAATATGTCTTTTTACTTGACTAAACTACACAAGCCATGACAGGTTATTATGCCAGAGTATATGTGTCTGGTATTGTAAATTAAGATTCAACACACACAAAACTATACAAACCAACAATCTGGTATATCAAGAATTTATTTGATCATGCTGATATACCAGATCTCCCAGGCACTCCAAATAAAAACTCACCACATTCTTATATCTGCTTTTGTTAAGTATCCACTTTTGTTTTGTTTTTATTAACACTTATTTTGTTGCCAATCTCAAGCTGGCTTTACTGACATCATTTTAATTATACTCAGGTACACTTAACATGTGTGGTTTCTTGATTTTCAAATCATAAATCATATAAGCAATCACACAACACAATACTTTTCATTCTTTTGGGAATATTGTTTCTTTAGGTTAAGATGAAAATAGTTTTATTAGCAAAAGAAAATACTTTTATCCCCTTTTATGAAAGACTATGATAAACATGATAGCTGTTTTAAGAAATTGTACAGCCATTACCAGGATCTCCACATGTCATTGTCAATACAGGTTTGTTTAGGGAGGCTATTATTGCTGTGATTGATAAGAAACCAAGGTACACTATGAGGTGGAGGTTACATTTCTAAGGTACAGAATAGAAACAAGGTGTTACACAATAACTTGAAATATGATTTTTTTTCGGTGTCTTGCGTCCTACAGGAAAAAGTGTCACTCGTCGACCAAGTATCCAGAAAGGGGAGGGTCAGTACCACAGAAAATGATAAGTTTAGAGTCATGATGCAAAAGGAAGTTTAAGATCTCAGGAATTTAAAAGCAAAATAGTCTTATTGCTGAACCCCCTTGCCTTTTAAAGGGTGAAATATGTGCTTTAGTAATAGTAAGAAAATATTGAAATATTGAGACTTAGGGAGAAAACGTAGTACAATAATGAATATTGCTTCTGAATGTTGTGCAATAAGCTTTTCCTCGAATATGTGTCAATAAAGGCCACTTTTTTACTTGATGACAAAGCACCCTTATACTATTAAGTGTATACGGCTGTATTTGCTTTTTGATTGAAGGGTGAATGCCCTCATATACATATATGGCTTACATAGTTTGTATTCATGATTGGATCTATATTGCCTCAGATTAGTTTAGTATTCCACAAAGACTATAATGGTAAAACAGTCTCTCTACCTTCTATTTAGTTCAAATGAGAAAGCACTCGGCCGGAGCATCCACTGAGGGTAACTAGACTTAAAAAAAAGACAAGATAGATCAAAATGTTTGCACTCGACTCAATCTCTTTGAAAATTCATGAAATTCTTTGAAAATAGCATACTCTATATTTTTGATAACACTATCCTTGGATTGGATTATAAACTCTGCATTTATCTTGTGAAAAACTATACATATACGGATATTGGAGAAATATATATTGAGAGTAGGTGTTAACAACTGTACATATTTACCTAGCTATGACAATGCATTTATCAATTTACAACACTTATAGGATTTTAATTCTTTCATGCATCATTCATTTGAAATATGTCCTGGAAACCATGTATAAACCTAGTGAAGAAAAATAAGTTACTAGAGTTGAAGTGGTAAGACTAGTATGACTTGACTTAGGAATTGATTGATGATTTATTAACTGAGCTAATTTCTAAAACCGATGAGGCGATGCATAGAAGTACTGGGGTATATCTATAATACACCGATATAACATAACATCGATATATAAGTTTATCGTAAGCAATTGCTATGATTTAGGTGATGGACAGTACCAATTGATATGAAAGTGGGGTATTATTGTACAGTGTATAATCAGAGCCACTTCTGCCATTGATATGAACCCATACACACGAGGAACATGTCATCATATTAACTTCAGAGAGTGGTCATTATTTAACAAAGTGGGAAGGGTGTAGGAGGGTTTTCGTTTGATCCACCAACTGCCGAAGATTCTCAGGCCTGCAGTCCAGTCTAGAAGGGTCAAAGTTTTCCGGCCTGCACCCATGTGATTGAATATGAACACTGGTGTACATGAAGAATCAGACAAATAAGATACTGCATGGGCAAGTACATGATAATCTACTTTTTCCATATTATCCTAGGTCATCCACAAACTGTTCCTGATCAACTGACAAATGTAAAATAACATAAGATCAATATACTAGATTATAATTGAATTTGAGTGAGAGCTTTATTTTCAATTTTCCCGAGGGAATCCTGTCAGTTTACCAGAAACAGAAGTTACCCAGCACCTGACTACACAACATGCATGATATAGAAAGACAAATACATTACACCTTTATTAGTGGGACTTGATATATATAACTTAATATAGTTGTGAAGTTATTAGCGAGGCAAGCGTAGAGGCAATCATTTCTTCCTTTCAATGAAAAGTTTCTTTGTTTATAATCAGAACCCAGGAAGCAGCGCCGTTCGCTCGGTGATATACGCCGGTTGTCTGGAGTTTTCGATGGTTTTGATGGTAATAGTTAGCATGATTTTCTGGGATACAGCGGTGTCCCAAGTATGTGCAGCTAAAAAGCACTAAAACCAGATGGACGCTTTATTATTGGATCAAAGAAGCTTTCTCCTCCTTGTGCTTTATTTATGAAAACAGAATTCACCAGGAATATTTCTGTACTGTCCTGGTATTTGTCTTCATGTCATATCACATGTACATTACCACTAGCTTATGAATGTCAAGTATGTACCCTTGCCAGAATGTCAAGTATGTACTCTTAACAACACTAGACTGACTCTACAATTTACTAACAGAAACAATATCTAAGAGCATGGTGCTTGAGGTCATAAATATGTGATGCATCAACCTAAGGTTCTTTTTATTTCATTTTTATATTACTTTTTGATTTTCTGATATTTTCATGTGTCAGGGTATAGGAAAAACTCCACTCAGGAAAGGTTCAGGAAGGAGTCAACAGGCCAAGACTCTCAAGAGGGTACAAACTAATTTAAAGATAGTTGTCAAGTTATATGCAAGTAAAGTTGTAAAATGGGCTACATGTATGTACTTATCAAATATGTATAGGCAATCACAAACAATTAATAAGATACTGTGTGTGTGATTTAGATTCATTATTGTATAATTGAAATGATTGGATATATATATGTATGTTAACTTCAAGTTGAAGAAATGAACAATATAAGAGAAGGGATTGAAGTGGATATTGAAATATCATCATCTTTCTGATCATATTCTAAAAAGAACGATTGTTGTTCATGTATTCTTTTATTTAGCACAAATGCAATGCACCAATTACCTGAAGTACAAATGATAACATAACAATAGATAAATAATTTAATAAGTTTAACAATGTTAGGTTAAACTGTTAAGTCTAATTGTAACCCTATTCATAATCTGATATTCCATGCCTAACGTATGTATATACTTGAATCAACTTCCAGAATTCCGTATGTACGGTACATTTACTTTGTTAAATCTTTAACCACTGTTCAACTAAATCATATTACCAGAAATAATTATAAGGAGTTCATCAAACTAATTATTTCTAAAAATTCACACCTGATGAGACATTTAAGTTGAAACCACTCAATCTGTACCTTTCATGTGACACTACTTTGTGTCAAACTAAAATCCCCATTCAAAACTAAAGGGGCCCCAGGCATCACCTTTTTTCCTAAGTACTAAACATCTGCTCCAAGATTGTTTCCATATAAGGACTTAATCAAACACTCTGCTGTGAGAGTGTGTCCCACTGCATTTGGGAAGTGATGTCATAGACTAGATCCCTGCCCTCTGATTGGTCAAGGGGCTAGGTAACCAAGGTACCAAATAGCATAGTGAGCCTTGTCAACAGGCATTCAGTGGTTGTGAAAAGTAGAGGATAGAAGTGTAATCCGTTTCTCCTTGGATTGGGTTATTAGTCAACATGACCTAAAAACTAATATATATATGTCATACAAGGAATCCCCTTAGTTGGGAGATCCCTTTAATATGATATGAGTAAGTCTTGAGGTCTTGTAGTATAGTTGGTATTTATTACAAGTTGACAGCAACAGTACAGTAGTACAATGTAGGTTCCACTCAGTTACACCTATCCACACAATAATATAGGTCTTGGTAAATATACCTAATAACCCTGAGGTTAGTACTGGACTAGAGCCAAGGGGGTCCTACACCATGTCTGATAGTTGGGCCTAGTAGGGCATAGCCTATAGCCTTGTTCTCAGTCAGTGGAGAGGTCCTTGCTCTGTGGTGTCCAAGTGTAGAGTGAGGATGGAGATGCCCAGTGCTGGGACCTGACCCTATTTAAGGGGGCCAGGCCACCAGCATGGCATCTTGAGTGTTAGTGTCAGTTGACAGTGGTTGGAGGGTTGTAACAGTCAGAGAGACAGTCACACAATACCCCTCCATAGTTTGTCTACCCCTGTTAGTGTACATCAAAGGGGTGACCCTTATGCTGGTCTGTGGGAAACAATGTGCGGATGAGCGTCGCCTGGCGGCGGCGGGAGTGCCGACTGGAGCGCCGCCTATGCGGGCCGGCGCGCGCCTGCGTGTGCCGGCGGCGGGAGTAGCGTCTCCCGCCGTCGGCTTGAACACGCGGGCGCCCGCAGCGCCGGGCTCGCCGGGCTCGCCGGTCATACCTGACAGGTGCCTCCCCCTCGGGAAAAAGGACAACTCTCCGTCAGTTGTCATTCCATCTAAAAATTTGGGGTGAATTTTGGAATTTTGTCCACAATTTTTGGTGGCAAATAGAATTTACCTTTTTTTTTTTTTTTTTTTTTTTTGTAGTGAAGTACACTTTTTTTGTAATATAGATGATGTGAGAGTATGTAAATACCAAAGGTCTGGGGAGAATTTTGGTTTTGTGCTTGGCTAGTCATCTACATTATATACAGTGTAACTTAACTATAAGGTATGTAAACCTTCTTTGTACCAATTTGGTACTTTCTTAATCACATATTATACAGTGTAGTAATACATTGTGTCTTTATCTGACACTTTTCAAATCATTGTTTGAATTATATACACAGCATGGTACATCTTTGTCTTAATTCTAAAACATGATGAAAAATGTGTTATCAAGTAATAGGCTGTCTTTGGTGAAATAGGTGCTTTGTGGAACTGAGTGGATTTTGATATATCAATGTTCACATGTGAATACAAATATACAGAGTATAATGCAAATTATGCAAAATCTTATGATAATCTTTTACAAACTTTTTTGTTTGATACCAAAAAAACCAAGGCCACTTTTATATAAAAGTAGGCCAACCGGCTTGAAGTTTGTTTTCTTATTTCTAGATAGCGCTTATCTATGGATTTGCGTGATATAGCAATCAGTAATGTACATTTTATGCATAGTTATGTGCTTGTCCGGTGGCGGATAAGTGTTCATAATTGTGTCATCTGACATTTTGCATTACTTAAGTTTGTAAGTTTGTATGTACAAATACAGTCCTTTTTATGCAGATATTTTGTCCTTATCCGGTGGAGGGTAAGTGTTCGTAATGTCATAAAAATGACTCGGTATCTGTTTCTGCAATGATAGTTGAATCTTACAAGATTCTTGGTGTTGGCAATTTGCAACTTGTGGATCTACACTTTGATCGGAAATGTCTTTGCAGTGGGCCGCTGCTGTGAGATTTAAGTCTTTTGTGTAGTATCCTAGGGTTAGTCAGCGGACTATCTCCCTTTTTGCTTCATGTTTTTCTGTAAATAGTCTTACATAATACAAAGGTATACAGTGTAAAATACAGTGCAAATACAGTGTTATATACAAACGTGTTTGATTAGCAATTTAGATTGTAATAATACAATTTCATACATATAAATGCATGTTTGAGCAAGTTTGACATGGTTAAGAGTACGCAATTGTTTTTGTAAAACTTCAATTTTTCAAAAATTGGCTGTTTCATTTTGGGATACCTTAAAATTGATTTCCTGATACTACTGACACACACTGAGACCTTGCTTTGACCTTGGGATTGTGAGAGTTTGAAAATTTTGCACTTTGAGCAGATTTTTGAGTGGCACCTTGAGGCTATTGTGTCATGCGGCGCAAGATGCGTCGTGTGCCGCGGTGACACCGGTGGTTGGCACCTTTTGGTGAGCAGATCATGTGCCTTCTCATGGACTTGTCACCTGAAGTGAGGGGATCACTTCAGAGGGTGAACAGTGTCATTTGGGGGTGGGGAGGGGTTATAAAGGCTGTGTAGACCACAGTAGGATCACTTATTCCTTGAGTACCCTTGAGATAACACAGTATGGCGCATATGGCAATTTTGGAGGACGAGTTGGAGGCTGTACCTGAGGTACTTGCATATCTCCCTGAGGCCTGGCTGCAGGGTGACATGCAGGCCTTAGACCTGTGGTTAGGTGATCAAAACACCTTGGAGGGGCTGACTCCTGGTACTCCTTTTAGGAGTATTTTGAGTCGGTATGACTCAGTAAGGACGCGGTGGTTGCATAAAGTCCGGCACGACATTGCCAGTTTTGGTGATGTTTTGGTGTGCCGTCATCACGGCTGGTACTTCCTTGGTGCTGGCGGGATTTCCATGCGCAGGGCGGCATCTCTGGAGCTGTTGGCTCAGGCCCTACGTGATCTGGATGGATATGACCCGCGACTGCTTTTCACCAGAAATGATGGGGTCATCTGGGACTTCCTATTGGCTGTCGGCCTATGTGCTTACACGGTGACAGGTGATGCTGCAGACAGCGCTGAGCATGCTTTGTCTACTTTGGAGGCACGTTTTGTCCAGTGGAGGGAGGAGAACGAGTGGCTCTTCAGTGAAGATACGTGGATTGGATCTCCTGCCGCTGCCGAGTTGGCCGAGTCCTGGGAGGCCTTGGGGTGGGGGGACTATAACAACTAGTGGGTGACATCTATAAATGTCGATATAAACGGTCCTTTTCAGGGCCAACCAACTTTTCACAAAAGTTTTGGTCAATCTCACTCCTGTATAATTGTGTTATTCTTCCCCATGTACTTTCTCACTAGTTACAGCTGTAGGTGGTTGGGTGAGTATGGTGAGTACATTTTTGAATGTATTGGTGCTCTCTCTTTGGTCGTCAATTATGATGTTTTCCAGCTTTGACTCATGGGTATCCATGGTAACGGGCTGGGGTGAAATGTCATTTTGTAGTAACATGGCAAAATCTAGATTGGGTTCCCTGAGCGCTGGTATTATGCTGAACCTGGCACGCCATGGTAGATTGATAGTTTCTGGCAGTAAATATGCGGTCTCTCCTTTCTTTGTAGTAATTACTACTGGTCCATTCCATTCAAATACTAGTCTTGGGAGAGGGTACATTTTGATAATCATATCTCTGTATGTTGGGGCTGAAGCTTTTATAATTGTATCAAACTCATGTGGCACTGGACGCAAGGGGAAGGAGAAGTTGGTGTCTCCTTTGTAGACTTTTAGTACTACTGTGGGATTTGTCCTCTTAGTGACTTTTCCCTTTCCACAGTGCTTGGTTGCCATACTCTTTAGATATTTGGTCAGCCTGTAGGCTGAATAAATGGTGAGTGTGAATAGTATGGCTATGATAAGAGTATGGGTCTCCTGGATAGTTAGAATAGGGGTGGGGCCCTGTTCTATTGGTGCCGTGGTGGTGTCCTTCTTGTATAGGGTTTCGAAGGCTTTTTCCATAGGCTTCTCTGTGACAAATCTATATGCTTTTGCAGTTGGCATATAAGCTAGTAGTGTGGATCCTCTGTGCATTTTGAATAGGGTGTAGGTGGCCAAAATTGTAGCTATAACCGAAAGTATCATTGGTATGATAGATGCTGCTGGATGCCGTGCAAATTTGTATAGATAGGACTCTATTAGTCTATTTTCCAGTGGCTTAGCCAGGCTGGAGGCATCATCTAGCAGGGTTTTTGCGAATGGGTTTAGGTCTAGTAATGTTGATTCATCAATATTACTTGATTTTCTTAACATATCCAGTGTCCTGGATAGGTTGACCTTTGGAAAAGGTGGCAGATTTGCCTTGGAGTCTGGTCCAATTTCTTTGATTTCATTTAGAGCCGCGAGAAAAGGTAGGTTTATAGTCTCCAAAGCATAGTGAAATGAAATTGTAGTGTTGCATGGCAACCTAGAATTTGGTAGTGAATAGTGATCTATATTCACTGTACATAGGCATGGTACACCTATGATTGAGTGTGATGGTGCTTTGTGAGTAGTAGCTGGTTTCCCATGACACGTAACTGTGTAGGTGGGAGAATTTGTGGTCACTAGATATTCATCTTGTGAAATGGCTACAGCGTGTGAGATAGGTCTCTTCAAGGGTGAGATAGTAAATTGGCACATTTCCTTGACTTGCTGAGCTTGGTTCAAATAAATTGCTACTGTGCATGTAGGTACATGTCTATGGATTCTCGGGCTAGTTTTGGTACAAATTTTGATCTTAGTTCCTGGACAGGTTAGCATATCTGCATTTGTTAGTTCAATAAATAGTGAACCATCTTCAGAGATAGCCAAAAATTTGACATCAGTAATTAATTGGGTTACTCCCTTTGTAGGTGTCTCCTTGGTGTTGATTGGTACTGGTGTAGTTACCAGTTGAAATACTCTGAAGGTGGAGACAGTGGATGCTACAATGATATCCAGGTGGATGTATATGTGCCGTTCCGAATAGGTGTAGGATATCATTCTTTGGGAATAATAGTAGTCAAGGTCAGTTATGGCGACCTTTGATCCTGGTGAGTGTATTCTGAGTGTCATGTCCAGATCATTCAGATGCTCCGTTAGTTCAGCTGGTGGTACTATGTCAGCAGTCATAATGCCTGCTGATAGCATCCTGAGTGCTGATGTGGTGCGCTGCAATGCTTGCAGATAGTTCATTCTTGCTACAATAATGGTGAGTGCATCAGTTAAAATTTGGATCTTCCTTCTTTGTGTGTGCTCGTGATTTGCATAAGTGTTCAGAGATGTGGTCATATTTTGAGCCCATAAATTCATATTTTGGCCTAGAGTGTTCATGGTTTGGTCTAGCATACTTTTATCCTTAACATATGCCTTGACAAATTTGTCTTGGCGTTGGGTGACCTTATCAATTAATATAGCTGCTTCTTTGTCTTGCTTGGAAAAAGCTTCTAGAATGCCGTCTATGTTCTTTATCTGGTCCATGACCTCTTTGACGTCATCTAGTGTGGCAAGACCTATTGCTCCTCTGAAGAGTGGGGCTAGGAACCCAAGTGGTGCTCTTCTGTACCTTCCTTGACTGTTAATTGGATTTGATAGGAACAAATGGATGGATGCTAAGGTAGAGTTAATTTCCTTGTCTGTTATGTCTATTAACAGATCTAGTTCCCTTGCCTGCTGTAATATCTGACTGGTAGAACTGTCGTCATGCAAGGTAGGAAATGTTAGTGCCATAACCTGGTCCAGTATTTTGGTTTCGGTCTCTGGTGGAGCAGGTATATGGTATGGTATTGCCAATATCATGGTTGTGGTATCGTGCCCATTGACCAATGGTTCAGGTAATGGCTCATATATGGCTCCAACGTTCTGTCTAACGGTGGGCACATATGTGATGGCTTGAGAAGTGGCCATCATCACTAGTAGTAGGATTGGCTTTAGCATGCCTGAAATATAAAATATATTCTATGTCTTAGTACGACTTCTACTAGTGTTTTTGCAATATACTTAGGTTTAAATTGGTTTGCTGATTTTGTGAGCTATCCTTTTTGCTTATGTGAAGTATCCACTTGGCACTGCCTCTGTGTACATAGTTTTGAGAGCAGAAATCCTGGTTGGTCCCAATAGTAATATAGTAATCAATGTAGTGTTTGAACTGTACCTTTTTCCATGATCAAGCTAGTGTTGGCTTAATGTCCAATCTGTGCTAGAGTCCTTTCCCAAGATTGTAGTAACTGGGTATGATATTGTAGAGTGGGTGTGGTCTGCTTTCTGACAGAGTCCCTCCTGCTATAGGAGAACTGGTATGGCTAGGACCAGCTGGTGTGTACCTGACTGCTGCAGGAGTAGAACTGGTGAGTTGGCTATGGAGTCAGGGCCTCTTATGTAGCCCACCCTACCCTCATCCATTGAGGGCCTGGCTTTGTTTCCCTGGTGGCTGTTAACTGCCATCAGTGTTAGCTTGTCTGACTGGGGTAATTATGTCTGGGGTAATTAGTGTGGACTACCTGCATCTGTGGGGGTTTGAATGCCCTGGCAGGTGTGTGGGTCCTTTGAAGGGTAAGGGTGTGTCTAGACAGTAGTCTCTTGGCATAGCACGCTCTGTTTCATGTACTTTACAGGATTTAGGTTCAAACATTTCCATTGTTGCATTCTTTCAAGGATGCTAGCCTTTGATGCAAAAGTATGATAATTGTGGTTTCTTCAAGCTTGGGTTGCTAATCCCTTTAGGTAGTCTCTTTTGGCTTTTTGTGTGTAGCCTTTTGGGTTTCAGACTTCAACCCTGTAGTAATCTGTCCTTTGATTCTACTTTGTGTGCACATTGTTTTGTAACCTATATAGTGTATATTGTCTGTTCTGTCCTTTGTGTGGGTTCATATCCTATGCTGATATGAAAATTCCTACTTATCATTCTTGATTTGGACAGTTGTTGGAAATTTAATTTCCTTCATATAGAGTGTATATACTTATTTGACTATTATTCATAGTCTGTGGGTATAGATATTCCATACGATCATGTCAATATATAAAAGTAATTTACTTAGATATTCTCCCTTGCCTGGAGTTTCTTTTCACCTTGTGGTGGGCTGGTCTGGGTACTATTTGGTTTAGACCAACTGACTCTTTGGTGAGTGTGATTTGGGATTTATCCCTTGTTATCCTGTGGATAAACTTTGAGGTGTGGGGAATGAGTCTGTGTGCAAACTCATTTTTCCTCAGTGTTGTGACCTTTTTGAGCCTATCAATATGTACTGGTCTGGGGACTAGTAGGTTATTTGATAGGTTCTTCAACCTTGCGCTGGTTGGGGTTGGTCTTTCTGCAACAACATATGGTCCCATGAATAGGGGTTGAAGCTTCTTTGAATCTGTGGTCAACAGAATTCTGGGAATGTTGATATATACAATATCTAGTGGAAGTATAGCTTGTGGTGTAAGCTTTTTGTCATATCTTGACTTCCTTCCTTGTTGTAGCTTTTTGACTCTGTCTATTGCCTTTCTTCTAGACTCATCTTGAGACAGTATCATTCCAGATACATGCTCAGCTACTGTTTTGATTTCTTCCTCTATGTTTAGGGCAGTTTCTACAATGGTTTGAGGGTTTCTGCCGTGAAGTAGGAAGAATGGTGTGTAACCTGTTGTCTGGGACTCTGTGTTGTTCAATGCAAATGTAATTGATTCTATATACAGGTCCCATGTTTTCTGATTCTGAGAACAGAAAGTCCTTAATGCTGTTCCTATACTGGCATTGAATCTTTCCACTAATCCATTTGATTGTGGTCTGTATGGACTTGACAGGTCGTGTCTTATCTTCTGGGTGTTCATCAGTTTCTTAAAATTGCTGCCTGTGTAGCAGGTGCCGTTGTCAGTTTGAACTGAAGTTGGTACACCTTGCTGACATATGACGTTCTTGTAGAACTCATGTTGTGTGGTTTCTGCTGTGAGATCCTTTGTGGCATATGCTATGACATATCTAGTTGAATAATCTATGCAAACTTGTATGTGTTTGTTTTTCCTGGCTGTTTCTGGGAGTGGTCCCACAGCATCTAAGTTCAGGTGCTTCATGGGGGTTGGCATATAGTCCCTTACAGTCATTGGTGTTTTGTGGGTGTGCACTGCCCTTTTTGCTTTTAGGCAAGTGTCACATGTTGACACATACTGATTGACATCAGCCATCATAGATTTCCAATATACCCTAGGTATGAGAGAAGACATCATTTTTGAAGTACCTACATGACCTGCCATTGGTGAGTCATGGAAGTGTTGCAGTATGTTTTCAACCCAAGTTTTTGGGACTACAACTTGTAGTGGTACTGTGTCTGTTTTTCTCCATGATGTAGGGGATATGTGTACTAGAATGTTGTCTAGGAGTAGGTAATGCTGAGCATTATTCCTAATCCTTGTTGCTTCAGTGCTTTTTACAGGTAGGTCACCTTTCTCTAGGTAGTCTATAATGGGTATTAGTCCAGTGTCCTTCCTTTGTTCTTCTTTCAACAGTGTGGAGTTGATTGAACTGTCTGGGATTTGGTCTAACATTTGGTCTAATTCCATTATATGCTGTGCCAGCCTTTCTTTGTCTTTCTCTGCCTGGATTGTTTCAGGAGATTTTGGTGCAGGTCTGGTCTTTGTCTGTTTCTTTGGTTGTTCAACTGCTATGTCTGTGTTGACTGTCTGCTCCTTTGAACTGGCTGCTCCTCTGTTTGTGCTGGTGGAGGCGGCCTTTGTTCTTTTGGGATGGGGGTCAGATTTGCTTTTGTGAGCCTTCTGTGCAGTACCTGCTCTGTCTGAGTGCTTCTGCAAATTGGCTGTGGGTGTGCTGGGTGTTGAAATGGGGGATTTAGTAGGGAAAGAGGATTTGGTTGACACTTTGTTCTTTTTGGCTTTTAGGCCTAATTGCTGAGGGTGGTCATTAGACCTTGTATCCTCTGCAACCGACCGTTTTGCTTTTGAACGTGTGGTGACAACACAAATGTCTCTGTCCTGTTCTTCCTCCATATCCAGCTGTTCTTCTGCAAATCTGACTACCTTGGTGATTGAAGCAATTTTATGCAGTTTTTCTTCCAACTGATTTTCTGATGCACTGTGTGGTGGTTCACGAGGTGTGGTTTTCACCATCTGTGCAATCCTGTTGGTCTCAACCGGGGTAAAACAGTTTTCTGGGTACTCTTCACAGTATTCCCTTTCACAATGACAGAACACATAATGGGTGGTCTCTTTTAAGATTCCTCTGATCACTGGTTTTGGTCTGTCAATTGCTTTTGGTGGGTCATCTCTGTTGAATGGTATCTTGGTTTGGATTTTAGAGAATTTGGTTCTGGTGGCTGCCCTTTTCCTTCTTGGAGGTGGTGGGGGGTTGGTCATTGGTGGTGCATCTGGATATTCTCTTCTTGACATCACATCTGGAGGAATGTTGTCATCTCCTTTTACATGTTGTATTGTGAATGCAAATTGTTGGATATCCAGTGCCCATCTGGCCCACCTGTGGGTCAAACCTGTGTTTGTGAGGAGTGGTATTAGAGCTGCATGATCTGTGTACAACTGAAAGTGTCTACTTTCTAAGTAGTGCCTAAAATGTAGTATCCCATATACTACACCTAGTAGCTCTCTTTCTGTTGTGTTGTAGTTTCTTTCATGCTTGGATAGTGTTCTACCTGCGAAGGCTACTGGTCTCAGTACTCCTTCACTACTGCGTTGTGATAGAACAGCTCCTAGGCTCACATTTGAAGCATCTGTTGCTAGACTGAATTCTTTGTCATAGTCTGGGTATCTCAATAGTGCATGGGTACAGAGTGCATGTTTCAATGTTTTGAAAGCATTGTCTGCGTCCTCATTCCATTTGAAAACCTTTAGGTTTGTTTGTAGGTCGTACAGTGGCCTAGCAATATTGGCATAGTCTTTGATGAACTTTTTGAAGTATTGGCATAGTCCTGTGAATGATCTGACTTGTTTTACGGATTTTGGGGTGGGAAAAGTTTTGACACTTTCCACCTTTTCTGGGGATGGTTGTAAACCATCTGGTGTGACACGCATTCCTAGAAAATCTATCCTATCTGTGAAGTATTCACATTTTGATTTCTTTAGCTTGAGTTTCCCAATTCTCAGGCTTTTGAAGACATCTTCAAGGTCTGAAAAATGTCGTTCTACATCTGGTGATAGGACTAGAATGTCGTCTAGGTATGGTAGGGCACATTTGTATTTCAGTTTGTTGAGAATTAGAGTTACTAGATGGCAAAATCCTGCCGGCGCGGTAGCCAAACCCATCGGCATCTTTTGATAGACATACTTTTTGTCATTTGCTATGAAAGCAGTTTTGTGTTGATCCTCCCTTCTTATGGGAATTTGGAAAAACCCTTGTTGCGCATCTAGTTTACTGAAAACAGTAGGTTTGAGTGACCCTATCATGTCTAGTGTGTCGTCTGCACGTGGCGTTGATAAAGCTTGGTTTATCATATTAGCATTGACGTGGCGTAGGTCTGTGACTAGACGTTGGCCTCCAGATGCTTTCTGTACTAAAAATGATCTGGATGCCCAGGGTCCCTCTGCACATTCTCTGAGGATGCCCTGTCTGACTAGGTCTTCACAGACTTCTCCCATCTTAGCTTGCTTCTCAGGCGTCTGCCTGTATGGTAGGTAGTGACATGGTACTGCATCTGGTTTGATGTGAATTGAATGTGTATATAGGTGGGTTGTACCTATGTCATTGTCTTTACCTACAAATACATCTTGATACTTGTGGAGTAACTTTTGGAGTCTCTCTTGTCCAATATCTGTTAGTACACATTTGGGTGGCACATTTTCCATTATGTCTGGCATAATGTCATGAGCCTCACTGTGAATTGTGGCCAATTCATCATCAGTGTCATCTCCACGGTTTGTATCTGGATCTGCATATACTGAGGCACAGTCTGACTCTGTGTCACTACAATTCTCTTCAGTGTCTAGCACTTGTAGTGTGGGTTCCTCAGTAGGGATGTCAGTATCTGGTTGATGTAACTCAGAGGGATCTACCTCTGTGAATAGGGCTATTATATCACCCTTCCTCACCTTGTATGGTCGGTGGCTTGTATTGAGCAGTATGATTGGGTGCCTGTTCATTTCTGAGGGTGTTACTACTCCCTTTTGAACTAGGTATGGAACTCTATTGTTCCTCTGCAAATTGTCTAATGTGCCTACACATCCTTCTAAACATTTGAGGGATGTGACTTGTCCTAGAACTGCTAGTTCTGTGAAAGGAAGGATTGTAGCCTCCCTAACAGCTCGGACTGGCTTGACTTGTAGCTCTGGGTCTACATTGAATTCGATCTGTGATCGTGTTGCTTTTAAGAAATCTGTGCCTAGGACAACTGGCTTTGTGAGATTTGGAATAATTGAGAATGGGAATTCGAATCTGGTACCATGAATTTTGAATTTCAATACTGCTGCTTGTCTTACATGGCATATGGATCCGTCTGCTAAGTGTACATTGAACTTTCTCTTTTTGATTTCTACATCTCGAGATTTCTGAATTTCCCTAAGAAAAGTATCCCTGACACAGGTGATAGTGGCACCGGTGTCAACTAAACAAGGTATTTCAGTGTGTTCATAGAATCTTGCATTTAAACAGCCATTTTTAAGAAGTTCAACAGAAATTTTGGTACTCTCACCCATTTCCTTTTGCGATGCATCTTGTTGAGGTGTGATGTGAATCACTGATGGTCGGCTTGATTTCCCAGTGTGCATCTGGGGGATTGTCTCTGCTATACTAGCAATTGTCTTTGGTTGTCCTAGGGATTGTTGATCTTGGATCTTGATGGGGGGTTGGAGAGGCTCACAACGCACTGGCCCAGCGGCGCTGTGGGTCTCTAGTTTCCCGAGTTTGAAGATCCTAGTAGCTGCTTGATCTGTTGAAGCACGTCAGGCTGGATAGCTTGAGGTGGCTGTTGGGGCTGCTGTTGGGGGTTGTAGCCTTGTGTGTTGGATCTGTAGCCATTGTAGCTGTCTCGACCTCTGCTGTTGTCACGACTGCGGTTGTAGTCATGCTGTCTGTCACGACTATTGCTGTAGTCACGACGGTTTTGATCCCGACCTCTGTTGTAGTCACGATCTCTGCTCTGGTCACGACGGTGGTAATCACGGTCTCTGCTGTTATCACGGCGATTGTAGTCGCGATTTGTGCTACTATCACGGTGTCTGCTGTTGTCACGACTTCTGCTGTTATCTCTACGGCTGGTGTCCTGACTGTTGCTTTGGTGATCTCGGCTGTTATTTTGGCTGTATCCACCTCTGCCTCGTTGTCCTCCTCTGTTGCTATTTCTGAAGTTTGGGTCAAAGTTTTTGCCTCGGTAGCCTCCTCTGTTATTTCCAGAGTTCCTTTGTTGGCTGTTGTTGGGTTTACCTTGATCCTTCAGTGCCCTTTGTTCTTGCCTCCTCACATGTTCATTTGACATGAGGTTTAGGCTTTGGTCTTCATCCTCTGATGAGTGATCCATTTGAACTGTCTTTGGGTCTGATTTGGCTTTCTTTGAGGGGTTTCCATTTTTCTGTGACTTTGTTTGCTTCACAATCATAGAGTTTACATGTGTCACAGACTTCAGTTGTGCCTGCATGGATTCTATTGTTTCCTGTAGCTCTGAGCCTAATTCTGCTTTTATCTCATCTTTAATGTTACCAGTGGAGACTGTTTGTTGGTTCTCATACTCCTCTGCAACTTCAAGTATTTTATCCCATGTAGTTGCTTCCCTGTGGATGACTACTGCACTGATGTCGTCCCTTAGACCATGTAGCAGGGCTTCCCTTGTTCTCTCCTCAGACTTGTTGTGAGCTGTGGCCATCTTTTGTAAGGCCATGGCATAGTCTGATACAGATTCTTTTGGATTTTGCTTCCTCAATGCCTTAGCATCAAATCTGTCGTCCTCTTTCTTGAAGTATTTCAGGAAAGCTGCCTTCATTTCTTCATAGTCTGCTGTTGGATGGGCTGTCCTATAGGCTTTGTACCAAATTTTTGCCTTACCATCTAGGTAGTTTGAGAAATACTTGATTCTGTTACTGGGATGGTACCCATATCTGGAATCAAAGTATTGTTCATAGTCTGTGCAGTGCCTCCTGGCGGATTGTGTGAGAGAGGACTGTGAAAATTTTTCTGGCTGTAGAATATCACAGTATTTTTCCTCTTTGTCCCGTTTTAGCTGGTCCCTTAACCCACTGAAAGATGCCTCCCTTGCAACTCTTTCCTCTTTCAAGGCATCTAGGAGTGCTGAGGAGGTGTCAGTGTTAGTCAGGTTCACTCCTTGGGTATTGGGTGCACCTGACTTGAGTGAGGCTAGGGCCTCAGCTAGCTGGTTTTTCATTGTCACTTGTAGATGAGCTTGCATATCAAGTAGTGCTTGAGCGGCTTCAGCTTTTTGGGTCTCCATAGAGTTCTTTAGTGCCTGGTTGGCTTGTCTGAGTAATATTAATTCCTTCTCTTGTTCCTCTTTGGCCTTCCTTAAGGCTCGGCTGGTGCTTTCCTCATGTGTGGTGTGTAGGGCTGTTAGTTCAGGCCTAAGTGTCTTATCCACATGAGTTTCTACATTCTGGGCTATGAGTAGAAGTGCCTCAGCCTCCTCTTTGGCTGCCTGGCCTGGGGGTACTGTCTCATCGTCACTCATACCTGATCCTGGGGTATGCTGACCGTTTGAGAACAAGTCACTCTGTGTGTCCTGGATACTGTCCAGGGCAGCTAGGGTGTCCAGGTGAAGCTTGCCTTGGAAGTCACTCTCTTGAGTGGTGTGGTGTGGTGAAGCTGAGGGTGTTGGAGTGGAGCTCCTGGATGACTCCTTGGAGCTGGGTCTCCTCCTCCTGTTGGGTAGAGATCCAGGGGTAGCTGGTCCTTTGCTGCGGAGGTGAGTCTTGGTAGTCTGTGCTGCCAGCTTGTGGGATCTTGTTAGGACTTCTCCACCACTTTGTCATACAAGGAATCCCCTTTAGTTGGGAGACTCCTTGTAATGTGATATGAGGTAAGTTGACTAAGTCTTGTAGTATAGTTGGTATTTATTACAAGTTGACAGCAACAGTACAGTAGTACAATGTAGGTTCCACTCAGTTACACCTATCCACACAATAATATAGGTCTTGGTAAATATACCTAATAACCCTGAGGTTAGTACTGGACTAGAGCCAAGGGGGTCCTACACCATGTCTGATAGTTGGGCCTAGTAGGGCATAGCCTATAGCCTTGTTCTCAGTCAGTGGAGAGGTCCTTGCTCTGTGGTGTCCAAGTGTAGAGTGAGGATGGAGATGCCCAGTGCTGGGACCTGACCCTATTTAAGGGGGCCAGGCCACCAGCATGGCATCTTGAGTGTTAGTGTCAGTTGACAGTGGTTGGAGGGTTGTAACAGTCAGAGAGACAGTCACACAATACCCCTCCATAGTTTGTCTACCCCTGTTAGTGTACATCAAAGGGGTGACCCTTATGCTGGTCTGTGGGAAACAATGTGCGGATGAGCGTCGCCTGGCGGCGGCGGGAGTGCCGACTGGAGCGCCGCCTATGCGGGCCGGCGCGCGCCTGCGTGTGCCGGCGGCGGGAGTAGCGTCTCCCGCCGTCGGCTTGAACACGCGGGCGCCCGCAGCGCCGGGCTCGCCGGGCTCGCCGGTCATACCTGACATATACTTACTTTAGTATTAAGTTATACCCTCCTGAGGGAACCTGAAATAACAGCTTGGCCCCTGGATGAGGTCTCAACACAAAGCTGTATCAGAAGGAACATTGCTACTGAATGCTAAATGAGTTACTCTTACATGAGTGCCAGGATTTCACACAAAACCAGACAGAGCACACTTTAAGTGAAACAATGGCTTTTTATTGCTGATGGTAGTACAAGTACCCGTGAGTTGGAATGAGATGTAGAATGGGTAGAATGTAGCTTGTAGTTAATTATCAGTTTGGTTTCATTAAAATAGCCTTCATCTACTCTTCATCTTCAAGTCCTGTGCACTAATATGTGACAATACTACAGTGATAATTATGAAATACCTGTATCTAACAAGTAATGCACACATGAATGGCCTTAACTAAACTTCCACTGAAATATTTACAACATTCAATTATGTTCATACTGTAGCAAGGGGTACAAAAATGTACTTGCTGTCCAACAGTCGAACTGGGGTTATATACTGTATCACATAAGCCAGTGGTACAAACAAGTTACACCGACAATGATATTCAGAATGGGTAAAGTTAGATTGAATATATTTTTAGCAAATGTACCGTATAACATTATAAAATTAAGTGGATTGCCTTAACCCCTGACTTATAAGAGGGTTTTTGGAACCATAATAAAGTACTAAAGTGGTCATTTTCAGAAGCCCAGTGCGCTTTATATGTTCCTCTTGGAGTCAATGTGGGGTTATATATGTGATATGCGGGCAATAAGTGGGAATTTACAGTAGTACCTAATGAGTGTTGGTCCTTTCTACGTGTTTAGTTGAACGCAGGCGAGGGATTATAGAGGTCAAGGAAGGTCAGTCGAAATCACCGTGTATACCATGTTAAAACTTTTGTTTTTCACATTACATGTATCACATTATCTAATACAGATTTATAGTGGTCATTGAATATAATATGCTTCAGCCTTTCTATGTTGTATAACAGGCCTCTATGTCTCATAACAGGTTTAAATAATATTTTTTGTTGTTGTTTATCTTTCTTTTATGGAAGGGACTTATTAAGAGGGAACAGAATTGTAATGACGAATTAAGACATATAATGCACGATAGTTATGATACATAGACAAAGGTTCAAACTTTTTAGTCTGTTGATTGCAATATTTCACAAGTTGACCGTCGGCCATATTGTTTAATGGTGACATACGGCCAGCGTTCAACAAGTGAAATAACCAGTTCACAGACTAACAAGAGTGCCCCTTTGTATTATTTTTTACATTCATTGTTTCAGTATAAGTATAAAAGAACTGGAATAATAACGTGGGTTATTCAATGGGACGGTAAAATAAGGGGGTAACTCGTATATACTAATGGCGCTGCTGTATTCCATAAAAAAAAAAGTAATATTATACTAAACAACTGCTCATAATCAAATGATACATATAAGTGGTCTGAAATATCTCTATTTAGAACATGTTTCCCAAAAGAGTGTCATATATATGATAGTGAAGCACTTTGGTTATTTGCTGTAATAGAGTATCTAGAGAGTAGACTGGCTTCCACTGTTGTCATTTATAGTTAAATCCCCACAATTGTTCTGTGTTAATTTTGTTTTGAATTTAAAAATAGATCAACTGTTTGATACAACCATCGACTATATATAAATGAGTATTGTGATTTGTTTATTACTGCTGATACTTGGATAAGATTTCATGACTATAACCAACCAAATGCTTTTTATCATATGTTTTTCATATAGGCCAAGATAACCAAAAGTGTGTGTGTGTGGGGGGGGGGGGGGGGGTACGCATATGGGCAAAGTTTCATGGATAATACATACGATTATACACATGTAAACGAATATCTTTAAAACATTTTCTCAAAGTAGGGGGTTAGCTTAAAGGTTAGATCAGCTTCTAAACTGTGGTTTACGTTAGGGGTTGACCAGCTTCAATTCAATCCAATAGTCAAATGTTCTTCAGTGGCCTGGGTTATGCATATATACTTCACGAAGAGCTTTGCTTCTTTTTTTTTTTATTTCTTAAATCTATTTTGTCTATTATCTATCGATTCATTCTGGGGATACTTTTACATTGTATAGTGGAGCGAAGACGCTCGAGCACCACTCTAAAGGAAGGTCAGTCACTCCATTCTGTTGCCACTGGAATTTATGATCGACAACACCTTGCTTCAGCCCAGATGCACTATGTGGTCTTGTGCTTTTATGATTTAGCTTTGAAGCATGGTTTGCGTTATATAAAGTCGAGTCCTCTCCCCTTGAAATATTTAAATACGTATATACTTTGACGTATCAAAGTATCATAAAATTGTACCATACATACAGCAGGGAATTTCCATTGATATATTACTGTTGTGAAATGAAAGCAATATGGTGAAATACTCTTCAGCTAATGACATCTTAGTATAAAACTTAGTACATTGTACAAACGTTTTACACCTTATGCCCTTTATTTATGTGATATTGATTTCATGTGGCGGTTACTTTGTCCCTGTATAGCCTTAAACAATTTTAGCTTGTTTTGTGACATTTATAAACCTGTATGCTATTTGTTTGGTGTTAATTATCCCATCCCCAAAATGTCCCATTCGTCCCGTTCCTGTGTCATCAAAGCTACTATTTGCTTCTGCCAATTACATTCGAAAGCATTATGTTAGCTGAGGTTTACTTGATCACAACTTACCGGTATAATCAAGCTATGGAGTTCACTTTCCAGGTTCTTTGTGACACAGTATATATTGGAAGTACGGTTTAGGTTGTAGTTAAGGCATGCACGCTTATATGATAACCAAATATTTTAAATCAGCAGACTAAACCTCAATAATTATTCATGTCGTCCAAATACTTCATCTGAAGATATTACATATTTCTTCATGGTTCCCTATTTATTTAACTCTTTATTATAGGTGATAGTTCTTATCGCTTTGTTATTTTAGTAATGATGTTTTATCAGGCTTTCAGCTGCCCAGTATTGATTTCAAGCAAATCGGTCTATGGATTATACATACATTGCAACGGTTACTTCTGAGCTTTTGACTTCATAATATGTCAAGTAAAAGTGTCAGTCAGTCATATTGTCTTAAATCTACTGATAAATCATATTTAATATAATTATATAAGTGATATTTTATGTTATCAAACCCCGCCTATTTTCCGTCTTTCCAAAGCTGTGCATCATGGGTGAATTTCTTATCAGCCCCCCTGTTCACACCCTAGATGAAGTACATTACCTTTGTTCCAGGTGTGAGGGGAGGGGATTAGCTTGATGAGGAGATACCTGAGATACCAGGAAATGCTAGTGCCATATACAAATAATAATAGTGAAAGGATTTAATTTTCTCAAAAAGCTTTTAAACCCTAGATTACTATGTCCAAAATGAAACTTAGATTGTCATTTCCATTCTAGATAAAGAGAAAATATTACTAAGGTATGTTGAATGTACCAAAAAACAGCCACAGTCAAGTACAATTATGTGGGATCTATTGCTGAGAATATGTACAGGGCAGAAGTAGATAATGTTGAGAAAGATGTTGAATGATTTCGACGTTTCGACTAGATTTATTAGTCTTCTTCAGAAAGAGAAAATATATTTATATATATACATGCTATGCAAGTCTTATTTAACATTGATCAAATACGGAACTATCCATGTGTATGTATAGAGGGAGAGAGAAAAGTAAGTGACAAGAGAAGGCATATCAGATGTAAATTCTGTCTAAACCTATATATTTAAGATACAGTTGTAACATGTGTTCAGGTATACCACTTGATACATTGATATCAACTAATCATTTTAATTTACAAACATCATTGAGATATTTCTTATATTAAATAAAAGACCAAGCTTACCTTTCAGGAACCACATGGATCCGGGGTATCTACACAACTTAAGTTGATTCATTTACCTTTGCTTTCAATAACTGGTCACAAGTATTGTTTTGTCTTCAATCTTGTACCTGTACCTAAATACTTATAGCTATGGTATGTAGACATGTTCAGGTCTTTTGGTGTATCATGTCACATATAAACTAATAATAGCAGTCCTTGAGAGAGAAAGGAAAGTAGGGTAGGTTGGGTGGCTTTTGATTGTAAATCTGGTCACTAGTGTTGTTGAAATTTCCATCTGAGTCTGGTGTGATTGAGTATTTAAATGTCTTGGTATATGCCATCCTATGTGATACATATACTCAAGTGAAGTAACTTTACTCAGTCCATAAAAATACCATGTTTGTACTCTAGTATTACCAATCATTCAATCTTCATTTATTTTTTTCTGTCTGGTTTGGACTGATTGTTCCAAATTAGAAATCGATTCGATTTCTTAAGTATGGACTAGGTTTAAGTATTAATGGAGGTATTGGTGTCCTAAGTAATGTCCATGGATATTTGTTAAAGTGTGAAATTCATTGCAATTGTATGTTGTTAATGTATATCACCGAATTGGTATCTGAACATAAGAGTTTCTTTTAGTATTATTCATGGGAATATTTCTCTGTTCATTTGTGAATTTCACTGTATAATTATAGTCTGTTAATATATGCAAAGATGACCCAGGGAACTCAAACAAAATCTGTCTCTAAAGCACTGCAATCGATTATTTCTGTATATCTTAGTTATCTTCTTTATCTGCTTATTTTGTATGGCATAAGAACTGGTGAAAAGCTTAAATCCAGAAAAAGGAGCTCTACCCCCCTCCCCCAACCCTCCATAGGATAAATAAAGAACAGTATTAATAGGTGTGTAATTTATTCTTTTCACAGGTTTGAAGCGAACTGGAAGTGGACCAGGAGGTATAGACAAGATAGAGGAAGGGAATGAGGTTGACATAGACTTCTACATCACTGGTGTCTCAGCACTACTCAAGCTTATACAGGTCAGCAAACAATCAACTCAGAATAGTGCAAGTCAAACGACTTAGAAAACATAATATTTAAGTCAATAATTAAATGAAGTCTTATGTACACAAAAAGAATAGAGATTTCTGTTTTGACACCGACATAAATGAAGAAATACAAGTAAATAAATGGTCTGTATTTCGAAGTGTAAGTTAATAACTGCTAGTTACCCTGTTTTGATTGTAGGGAGAGTCAACACTGATGCAGGGTATTATCCCTGCTAAACATCACCGCAAGGTGTTTGAGCTTATCATCACCCCGGCGCTGGACAGTATTGTTCGTGAGGGTGAACAGATTGCTGGAAATGTTCGCCGTGCTGTTGCAAGACATGACCACCAAGCTGTGCTTGCTATTTTCCCTGTCCTTAAACATCTGCGAACTGTCAAGCCAGATTTCGATATCACACTGGAGGTAGGTGACTTGAGTAGAGCATGAAGCAGTGTAAGAAGGACTAAGGAGTTAAACCTTTGACTACTAGTATGACTTCTGACTTGTTATACTCTTCTACTAATTTCTATCGTTGCATGTATTTCTCCTTTCCTCATGTGCATCTATTTTCACCATGATAACATCTACCATTACCACCAAATAATATGCAGACTTCTCTTGTGTTTCTATTTCTGAAGACCACTTAGTATACAAAAAACATTTATAATATTAAGAGAAAACTTTGATATCTAAACTATTACATATATATGATTTGGCAATATGCATGGGGTATTTATGAACGCTTTTAACAAATATAACTAGACATTTACACGTGTAAAGAAAAGAATGTCAGCTAAATAAACTGAGTCACATTATTAGTTTGATAACAAAAAGCTAACAGAAAAATACTCAGTCAATGGGATAGTATGATTATATTATATAATAGGTAATTAAACCCCTTTCCTTTCTGCAATACTTTCAACCATTGCTGTCCATTATTAGATATGCTATCTAGAAAATATTTTGTATTAAGGTTTAAAATGAAATAAGTATTTTGATAAAATACAATATGTGCATAGTCATAAATTAGGAATGAGTTTGTAAATACTCCCAAAATCTTTTATAGCCATAAATTGAAAAGTTGTAAATTACCAAAACTGTAATACAAAATTATATTCCTCTGAGCATGAATTTAAATTCTTCATGATATAATAGATTATAAACTAAGTAAGGGGTGTTTAAGGAAGTTAAATGTTTAGAAACATCAGTGGGGTGGTACATACATGTATTAACATAATATTTGCATGTTGTCTGTCACTACTAACGTTTTGCATGCCCTAACCAGACTACCAACGCTGACAATCTTATTGGCTATTTCATACACTCGCAGCAAGGAGTAAGTACACTTCTATTAACCACCAAACCTCTAGCTTATTCACCTATTTTAATAGTCTTTATACTTTCACATTGAGTTGGTTGTTTACATTCATCTTACTGTATGGTGATACATAGTTTTGGTCCATGTGAAGTGTGTTGGTCTTTAGGTTCGGTTCATTTTCCGATGATATTCTAAGTAAGCGATGCTAGGCGTGCTTGAATTTACAATCACAGATATTTATTTCTAAAGGTTGTTTTGATTGACAATGAGTGTTTTTATTGTAATTCTATTCAGGCTACCATTTTTGAGAGATCATTGGCATATTTAAATATATGGACATGGACAGTGTTAAATTTTATCAGATATATCTTTTTAGTATTATTGAAAGCTCCCCTTAGAGAAAGAACAATTAGCGGAGCCTTGACAATGTTTATTTATCAAGCCCATAGTTAGAAGTAATTAATTACTCTGGACAAGTGTTGAAGATATTTCACTATAATTTACTTATCTATTGGTGTAACCGTATAAGTTTCATCAGTGGTGGAGAATGTAAGAATCAGAGAGATGTAAGCAATTGATATAATGTTATGTGAGCACAAGATAAGATATACCTTTAAGAATGTCTCTATCATTAGTAATCATTGATGGTGAGTAAGTCATCATGTTGCACAAAGGTGATATTATGTTGAAGGAAACAGGTTCACAAATTCCACAATAAACATTATTTGACCTCTTTGTCACAATGGCCCATTTCATTCTGCTGTTATTCAAGGAAATGTATTGAATAGTGATATAAGTTATATGTTTTTTTCTCTATCTGCAGGGTTGCCCACCACCAACGCGAGCCAAGCTGGTCACCCTCATCTCAACATTAGATGCTGCGGTAAGTTTGATTAGTTCTATTTGTCAATATTTATCTCATAAAACTCTGATGTTGTCAATGTATGAATTGAATGAAAATGAAGATGTACTGTGTTAGGTCTTCCTAATTTTTCTATGGTTCATTCTATCGTTTATTATAGGGCGCAAAGGCATTAGAGGAATTCGTTGACAGCATTCGAGTAAGTATATCAATGCTCTAATATGCTCTGAATTGAATGTTATCTATTCAAATTGTAAATGTTAGACTGTTGATTTCATTCATTTTTCTTTTGTAAATTCAAAATGAAATAACATTTAGATCAAATCCTATTTAACAACTACATGTACCATAAATTCCCTCGGGCAGAGTACGGGTCATTCATTCATACAAGGGTTTTCCCTAGGGGGCATTTAGACTGCAGTGCGGATTATAAAACACTCCCAAAGTCATACGGGTTTAACGCAAGATGCAGGTAATATGCTAGGATTTACTATACTTTCTAACACCTTGATAGATTAAAACAATACTTTTTTACTTTTCAGAATGACCCAGACAAGTCATCATACATGCCTAAAGATGGTACTGTCCATCAGCTAGCCAGTAATGTAAATATATTTTTTCATTTGATCTGCATAGCATCCAGTTTGATATAACCAACTTTAAATAATTGAATGTAAAACGTGATCAACATCAAAGTATACATTTGTATGCTGTATATTTGATAAGCCCATAATCCTCATTGATTTCAGTAATAAGATAAGATAAATCCACAGTGTTTGTAATATGTAACTAATTTCATAAAATGTAATGATCAAAAGAAATATTTTATAATTAACTAATTTTCCCCACTTATCTATTGCAGACTATGATCTTCTTAGAGCAGTTGCTGGAGTTCTCAGACACAGCGGGTGCTATGCTTATGACTCAAGGTGAGACTTTTTATACCTTTATATTACACTGTAAAATAATTGTTGACATTACCTGTAGGAAACAAAGGTCACAAGACATGTTTTATTGATTCTGTATCTATTTATATTACAGATCCAACTGCTCTTTCTACAGTTCAAAGTCCTGACAAGCCTAAAGTCAAGTTGGCAGAATTCATCAGTAAGTACTTTTCCGGTTGAAATAACATGCTTTTACATTTGTAGTAGTATCCCATTTTTCTATAATACCCAGAGGTTGCTTTGCTGTTCTGAATGCTTAAATCAGGGTCATAAAGTCCCCTGTCACATACGTAATTTGGAGTTAATGCAAATATTAATATGAATCAATATGTTATTACTTATTTTCTTCAACAGCAAAGGTTCTGTCTGCACTGGGTTTAAACCTCAGCAACAAAGCCGAGACATATGGTGACGTCACGCTACGGGCAATCTTCATGTTGAACAACTATAACTATATTCTCAAGTCATTGCGCAGGTCAGTCTATCTAACACTAACACCACATTGTTGGTTATACTTGGCCATAAAAGCTGTCATTACGCATCTTTAACAAGAAGATACTTATGTTCAGTCTAATTTGAGCAATTATAAGATGGCATGATGTTTGACAAAATGTCATACTAGTAATTTCCATAAAGTCTGAAGTATACTTGTGTACAATGAATAAATTGCATTATATGTTCTCATCTACGTGCACTATAACAGCCCTTTAGGACATGATATCCTGTGAAATTCTCATATCAAAGCAAACTAGGTATATGAAGTTGGATCACATTTGAACAAGTACCATGATAGTATTCCAAAGATTCATTGGCACTCTTCATATCTACATGTATAGTGTTCTAAACATTAGGTTATATCGGCCTTATAGGATTGTAATATGAAATAACCCCAACCTTATATTAAAAACTGATATAAGAAGTATCAAGGATATTAATGCAATAAGAAGTGACTTCAGCATGAATATACCTAAATATTTAAGTATCAATAAGATACCTTCACTAACTAATACTTCTCAGGTTAGCTTAAATTCAGAACCTTAATGCTTAATTTCTGATTTACAGAAAACATTACCTAATAACCATGATAAATATTAATATTCCTTAATAGTATAGATTGACAAGACCATTCTTAATAGATTATGAAATAAGTCAATGAATGATCAGATATAACTGAATTCCCTTCAACCCTACACCCTTACCATATTTTAGCTATGCACTAGTCATTTTCTTTTCATGTCGGGTTTATTTTGTGCAATCGCAGTTATAGTGTGTGTGTTTTGACATCCTTTGGTTTCTCCCATTCTATAGTGTATGAGTTAAACTAGTGAATTTGAGTTTGTGATCAGTAACGGTACCCTGTTTTTGTTGCATGGCATGGTGTGCATTTTTTGTTTGGGCCCTTCAGGAACGGGCTGATGGATATAGTCAACGTGTGGAACCCGGAGGTGGGAGAGACCTACAATGAGCAGATTCGCGAGCACAAACGCTACTATTCACAGAGGTCAGTGCCTCACTCGGAGGGACTTTACTGGTTATTTTGCTCACCAAAGTTCTCTTTTCCAGTACAGACACACAGGGAGCATAGTTAAGATTGAACAGGTGTAGATATATATCCTTTAATTGGAACTTTTTTTCTCTCATTTTTCTGCTATTTTCAAAAGAATAAGCACTTTTCAAACAATTGATTCAGAAAATGAAATTGTAAAGATGGGTCTCCATGCACATCATGAAAGAAGGTTTTATATTAGAAGTCAATTTCCAGGTAAAGTAAGAAGGCAACATGATTAACTCAATCTGGCATAGTTATCAAATTGATATTGAAGAAGCAGTAATGTAAATTTTATTAAAAAATATAGTAAAGCTCACTACACACCCTCTGCAAATGGTCGAGATGAGAATAGGTAAGTTATATTTCATTATCACTGACGGCTTCTTTTTTGCTAATGTTATGTTTCCGAGTTACCAAAGAAACATTCCTAGGATTTACCTAATCAATGGTAAGTTATGACAATGTGTATATTGGTTGTACATTTTTGGTTCTAGCTGTGCTGTGGTGGTAGATATTTAACACTTTGAAAACTTTCCACGATGCTTTGGTATGAGGTGTTTCCAATGACACCTCATTTTATTTCGCTGTCTTTTATTTGCTTCATTCCCCGACTCATTACTTGTGTGAAGTACCCCGCTCGCAAGAATAACCATAGTTAAGTTATGTCCTATTTAACTCCAAGACACCTTTGCATGCTGTAGGTTTAGATGTAACCTAGCAATGTATGCTTATTTACTGTACTACTATCCTTACAATATCACACATCCTCCCTTCTGCAACTTACAACTCTCCTTTCCCCCTAACCTCCTCTCTATACTTACACCCCTCATTGGTCTGAGGTAATGGGCTTCACTAATGCAGAACGCCGGTGTCGGTGTATATTTTTCAGAACGCGAATGCTGGCCATGGTACAAATGCTGGACCCCGCTATCGAGCAAACCTATGACCAAAAAATCAGTGACCAGAAGAAAGTCTATGCTCACAGGTAGTGCCGACCGACCTCCCCATGCTACTAATTCTGTCTACTGGGGACTATGTCTGTTCTCTTCTTTACTCTCTGCTAGTGTTAAGTTCTGAATGTAGCAAGGCTGCTGATTTCTATTGGGGCGGTGCAGAATAAAGCTGCCCCAGATAATATGGTATATATTCGGTTGGATCACCATTAAAGAAGGTATGTTGGTATACAAATACTGTGCAGGATGTTGACTTCATGAAACCTGAACAAAGTGCCACGTTTAAATAGGAGATAATGGTTATTATTTGAATGAACACGCTTCATAATGCCTTAACATTTTACTTATAATAGAAACTTCCATAATTCTTGAAGACGTTGTGTCAATACTTATGTCTACCCTATTCTTCATCCAGAATCGATAGTTATTTCCAATGATATTATTCTGTATTCTAAAAGCAATTAGTGATACATATTTGTTTTGTATTAAATGATTTATCTGTCAGTGTTACCCATACCTCATAGAGAATGTTTCATCTTCACAGCTGGAGTCGAGTACTTCACTACATCATGGATGCCAGCACGGGCAAGCCGCCAAATATAGCATCCTCTCCCGATGGTAGTAAGGTCAGTAAAGACTTTTATCAATGAATAAATTAATCAAAAGTTGTAGATATTAAAGATGTAGCTAATGGTTAGATGTGTTTAGGCAGTGCAAATCTTTAGGTACAATATGAATAAACTCACATGTATCTACGTTCTTGCACCTGAGAACCCATTGAATGATATCTACATTGGTTTCTATTTTTCATGACAGCTCAAGGACAAAGACAGACAAGCCATCAAGGATAAATTCACTGTGAGTATAATATAGACTAATACAGTTGTAATACACATAGACTATTAATACCATTTCCCATTGCTTGTTTGTCAAGGCATATATTAAATGATATTAAAAACACACATATTGACCTGCCTTTTCTCTCTTATAATGTCAATGTAGTAAGTGCCTATGGTGCTTCTATCATTTTTATTGCATTTTAATATATAAATTAAAAAGGGAGTTATTAAAGTGGGGGCACTTATTACATACCATTGGCTTTAATCCTCTTGAAGTTCAGTATAGACAGACTTGTAAAAGTGCCTTTTGTGATCCACCTTTTAGGGGTTCAATAAGGAGATGGAGGAGATCTGTCGGGTACAGAAAGGATACGCCATTCCTGACTCAGAACTTCGCGACATCCTCAAAACGGACAACCGAGATTTCGTCCTACCCAAGTACGAGGCTTTCTTCAGCAAATTCGCCCGAATGAACTTTACAAAGAATATAGAGAAATACATCAAGTTCCAACCAACAGACGTGGGCACAGCAATAAATAAATTCTTTGATGCAGCTGCTTAGGATGCTTTGGAATCTCTAGGAAGGAAGTCTAAATGTATGTTCCTCTCAATACAAACCTTTCAGTTTGAAATACGGTGGTTATTATATGATTAGAAAGGGGCTGAATTATTGAAACTAGCCTCTGTCCTATCCAAACACCTCTTAGTGTATATAAATTGTATCTAATATATATTATAGTTTGGTGGATATGTATGCTACTGGTGCTAGGTAGCCATGCCGGTGTGGCAGAAGTTTAGGTGAAGAGCACCTCAAAATGAATCTTGAGTCAATTCAAATGTTGGCAACTGTAATATCAGTAAGATATCTGTGAACATATAAGAATAGCATGAATGTACACCTTCTATGTGGACTATGAGTAGCTTATGTATCAATCAATCTCTTGTTAAACTGAGTATTAATTGTAAATTATAAACAGAATGTGTACATATGATTGAGAATAAAGGTGCAAGGATAGATGCACTGTGAATACAGACCAGAATTGTTTGTGGAATTGTCAAAAACTACTGTCCAGTATATATTGTAGTAAGTGCTTAAGATTATGTGAGTTTATCCCCAAATCAGCGAAAACAGTACCAGATATATTACCATGTAAAGTGCAATATTACTGTAATCTCCGAGAAACGAGTTGATGAAAAAATGATTGTGTCTTTTGGAACACATTCCACTCCAAACATGCCACATTTGTATCCGTGGATCTGTTGTATATCCAATAGCCAATAAATTATGAAAACAGTAATAAAAGTGTCTTCTTTAATTTCTTTTCGGTGCAATGAATACTACCGTAAATTCTCGTGTATAAGCCTAACTTGCGCATTGGCCGCACCCCTAGCTTAAACAAATCATATAAGCCCCTGAGAGGGTCCGAAAATTGCAAATTTCGTACTTTAGTATACATATATAAAAACTTGCGGGTAAGCCGCACCTCAATATTCGGCCGATCATATTAGGCTGCAGCAGCTCTCTGATCTGTGAACTAGCAGGATCTTAACGCAAATCTATCGTAAACCCAGAGGTCTTTACTCCACATTTTACCCCTGAACACTACTTGGAGGGAGGGGGGGGGGCTCTGGGAATATCAATGATGGAGTTATGGGGTAGATCCCCGGGGGGGGCACTTGGTATATTTTGTATACACAGGTGTGCGGCTGGGAAGGGTACTTTTTGAGCAAAATCCCCCTCACCAAGGGTCTGCTTTTCACCAAAATCCCCCTCACCAAGGTTCAATTTTCACCAAAATCCCCCTCACCAAGGGTCACTTCTCGGAGATTTCAACAAAATCCCCCCAAAAAGGGTCACATTTGCCAAAGTTCTTCGCAACAAGGGTCACTTTCGACCAAGATTCTTACACCAAGGCTGACTCCTCGGGGAAAATTGCTAAAACCTAGGCACTTTTGTCCAAAATCCCCCTCAGCAAGGGTCACTTCTGACCAAAATCCCCCTCACCAAGGGTAAGGGTTGTCAAAGGGCCAGCCGCACACCCGTGTCAAAAAAAAATTGAGTACCCCCCCCGGGGGTAGATCGTAACAAGGGGTTAAGATCCTGAAAATGGCCGAAATTTGCGTGACATACTTTATGAATGACCCCTTATGGAATAATAAACATAACTAGAAATACTCATACATAAGTTTCGATATAGCGTATTTATTCATTAAAGAAGCCATAAGGTGCATGTATATCAATGTTTCGGCTCCCCTATTGTAATAATCTATAATAATCATGTCTACTTTATTTCAACAACATTAATATGCTGAATATGTCCATTATCAGTGCAAGTATACAGAAATAAGATCAGATCAACTGGTTACAAAGTGGTAGCATGTATCATTCAAGTGCCCTCAGTGTAGCCTAGCCTTTATAGATGGCGGATAGCCACAAGAAGTCGTGGCGTCGTTCCATACGAGGCCGGGGGGACAGGACATGTCGGTACAAGACTGACCATCGTTTGAGCAAGCACAGAACTTGGTTTTGTCATTTGGGTTCCCAACATGGCCGTTTTTCACTTCGAGGCACCGCTCCTTACATCCTGTATAATAAAGTATAATTGCATAAATTAGATTTTCAGACAAATCTCCATGAGATTCATACAAAGAACAGATTTACACAAAAGCTTTTATAACTTATATTGACAGTTAGTACAATTAGAGATAAGGCTATGCAAAATATATGAGGATTTTACTTCTTTATATATTTCTTGAAATGTAGAGTGACGTATGGCCTGCATTAGACAATTGAGACTGGATATGGTAATCAGGTTTGAACTCGACACATAATGTGTATCTAACATCATTAACCTTCTAGATGCTGGCCGCTGATATCAAACCACGAAACCCCTTTTAATTAGCATGAAAACAACTATAGTTTCACACACATTTACATGTATACATCGTTATCATGTCACTTTAAACCAAAATGTATATTTAACTAGGGTTGGTCATTACATAAAAGTAAGGGGTTGGTGGATTCGGGGGGGTAGGTAGCAAAACAAGTCAGACCCTTCAACAGAGGGCGGGGACTAATACTCTGATCCTATACATAACAGGGGTCGGCCGTGACAAATTTCAACACTGCTCGGGGGTGGGGGCACACACAATCTGCAACCTCTAGATTTGAGCAAAAATCCGCCAATCACGCCCAGCATTTATCTTTAAAAAAAGCAAAAAAAAAGCACTCCCCTAGGTAGGTACACTTACCACACTCGGCTCCTGCCCCAGTGGTAGTGGTGGGTTCCCGTGTTGGGGTTCTACCAGTTGTTGGTGCATGTGTCGAACTAGGTGAGCTAATCACATCACATGAAAGAGACAAATGGATGCACAGTTTTTTCACAATCCTTGGTCATTGTGTATTATTGTGCATTGTACAAGTTGAAATGTATACCTGAACAAATGTATATTATTCCCACGATTTTGTTATCTTCTTTTCATTTTCTGAATGCCTTTCACTAAAGACGTAATAAAAACTATGGATTCTGTATTGGCACCATTCTGATACACTATTAACACAAATAACAGTAACTTTTCCATCATTTCGGCTGCCATTTTAATTCTATAGATCAGAAATATCATTGCATAATTAAACATATTTACATTCATTGTGAAAGGTTATTCATTATTCCCTC
Organism: Harmothoe impar; assembly: GCA_947462335.1. NCBI lineage: Eukaryota > Metazoa > Annelida > Polychaeta > Phyllodocida > Polynoidae > Harmothoe > Harmothoe impar. The sequence continues at coordinate 63,067,394 of OX381706.1, forward strand.
TCTTCTCTGAGGACTTACCTAGATGTTTGCGCCCCGTTTTTCAATTCGTCCACAACTGCATTAAGCAAAGGATAAGGACCCTCGTTGCATTGTCTCCCATTAAAATCATCCAGGTCCATAGCCCAGATCATTACTCCTCCCATTTTCTTTCTCTTCATATACTTCACCTGAATGTAAATGTGGATATTATTTCCTATAAGATATATTCCACCCTTGTCCGCAGAAACATCAAACATAAACAACACCAAACATAAATATTATTGTAATATAAATCAAAAACAACACCAAACATAAACATTATTGTAATATAATTTAAAACAAACCTGAACAATATCACCCGGATGAAGATACAATGATTTTAGATTGTGTCATGGCCTTGAATATCAAGGAAAGAGCACTAGATATAACGCTAATATTTGTGCCTACTTGGTTTTAACTCACCTTCTCCCTCAAGCTGTCTGCCTCCTCATAGCCTACCCAGACGGCTGTATAGTTATATTCCCCATACGCATGGGGAACCATATGTTCGCTGTTATACACTCTTGTAAATGTGTTTCTGAGTCTTTTGCATATCTGAAAATGATTTCAATACTGCAGCATAGCTTGTATGGCAAAATTGATTTTATTATCTTATACCACCCTGAATTCAATCCATTAAATTAAAGTAACCTGTTGCATTACTCAGTAGATATTCCAATAAAGACAGTATCGTGGTGAGCCTCATCCCTGGTGTTATACATTGAAAAAGTGAACTTGTCTCCAGACTCGTCGAAGTGACTATCATAAAATAAACGAGTCAAAAGTTGTCTAACCTATCAGGTTACCATCCCACAAATAGAATCTGGAGCTGGCAAATGTCGGGTTTTGGGCTGGCACATACCAAATGGGTCTTCTATCTCCAGCTAGAAGGCCCGCTTCCTCGTCACTTAGACGAGTTTTTGACTCGTTTATTTTATGGCCGTCACTTTGGAGACAAGTTTATTTTTTGAGTGTAGCCTCTGTTTCATCAACTACTTGTTTGGCAGATTGTTACCACAGTTAAAGCCAGCACACAACATGGATAAAATTCATATATAGGACAGAGGGAACTCACCTCATAGTATGCCCAAAAGCCTTCCTCGCCAGTAAATTCACCTTTCGGTGCAGGACCTGTCAATTTCGCATAGCATTAAAGATTTTGATCATGGGGAAAATGTTGAATGCAATTTAACAAGTCTTTTCTTTTTAAAGTTATAATATATTTGCTTGCAAAAATAGATTAAAAAAAGTTTTCACGGGTATACAACTGATGAGATTAGATACAGGAATAGATGTTAATTATAATCGTCATTGAAACACACACATTTGTAAAGGCTATGACTATTGACAGTTCAAACTGTCAATAACAGAATAGAATTCCCTTATAGGCAGTTTGAACTGGCAATAGCGTCTTTGTCTGGGGCCAAATTAATTTTAAAATGATGATATTCTTTAGTTGTTGACCCCCTACCATCAACTGGTGCTCCATAGTCCACATTGTCTAAATCCTCGAGTGCCATGGTTCGACCATAGAGTGCCAATCCCATGGTGGTCTTAGTGCTGGGTGATGATAGACTGCTTGGTGCTGCATTCAGAGCATCCAACCAGTAGGTTACTGCCCAATCCTATTGATAGAAGTACTAGTCTTATATTCATGTAAGAATGGAAGAAATGAACTTGCTGATTTCAGCAAAATGATTTAAACAACAAGGATCATCCTGATTGAAAACAAGGAGAACTAAGCCGCCGCAGAATGTTAATCTCAAAAGACATAATAGTAATTTAATATGTTCATGACATCAGAGATAGCAGCACATCTTATCATTAAATACTTAGTATTAACGTTTCATTAACATACCGCATTCAGGGTGGCATTTTTTCCTGTCTCCACACTCCGCGGGTACAGCGGTGAATGGTGAGCCGCCCAGGTATTCCAGGCACCATTCAGGTCATATGTCATGATGTTTATGATGTCAAGGTAACTGCAATGAGGTGATTTCATCTGATAGAATTCATCATTAAATCATGTGTGTTTATATATATATATATATATATATATATATATATATATATATATATATTTATATATATTTATATATATATTATCTCTCTCTCTCTCTCTCTCTCTCTCTCTCTCTCTCTCTCTCTCTCTCTCTCTCTCTCTCTCTCTCTCTATATATATATATATATATACATATATATATATATATATATATATATATGCTATTGATAGGATCCGTAGGCTTTAATTCCCCCCACACAGACACAAGAACAGAAAAAAACAAGAAGCACTACTCTAGGTAATGACACAAATAACCGAAATGTTGTGACTTGATGTACATAATGGTCAGTCAATAAGAACATAAGACAACGCTTATTAGTAGTAGCTCACGGGTGAATCTGATCTATCTCGTAACCCTTCTCAATAGTTTCCTTTCCCGCTGCTACAGCTGCTGATAGAGACAGAGGAGTCTTTCCTGTGATAATCCCTTCCTCATCATAGGCTTGGCGTAATTCCTGAAATTCAAGTATTAGATTTACATCAGACATTGCGTACCCTCGCGTACAAGCCTAACTCGCATATAAGCCGCACCCCAACTTCAGGCTGATCCTATAAGCTACACTAGCCATCTGAATGTGCCGATTTTATATCTTGTACCATAGTGGCAAAAACTTGCATATAAGCCGCACCCCGACCCTGGGCCGATCTTATAAGCCGCACTGCCGATCTGATTCGCGTACTAGCCGCGGCTTATATGGGAGGTTTTACGGTACAACAAAGCCTAGTAATATCCTAATAATTAGTGTGGTGATGAAATCATGGTGTATCAGAATTGAGGCACACATCAAGGATTTGGGAGGGAATAAGTCTGTGTTACCTTAACAAGTAGGCTGAAACGGTGTTTATCTTCAGGTGGACTGCCACGACTTCCAGGGTACTCAAAGTCCAGGTCCAGTCCATCAAAGCCATAGCCACGGAGGAAGCCAATCGAATGCTGGATAAAGTCATGTCTAGTCACGCTTGTCATCAACATCTCTGTCATCTTTGTGATGTTAAAGTTCCAGCCTCCAACAGCAAGTGATACCTGGAGGTTTGGGGCATTGCCTTTCAGGGCTATAACTTTTTTGTACCTTTTAGGAGAAAGTCAGAGAGTGAAGCAAGTTAGAATATTTCTCTTTCATTTACTAATCTATATTGTATGTTGCTGTCAATTCCATGTACGGATTTTCCGTATGGAAATATAAAAGCGATACACAATAAGCAACAAAGTGGTTCCAATATGAAATGTGTGGTGCATGCTTTAAATAAGACCGGCATGGTATAGATGTTACAAGTTTTATGGATTTAGCGTAAGTTTTGGTCTTTGTCCAGTTGTTATCTGGACACATCATAGTAAATTATCTGCATTTGGATTAGCAAACCTAATAAATTAAATGAATGATATTTGTTTCTTTTCAAATATCTACCAGTGAATGAAAAGCACATTCAATTGCCATTGCCTGTATATTTTCTATTAAGGTTATAGTATCTCAATTAATTAATACAACATGATTTCTTTCCCCTTTGCTCCTAATTTGTGCAAAACATGGTCTTACATTTCTTCGTCATTCCATTCAAACTCTATCAGATGATTGTCTTCTATGGTGGCAAAGGCAAACACAATATGTGTACACAAATTTGTGTCAATGTCCTCTGGGAGGAATACCATGGTATTATCCTTACCACCACCACGGTACTGGGCCCAGTTGGTGTAGTAGCACACAACCTTGAAATCAGTGGGTCCTGAAAGCAGCCATACGGCACAGAGAAGGCTGAATTTACCATCCTGTATAGGTTATACCAACTATAGATTTACTCATGGTGATACTTATAAAATCAAGTACAAACACCTAATTCAACTTCACTAATTATTGGAGACATACATCATTGTATTGGGAAGGGTAGGACATCATTATGATCAATATACAATGTAAACATATTGTAAGGAGGGCCTTTTGGCAAGCCAAATTTGCTCCTGAAAAGCAATGTTCTTTATAATCATCACTAAATAGAAAGAATGGGCAGTTTTGGCTATGGAAACGTGCTCCTTATAACAACTTTCCTTACATCATTCTCCCTATAATGAGATTTCACTGTAATCATATTCCATTTATGACAATTTCACTCATGCCTGAAAATATTTACCAGAGTCTTCTGAGCTAGTGGTTGCTATGGTACTGGCTTTTGTAGTGTCGATGTCAGGTGGTGAGCTAGTGCTTGCTATGGTACTGGCTTTTGTAGTGTCAATATCAGATGTTGAACAAATAGGTGAACTGATGACAGGTGAATAGAGAGATGAAAGATTTGATTTTGCAGGGTCATCAAAAGCAGATGGTATTTACTACCATTGAATCAATTTGGCACATGGTTATCAAGTTAGAACAGTTGGTTCTAGATATTCTAAGTAATTCCACCATGCCAGCAAATATAGTGAAAAGTTGAAGTGAGGAGGAGGCTTAGGCATCACTAGAAAGATAACAGCTTTATATCTTTGCTTGGCTGTGAAGAGGCATTAGAAAATACCTTTCTCTAAGGATGAAGTTATGTGATGGCTATAATGAAATATATATTATACATTCTGTTCAATCCTGAGAAACAAGTCATCAAGTCAAGGCTGTGAGATTACTTTTTGCAATTAGGTTTTTTGACCATGTTCATTGATTTGTGACATTATGATCATCTTTCATGAATGATTTAAAATAGTCTAATATTGCCATTCAATCACCTATCCACAGCAATGAAAAGTGGAGATCCATTTAAAAATTATATCATAATATATTCATTGCTATGCATGACTGTGAAGACCAATACCCAGTCAGGTCGAGAGACACACCTAGATGTTGTTGGTTCTTCTGCATTTTCCAATTCGTCCATAACTGCATTCAACAATGGATAAGCACCCTCGTTGCATTTTGTACCTTTAAAGTCATCCAAGTCCAGAGCCCATATCATCACTCCTCCCAGTCCTACCTGCTTGAGCCATTTCACCTGAATTCATATGTATCACAAAAGAATTAATGTATTGTGTGTAAAGTTATAACACTATGGTTACACACAACCATCTCTAATCTAATAGTCACTTCTCACCAAAATTAATGTGGATACCTCACCAAATTTTGCATGACTAACCTTCTTTCTCAAGCTGTCTTTATCCTCATAGCCTGCCCAGGAGTACACACCGTCATATGTACCATGCAAGTGGGGCACCTTAGCTTCTGTGTTATATACACTTGTGAATTGACTGCCAATTCGATTGCACATCTGTGAAGGAGTAATTTATGGAGGCATATTTATTGTAGCTTCATGCCAAGCAACATTGTGGTAATTATTTTACTTGACCAGGCTCCATGTATCTTGAATACAGTTATATGATAGGTTATTAGTGTTTTCTCTGATATTTTAGCTATAGATTACTATTATGGAAAGTGTGACCATGAATTGAAATTTATTATGCACATAACAGGGACACTACCCATAAGCAATTCAAGGAATGAACTTACTTCATAGTATGCCCAAAACCCTTCCTCAGCAGTAAATTCCCCGGGCTGAGCAGGACCTGTAAGAAGTTGCATGGCAAGATAAGAATGCGCAGCAATAGGATAACTTTACAACAGCAGTGGTGACTTGATTGTTAAAAATGTCACCCTAAGATACAGCATTAACACACATACAATCAAAGAGAACAATATTGACCTACCATCAACCAAAGCTCCATAGTCAACACTATCCTCATATACAAGGGCCATGGTTCGGCCATAGAAAGGCAACCCTAGGACAAGTTTCTCTTTTGGTGCTCCTCCATCTATCCACCTCTGAACTGCCCACTCCTACAGATATAAACATAGGGGTGACATGTTGATTAAGGCTCACTGTAGTAATGATGCACACTCCCTACAATAACCATATTGTTTACTCATTCAACACCAATGTAGCATATCTGCAGTAATCTGTGATGGTGTTGACGAGGATTTCAACAGAAATGAGGCCAAGTGAATATTGTATATAAAACATCATCAAGCAACATACCACATTCAGGGTACCATTAAGCCCCGTCTCCTCACTTCTTGGACACAGGGGTGAATGGTGTGCTGTCCAGTTATTCCAGGCTCCATTCAGATCATATGCCATGATGCTTATGGTATCAAGGTACCTGCGATGTAATGCAGAACAAGTATTTAAGCAATGTTGATTATGTGAAATAATTACTGGCTACCCTATTACATATGCTAAAAGTGACACAGAAAAGCAGAAAGCACATACTTAATTAAGTATGACAGTTATCTCTGATTTTTCTGAGGTCTCCAGAAACTTACACTCTGGTAAAACAAAGATACATCCCCCTGTAAAAGGGCAGATCATTCAGACAAGTCATCAGTTGGACGACTGTATCAGTGCTGTGAGCAACTCCTCCACACTCAAGCTGCTTAATAATTTAGAATTTTACATATATTTATCAATTACTGTACCACTTATGTACAGCTATTTAATGATTACTGCACTGCAATTGTGCCACTATTACTTGTTATACTGATATTATGTTTATTGTTACAAACAACCATTACCCTACTAAAGATTATTAGCTATCCACATGTATAGCATGTATAGCATGTATAGCAATGACACATGAATGGATTGATAAGGTATGTTTAACAAAGCAGAAAGCACACAGGTATGTGCTGCCCGCATATCAGATAATGGTTGCCTGATCACATGTTTATGTAGTAGGATTTACTCACGGGTGAATCTGATCTATCTCATAACCATTCTCAATAGTTTCGTTTCCCGCAGCTACAGCTGCTGATATAGACAGAGGAGTCTTTCCTGTGTAAGTCCCTTCTGCATCATAAGCTTGGCGTAATTCCTGTTATCCAAGTATAAGATATGCAGAAGACATAGAATGTTGTTGGCGTGTCCATGCAAAATGTATCCAAATTCCTCCCCCATCGTTAGAAAATGACCATTCCCAAACACACCCGATGTTGCCCTCTGAACAAATGATCCTTGGATTCAATGCAGGAGAATAATACTGGCATTTTTGTTGGGAAAAAATAAGTCTGTGTTACCTTAACAAGTAGGCTGAAACGGTGTTTATCCTCAGGTGGACTGCCACGACTTCCAGGGTACTCAAAGTCCAAGTCCAGTCCATCAAAGCCATAGCCACGGAGGAAGCCAATCGAATGCTGGATAAAGACATCTCTAGTCACGCTTGTCTTCAACATCTCTGTCATCTTTGTGGTACCAAAGTTCCAGCCTCCAACAGCAAGTGTAACGCTGAGCTCGGGGAAATCTTCCTTATGTTTTATAACTTTTCGGTACCTTTTAAGAGAAAGCCATGAACGATAAGGCATCAACGATGTGACACCATACGCAATGTGTGGTGCATGTTTCAAATAAAACACGAATCATAAAATAATAATAAGTTTGAGGATGTAGCTCAGGTTGAAGAGACAGATATTGTTCAATTATTGTCAGAACACATTATTGTAAATCACCTCTTTTTGAATTACAAAAGAGAATAGATACATAACATTACATGACACTGGTGTTATATATACAACTGATATTAACTCTAATGTCCTTCTGCCATCTGAATTGATTGATACATAATAATTTTCCCAGTTCCTGTAGATTTATGCTAAAAAAATCTTCTTACATTATGTCGTCATTAAATTCATATTCTTTCAGTCGATTGTTTTCGAGGACAGCAAAAGCAAACACTATGGTTGTACACAACTGTGGATCAATATCTTCTGGGAAGTATTTCATGGATCCATCTCCACGTCTCCACTGGGACCAGTTGGTGTAATAACACACACGTTTGTATGCTAATGGACCTGAAACCAAGCAGAATCTGTCATACATCTCTTTTAAAGCCTTACTCTCACTGTATCTACCCCTAGGGCCCAGTCCGTGGTGCCCTCAGGTGAAGTTTTCTACAACTATGAGTATCTACCTTGCTCCTTGTGGCACACACATACACACACCACACACCAGCACACATGCAGGGCCTTTATGTACAGGGTAACCTGTCATCAAAACATTGGGGCAACACATGGCATTGGTAGCCCCAATCATTTAGTATGGCCTTTCGAGTTATATATAGCCTGTGTTCCATATAGGTCGAGTTACATATAGCAGATGTTAGAGTTTCCTCTGCTACTACGTTAGGGAGTGATCATTTTTTAACAACAGGGGGCTGTTGGGTTTTCACGCGGAGCGAGCAACATTTTTTCACCGTCCCCCCGTCAATTTTTTTGCCCCCCCCCCCTGTTATTAAAAAATGATCACTCCCTTACAGGGTGGTGGTTCGGGGCAAACAGAGGCCTCCACATGGTTAGGTAGCTGTACCATACGGCACAGTGTGGGCAAAAAAAGGCAACACATGCTTAAGTAACCTCACCATGATAGCCACCCACCAGGGTCATTATATTAAAATCTATCTTTAAGTGTCCCTGGATTATAGTGATAGAGGACTTTCACTCTACAATATAGTATATTAAATGTATGTATACATGGGAGTGCAGGGGGGGTCTGCCCTGAGGTCGGAAAGTTGCTGAAATTAAGGGGTCCAGGTCAAAAAGTCGCTTTTTTGGACCCTTTAATGTATTGTAAATTTTGTCCAAAAGTCGCCAGGTCGCTTATATAATTGCCTAAGGTCGGAAGTTGCCTCCAAAACAGCCCCGGTCGCCAGGTCGCTTTTGACCCATTTGGAGTCACATATATGTGCATCTCATCATAGATGCATGTGTATTTCTATTTATATAAATGGTTGATTTAGAGTTATCCTACCTAGTGGTCACAGTTCAGTGGTCTGTTTGCCCACATTGGAGGTAAGCACCAGTGGAACTAGCAGTAGAGGATAGCGTACAAGCAGTGAGCCTGGTGTGTGGGAACATGTGCTATTACTGGGTCATGAGACCATAGATGGGGGTTGCACATGTCCCCTGTTGATTTACCAAAAATATTCATGCTCCATGTTCCTGTTACTTAATAATTTAGATTTTCACTTTTTAATTATTGTGTGGATTTCCTGTTGTCTTTGAGATAATTCCCATGTCAGTGGGGCCAAGTTTATCAGATGATTTAGATAAAGGTCCACTCCCCCATTTAAAATTTAGTGGTCTGGTGTCATATATTTGTAAATGTGTCTGAAAAAATCTTGTCGTGAGAATGCCACTTTAAAAAATACATACAGCTGATTTCAAAACAGATAAAATTGCATCTCCCGAAATTTTCCAGTGCAGAGTGACTAATGATACATGCAATACAAGACAATTCCAATTCAGCCAATAAGAAGTCCCTCACCTAGCAAAGCTCAAAGTACAAGTCATCTATCTCTTTTTCTTTTTGTATTGGTTCTGACATAATCTAAAACTCATTACAAGACTTAACTAAATATTGCAGAGACAAACATGATTGTATTGGGAAGGGTAGGACATCATTATAATCAATGTACTGTGAAATCTCATGATAAGGAGGGCCTTTTGGCAAGGCAAATTTGCTTCTAAAAAGCAATGTTCCTTATAATCATCATTAGATAGAAAGAATGGGCAGTTTTGGCTCGTTGGGACATAATGCAGTGGGAAAGTGGACAAGAAAATCTTTCCAATCTTATATTCGATTTATTTAAGATTGTGCCTATTTTTGGTAATGAAAACATGTCCCTTATAACAGGTAGTTCCTTATATCAGCCTCTTCATGATGAGATTTCACTGTAATCCTATTACATTTATAACAATTTGACTCATGCCTGAAGATACTTACCAGAGTCTTCTGAGGTAGTAGTTGCTATGGTACTGGCTTTTGTAGTGTCGATTTCAGGTGTTGAGCTAGTGCTTGCTATGGTACTGGCTTTTGTAGTGTCAATGTCAGGTGGTGAGCTAGTGCTTGCTATGGTACTGGCTTTTGTAGTGTCAATGTCAGGTGGTGAGCTAGTGCTTGCTATGGTACTGGCTTTTGTAGTGTCAATGTCAGATGTTGAACAAATAGGCGAACTAATGACAGGTGAATAGAGAGATAAAAAATGGATTTTACAGGACTATCAAAAGCTTCAGATGTATTTACTACAATTGACTTAATTTAGCAGATGGTTATCAAGTTAGAAGAGTTGGTTAAACACTCTAAGTAATCCCACCATGCTAGCTCCAAATATAGTGAAAAGTTGAAGTGAAGAGGAGGCTTAGAAATCACTAGAAAGATAACAGCTTTATATCTTTGCTTGGTTGTCAGAAGGCATAAGAAAATACCTTTCTCTAAGGATGAAGTTATGTGATGGCTATAATGAAATATATATTATACATTCTGTTCAATCCTGAGAAACAAGTCATCAAGTCAAGGCTGTGAGATTACTTTTTGCAATTAGGTTTTTTGACCATGTTCATTGATTTGTGACATTATGATCATCTTTCATGAATGATTTAAAATAGTCTAATATCGCCATTCAATCACCTATCCACAGCAATGAAAAGTGGAGATCCATTTAAAAATTATATCATAATATATTCATTGCTATGCATGACTGTGAAGACCAATACCCAGTCAGGTCGAGAGACACACCTAGATGTTGTTGGTTCTTCTGCATTTTCCAATTCGTCCATAACTGCATTCAACAATGGATAAGCACCCTCGTTGCATTTTGTACCTTTAAAGTCATCCAAGTCCAGAGCCCATATCATCACTCCTCCCAGTCCTACCTGCTTGAGCCATTTCACCTGAATTCATATGTATCACAAAAGAATTAATGTATTGTGTGTAAAGTTATAACACTATGGTTACACACAACCATCTCTAATCTAATAGTCACTTCTCACCAAAATTAATGTGGATACCTCACCAAATTTTGCATGACTAACCTTCTTTCTCAAGCTGTCTTTATCCTCATAGCCTGCCCAGGAGTACACACCGTCATATGTACCATGCAAGTGGGGCACCTTAGCTTCTCTGTTATATACACTTGTGAATTGACTGCCAATTCGATTGCACATCTGTGAAGGAGTAATTTATGGAGGCATATTTATTGTAGCTTCATGCCAAGCAACATTGTGGTAATTATTTTACTTGACCAGGCTCCATGTATCTTGAATACAGTTATATGATAGGTTATTAGTGTTTTCTCTGATATTTTAGCTATAGATTACTATTATGGAAAGTGTGACCATGAATTGAAATTTATTATGCACATAACAGGGACACTACCCATAAGCAATTCAAGGAATGAACTTACTTCATAGTATGCCCAAAACCCTTCCTCAGCAGTAAATTCCCCGGGCTGAGCAGGACCTGTAAGAAGTTGCATGGCAAGATAAGAATGCGCAGCAATAGGATAACTTTACAACAGCAGTGGTGACTTGATTGTTAAAAATGTCACCCTAAGATACAGCATTAACACACATACAATCAAAGAGAACAATATTGACCTACCATCAACCAAAGCTCCATAGTCAACACTATCCTCATATACAAGGGCCATGGTTCGGCCATAGAAAGGCAACCCTAGGACAAGTTTCTCTTTTGGTGCTCCTCCATCTATCCACCTCTGAACTGCCCACTCCTACAGATATAAACATAGGGGTGACATGTTGATTAAGGCTCACTGTAGTAATGATGCACACTCCCTACAATAACCATATTGTTTACTCATTCAACACCAATGTAGCATATCTGCAGTAATCTGTGATGGTGTTGACGAGGATTTCAACAGAAATGAGGCCAAGTGAATATTGTATATAAAACATCATCAAGCAACATACCACATTCAGGGTACCATTAAGCCCCGTCTCCTCACTTCTTGGACACAGGGGTGAATGGTGTGCTGTCCAGTTATTCCAGGCTCCATTCAGATCATATGCCATGATGCTTATGGTATCAAGGTACCTGCGATGTAATGCAGAACAAGTATTTAAGCAATGTTGATTATGTGAAATAATTACTGGCTACCCTATTACATATGCTAAAAGTGACACAGAAAAGCAGAAAGCACATACTTAATTAAGTATGACAGTTATCTCTGATTTTTCTGAGGTCTCCAGAAACTTACACTCTGGTAAAACAAAGATACATCCCCCTGTAAAAGGGCAGATCATTCAGACAAGTCATCAGTTGGACGACTGTATCAGTGCTGTGAGCAACTCCTCCACACTCAAGCTGCTTAATAATTTAGAATTTTACATATATTTATCAATTACTGTACCACTTATGTACAGCTATTTAATGATTACTGCACTGCAATTGTGCCACTATTACTTGTTATACTGATATTATGTTTATTGTTACAAACAACCATTACCCTACTAAAGATTATTAGCTATCCACATGTATAGCATGTATAGCATGTATAGCAATGACACATGAATGGATTGATAAGGTATGTTTAACAAAGCAGAAAGCACACAGGTATGTGCTGCCCGCATATCAGATAATGGTTGCCTGATCACATGTTTATGTAGTAGGATTTACTCACGGGTGAATCTGATCTATCTCATAACCATTCTCAATAGTTTCGTTTCCCGCAGCTACAGCTGCTGATATAGACAGAGGAGTCTTTCCTGTGTAAGTCCCTTCTGCATCATAAGCTTGGCGTAATTCCTGTTATCCAAGTATAAGATATGCAGAAGACATAGAATGTTGTTGGCGTGTCCATGCAAAATGTATCCAAATTCCTCCCCCATCGTTAGAAAATGACCATTCCCAAACACACCCGATGTTGCCCTCTGAACAAATGATCCTTGGATTCAATGCAGGAGAATAATACTGGCATTTTTGTTGGGAAAAAATAAGTCTGTGTTACCTTAACAAGTAGGCTGAAACGGTGTTTATCCTCAGGTGGACTGCCACGACTTCCAGGGTACTCAAAGTCCAAGTCCAGTCCATCAAAGCCATAGCCACGGAGGAAGCCAATCGAATGCTGGATAAAGACATCTCTAGTCACGCTTGTCTTCAACATCTCTGTCATCTTTGTGGTACCAAAGTTCCAGCCTCCAACAGCAAGTGTAACGCTGAGCTCGGGGAAATCTTCCTTATGTTTTATAACTTTTCGGTACCTTTTAAGAGAAAGCCATGAACGATAAGGCATCAACGATGTGACACCATATGCAATGTGTGGTGCATGTTTCAAATAAAACACGAATCATAAAATAATAATAAGTTTGAGGATGTAGCTCAGGTTGAAGAGACAGATATTGTTCAATTATTGTCAGAACACATTATTGTAAATCACCTCTTTTTGAATTACAAAAGAGAATAGATACATAACATTACATGACACTGGTGTTATATATACAACTGATATTAACTCTAATGTCCTTCTGCCATCTGAATTGATTGATACATAATAATTTTCCCAGTTCCTGTAGATTTATGCTAAAAAAATCTTCTTACATAATGTCGTCATTAAATTCATATTCTTTCAGTCGATTGTTTTCGAGGACAGCAAAAGCAAACACTATGGTTGTACACAACTGTGGATCAATATCTTCTGGGAAGTATTTCATGGATCCATCTCCACGTCTCCACTGGGACCAGTTGGTGTAATAACACACACGTTTGTATGCTAATGGACCTGAAACCAAGCAGAATCTGTCATACATCTCTTTTAAAGCCTTACTCTCACTGTATCTACCCCTAGGGCCCAGTCCGTGGTGCCCTCAGGTGAAGTTTTCTACAACTATGAGTATCTACCTTGCTCCTTGTGGCACACACATACACACACCACACACCAGCACACATGCAGGGCCTTTATGTACAGGGTAACCTGTCATCAAAACATTGGGGCAACACATGGCATTGGTAGCCCCAATCATTTAGTATGGCCTTTCGAGTTATATATAGCCTGTGTTCCATATAGGTCGAGTTACATATAGCAGATGTTAGAGTTTCCTCTGCTACTACGTTAGGGAGTGATCATTTTTTAACAACAGGGGGCTGTTGGGTTTTCACGCGGAGCGAGCAACATTTTTTCACCGTCCCCCCGTCAATTTTTTTGCCCCCCCCCCTGTTATTAAAAAATGATCACTCCCTTACAGGGTGGTGGTTCGGGGCAAACAGAGGCCTCCACATGGTTAGGTAGCTGTACCATACGGCACAGTGTGGGCAAAAAAAGGCAACACATGCTTAAGTAACCTCACCATGATAGCCACCCACCAGGGTCATTATATTAAAATCTATCTTTAAGTGTCCCTGGATTATAGTGATAGAGGACTTTCACTCTACAATATAGTATATTAAATGTATGTATACATGGGAGTGCAGGGGGGGTCTGCCCTGAGGTCGGAAAGTTGCTGAAATTAAGGGGTCCAGGTCAAAAAGTCGCTTTTTTGGACCCTTTAATGTATTGTAAATTTTGTCCAAAAGTCGCCAGGTCGCTTATATAATTGCCTAAGGTCGGAAGTTGCCTCCAAAACAGCCCCGGTCGCCAGGTCGCTTTTGACCCATTTGGAGTCACATATATGTGCATCTCATCATAGATGCATGTGTATTTCTATTTATATAAATGGTTGATTTAGAGTTATCCTACCTAGTGGTCACAGTTCAGTGGTCTGTTTGCCCACATTGGAGGTAAGCACCAGTGGAACTAGCAGTAGAGGATAGCGTACAAGCAGTGAGCCTGGTGTGTGGGAACATGTGCTATTACTGGGTCATGAGACCATAGATGGGGGTTGCACATGTCCCCTGTTGATTTACCAAAAATATTCATGCTCCATGTTCCTGTTACTTAATAATTTAGATTTTCACTTTTTAATTATTGTGTGGATTTCCTGTTGTCTTTGAGATAATTCCCATGTCAGTGGGGCCAAGTTTATCAGATGATTTAGATAAAGGTCCACTCCCCCATTTAAAATTTAGTGGTCTGGTGTCATATATTTGTAAATGTGTCTGAAAAAATCTTGTCGTGAGAATGCCACTTTAAAAAATACATACAGCTGATTTCAAAACAGATAAAATTGCATCTCCCGAAATTTTCCAGTGCAGAGTGACTAATGATACATGCAATACAAGACAATTCCAATTCAGCCAATAAGAAGTCCCTCACCTAGCAAAGCTCAAAGTACAAGTCATCTATCTCTTTTTCTTTTTGTATTGGTTCTGACATAATCTAAAACTCATTACAAGACTTAACTAAATATTGCAGAGACAAACATGATTGTATTGGGAAGGGTAGGACATCATTATAATCAATGTACTGTGAAATCTCATGATAAGGAGGGCCTTTTGGCAAGGCAAATTTGCTTCTAAAAAGCAATGTTCCTTATAATCATCATTAGATAGAAAGAATGGGCAGTTTTGGCTCGTTGGGACATAATGCAGTGGGAAAGTGGACAAGAAAATCTTTCCAATCTTATATTCGATTTATTTAAGATTGTGCCTATTTTTGGTAATGAAAACATGTCCCTTATAACAGGAAGTTCCTTATATCAGCCTCTTCATGATGAGATTTCACTGTAATCCTATTACATTTATAACAATTTGACTCATGCCTGAAAATACTTACCAGAGTCTTCTGAGGTAGTAGTTGCTATGGTACTGGCTTTTGTAGTGTCGATTTCAGGTGTTGAGCTAGTGCTTGCTATGGTACTGGCTTTTGTAGTGTCAATGTCAGGTGGTGAGCTAGTGCTTGCTATGGTACTGGCTTTTGTAGTGTCAATGTCAGGTGGTGAGCTAGTGCTTGCTATGGTACTGGCTTTTGTAGTGTCAATGTCAGATGTTGAACAAATAGGCGAACTAATGACAGGTGAATAGAGAGATAAAAAATGGATTTTACAGGACTATCAAAAGCTTCAGATGTATTTACTACGATTGACTTAATTCAGCAGATGGTTATCAACTTAGAAGAGTTGGTTAAACACTCTAAGTAATCCCACCATGCTAGCTCCAAATATAGTGAAAAGTTGAAGTGAAGAGGAGGCTTAGAAATCACTAGAAAGATAACAGCTTTATATCTTTGCTTGGTTGTCAAAAGGCATAAGAAAATACCTTTCTCTAAGGATGAAGTTATGTGATGGCTATAATGAAATATATATTATACATTCTGTTCAATCCTGAGAAACAAGTCATCAAGTCAAGGCTGTGAGATTACTTTTTGCAATTAGGTTTTTTGACCATGTTCATTGATTTGTGACATTATGATCATCTTTCATGAATGATTTAAAATAGTCTAATATTGCCATTCAATCACCTATCCACAGCAATGAAAAGTGGAGATCCATTTAAAAATTATATCATAATATTCATTGCTATGCATGACTGTGAAGACCAATACCCAGTCGGGTTGAGGGACACACCTTGATGTTGTTGGTTCTTCTCCATTTTCCAATTCGTCCATAACTGCATTCAACAATGGATACGCACCCTCGTTGCATTTTGTACCTTTAAAGTCATCCAAGTCCAGAGCCCATATCATCACTCCTCCCAGTCCTACCTGCTTGAGCCATTTCACCTGAATTCATATGTATCACAAAAAAATAAATGTATTGTGTGTAAAGTTATAACACTATGGTTACACACAACCATCTCTAATCTAATAGTCACTTCTCACCAAAATTAATGTGGATACCTCACCAAATTTAAATTTTGCATGACTAACCTTCTTTCTCAAGCTGTCTTTATCCTCATAGCCTGCCCAGGAGTAGACACCGTCATATGTACCATGCAAGTGGGGCACCTTAGCTTCTGTGTTATATACACTTGTGAATTGACTGCCAATTCGATTGCACATCTGTGAAGGAGTAATTTATGGAGGCACATTCATTGTAGCTTCATGCCAAGCAACATTGTGGTAATTATTTTACTTGAACCAGACTACATGTATCTTGAATACAGTTATATGATAGCTTACTAGTGTTTTCTCTGATTTTTTTAGCTATAGATTACTATTATGGAAAGTGTGACCATGAATTGAAATTTATTATGGACATAACAGGGACAAGACCCATAATTAATTCACGGAATGAACTTACTTCATAGTATGCCCAAAACCCTTCCTCAGCAGTAAATTCCCCGGGCTGAGCAGGACCTGTAAGAAATTGCATGGCAAGATAAGAATGCTCAGAAATAGGATAACTTTACAACAGCAATGGTGACTTGATTGTTAAAAATGTCACCCTAAGATACAGCATTAACACACATACAATCAAAGAGAACAATATTGACCTACCATCAACCAAAGCTCCATAGTCAACACTATCCTCATATACAAGGGCCATGGTTCGGCCATAGAAAGGCATCCCTAGGACAAGTTTCTCTTTTGGTGCCCCTCCATCTATCCATGTCTGAACTGCCCACTCCTACAGATATAAACACACTGTAGTAACGATACACGATCCCTATGATAACCATATTGTTTACCTATTCAACACCATTCTAGCATATCTGCAGTAATCTGTGATGGTGTTGACGAGGATTTCAACAGAAATGAGGCCAAGTGAATATTGTATCAAAAACATCATCAAGCTTCATTGTTGAACATACCACATTTAGAGTACCGTTAAGCCCCATCTCCTCACTTCTTGGACACAGGGGTGAATGGTGTGCTGTCCAGTTATTCCAGGCTCCATTCAGATCATATGCCATGATGCTTATGGTATCAAGGTACCTGCCATGCGATGCAAAACAAGTATTTAAGCAATGTTGATTATGTGAAGTAATTGCTGGCTAGCCTATGCTAAATCATGAATAAAGGTTACACAGAAAAGCAGAGAGCACAGAGTTAATTAAGTAGTTCTTAGTATTATCTCTATTTCTACCTAAGGTCTCAAGAAACGTACCCTCTGGTAAAACATAAAGTAATATAAGGATATATAGCCCTATATCCCCTAGTGGATGTACATAATTATACTGAATTATTGTAGGTGTGTAAAGCGTCCAGGGACTATTTACACCAGGGTCATATTATTGCACATAGAGAGTTACCATGGTAAAGATATGTGCACAGTTGAGGGAAAAGAAGCATAGATCAATTTTAGTAACATTTTAAACATTTTTGACTAATTGGAGCCCCCTGGTGGCCAATGTTGGTACCGAAAATACTGCACAGAGGTCCCTTTTTGCTTGTTGATCCACGTATACATAACCCCCTATAAAAGGGCACATCATCAGTCATCGGTTGGACGATTTCATCAGTATTGTTAGCAACTCCTCGTCACTCAAACTGCTTGATTAATCTTATATTCATTTATCGATTATTGTACCACTTATGTACAAGTATTTAATTATTACTGCACTGCCATTGCGCAACTATCGTATCACCGTGAAAAAGTGCTGGACTGTTTCCCCAGCGCTTATACAAGACAGGCGCTGATTCAAGACCAGGCAGTCTCAGGTTTGACCCACCGAAGCCTGTATACCCATATACATTTTAAGTATATCAGAAAGAAGAAATACGAGTCAGTCCCCATAACAGAGCATTTAGCACATTGCTGCTGTGGTCAGTCTGTTAATTCCATCGTTTGCATTGTATATAGTAGTTGTATAATTATGCAGTATACATTGACAGAGGCTGCATCCATACACAGTGGGGATATGATTCATGAAGGTGCTAGATCCTTTGTTAGTGGAGTGGCATTATCACGGTTATTGTTACAAAACACTATTACCCTATTTAAGTAAAGACAAACAGCTGCTAGTATCAGTCTTTAGGAAATCTTTTTCACCCTGCAGGACATTCAGGTCGTTATGCACTAAAACTCGGCGGCCAGAGGTCGGCACCTCTCTTATCTTCTTCAAAGAGAATGGTGTCTTAATTACCCCTGTTGGGGTGTGGTACAGTTTGGGGGCAGTTTGGGGGCAGTTTGGGGGCAGTTTGGGGGCAGTTTGGGGGTCAGTACCAGAGCCCCAGTAGCTCTCCTCCCATAGGAAATGCAGTGAGCAACTCACTTTATTCGGGAATATGCTTGAAGGGGATAATAGATAAGACCATAAGGGCCCAAGGTTGTGAGGCCCCTAAGTCTCAAAAAGCCCCTATCCCTCAAATATTCGTGGGATAGGGGCCTTTTGAGACTTAGGGCACACCTGAATTCCCTAAAAAAAAAGTCAAAAAGCCCCTATCCCACACATATTTGAGACATAGGGACCACATGCACACAGCCCCTATCTCACAAAAATGTGAAAGATAGGGGCCATTTGAGACATAGGGATATGTCAGGCCCCTATCCTACAAAAGGTCCCTAAGTCTCAAAACCCCTATCCAGCAAAAGCATTTGTACTCAATTTTAAGGACTATTTCATACTTCTTTAGTAAGAAATCATGTCTCATAAAAACACAATCATTCAAGGTTTGGCCAAAAGAAATAAAAAGAAAGATGTGTCTCTACATGGGTAAAAATCGACACGGGGGACACGGCGACACAGTCACTTTAGGCCCTTTTAAAAATCGACGGACACAGGGAAATTAGGGATAAAAATCGACCCCCAGGGATTTTTCTCTAAGTTCTTATAATCCTAAAAATCGACACGATGACACTGTTCTTCTGCTAAAAATCGACACAGCGACATGGTCGAAATTGTGGGTACCCATGTAGAGGCACAAAGATGTCTGGAGGACAGTTTTTTGGTCCACCCCTCCAGGCAGGTTAAAATCTAGCGTGGCCGACACCTTTACCATAATTATAGGTACAAACATTATTTGCTAAAAAGGGATGCAATTGTTTTGGTCTTCCCTCATTAAGAGGGGTCCACATTTTATTGGTCCCCCCCACAAATCCACCAACCCCCCCCCCCTGTTGTTAAAAAATGATCCCTGTTGTTAAAGATTTGACATATTTTACACCCCTCCCAAACCGACTAAACACCCTGTAATTTATAAATGACCACTCCTATTCCTACTTTGGGAGCAGTCATCTATTATCAAAACTCTTGACCCCACTTGAGACTGGAGGGAATGTTACCAAGGGTGGCGTGGTAGTGGGATATTATCCAATATCCTATAAATGATCTATTGCACATATTTAGCCAAGGGGACACTTTTTAGGGATAGTGGCTTTTGAGAGATATGGACATTCTAAAAATATTTGTGACTTAGGGACTTCACATGGCCCCTATGTCTCAAACCGTTTTGAGAGATAGGGGCCATTTAGCACATAGGGACTTCACCTGGTCCCTATATCTCAAACAGGCCAATTTTGAGGGATAGGGGCCTTTTGAGGAATAGGGGCCTCACAGCCCTCCCTATAGAAGGAATTTAAAAGTTTAACCGTAATGGACAATCCTGGGACTACTTATATACACATGCCCCTGACATTTCCTATGTATTCAGTGGCTACATTGTGCATAAGAGTGTTGATGTCCTAGAAAAATGGTCGAAATTGTGGCATAATATGCCCCATGAATTGCACTATCACTAATACCCATGCTAGATAATATATAATACATATCTCTTCGAGAAAATTGTGAATGTGATACCTCTCTACACTGTATGCCTATAGCAGAGTATACAGTAGGAGGGTTGTTTGACCCCCCATGGGCGTGGCAGGGGAGTACTCGGTCTTAGTGGGGAGGGGAGGGGTAGGTGGGGGTGAGGTCAGGCCGACCCCCTCCGCTATAAATGGATTTAGAAACTCTGGCCTATTACACATTAATGGATGGACAATGTATGCTTAACAAAACAGACAGTACACAAGTATGTTGTGCCTGCATATCAGATCATGGTTGCCTGATCACATGTTTATGTAGTAGGATTTACTCACGGGTGAATCTGATCTATCTCATAACCATTCTCAATAGTTTCCTTTCCCGCTGCTACAGCTGCTGATATAGACAGAGGAGTCTTTCCTGTGGAAGTCCCTTCTGCATCATAGGCTTGACGTAATTCCTGTTATTGAAGTATAAGATATGGACAAGACATAAAATGTACTGGTACATACTTGTTCCATGCAGCTGAGAGATAATCTTTATTGTATCTATAATATGTCATAACCTTTCTCAGAACTTTCCACATTCATATCGTAGATCTGATAGTGTATAACAGTGGTCATGTTTTAACAGGGGGGTTTGTGGATTTAAGGGGAGTCCAAAAAAGGTGGACCCCTTGAAGGGGGCAACCAAAAAGATGTCACCCCTTTCTAGCAAAAAAGCCAGTACACTACTAAGCTAATTGGGGTCAGCTGCGGTAGATTTGAACTGTCCCAACTCAGGGAAGGACCAAAAAAAATAAGATCCCTCTCTCGGGGATGACCGGGGAAAAGATGTTGCCGTGCCCATGCAAAATTCCACCAAACTCCTCCTCAATTGTTAGAAAATGACCACTCCCAAACACATCTAATGCCCTCTAAAAGATAAATCCTTGGATTCAATGCAGGAGAATAATACTGGCATTTTGGTGGGAAAATAAGTCTGTGTTACCTTAACAAGTAGGCTGAAACGGTGTTTATCTTCAGGTGGACTGCCACGACTTCCAGGGTACTCAAAGTCCAGGTCCAGTCCATCAAAGCCATAGCCACGGAGGAAGCCAATCGAATGCTGGATAAAGACATCTCTAGTCATGTTTGTCTTCAACATCTCTGTCATCTTTGTGGTACCAAAGTTCCAGCCTCCAACGGCAAGTGTAACACTGAGCTCGGGGAAATCTTCCTTATGTTTTATAGTTTTTCGGTACCTTTAAGAGAAAGTCATAAATGATAAGTCATCAGCGATGTGACACCAATATACCAGTATACAGTGTACGGTGCATGTTTCAAATAAAACGTGAATTGTAAAAAAGATTGTAAGTTGGAGGATATAGCTCAGGTTGAAGACACAGAAATTGTTCAATTATCGGAACACAATATTGTAAATCAACTCTTTTTGAATTACAAAACATGTACATTACCCTGGTGTTATGTATACAATTTATACCAAATCTAATGTCCTTCTGCCAACTGAATCGATTAATGCATCATTATTTTCCCAGTTGCTGCAAATTTATGCTTAAAAAATCTTCTTACATAATGTCGTCATTAAATTCATATTCTTTCAGTCGATGGTTTTCGAGGACAGCGAAAGCAAACACTATGGTTGTACACAACTGTGGATCAATATCATCAGGGAAATATTTCATGGATCCATCTCCACGTCTCCACTGGGACCAGTTGGTGTAATAACACACACGTTTGTATGCCAATGAACCTGAAACCAAGCAGAATCTGTCATACATCTCTTTTAAAAAGTACATACAGCTGATTTTAAAAGAGATAAAATTGCCCCCTCCCTCTAGAAATTCCCAGTGCAGCCCAGCAAATTCACGTCATCATGCTTCATGTTTGGTAATCCTGGTGGGTGGATCTTTGAGTGATAATGCACTGTGTCATATTGAGTCATCTTCTCTCAACTCTCACTTAACATGGCCTATCATCACCAATGTCTCAAACATGGTTCTCACTCACTGAGCAACTATGGTTAACTCCATGACAGCTCTCACTCAGCATGGCCAGTCATCACATATGTTACCAACATGGTCCTCACTCACAGCTTGACTATGTGCCACTTGCTGTCAGCTCTCACTCAGAATGACAAGTCATCACTCATGTTGCCAACATGGTTCTTACTCACTATGTGCCACCTAATGTCAACTCTCACCCATTATAGATATTAGGCCATGGGCTGATGGTACCCCTCGTGCACCCCCCCCCCACCATTCAACTAAATGACATTTTTCTTGTCCCTTAGGGTCCCTAGAACAAAGTTCAAGATGTTAACATGGAATATCTTGGGATGCACTACCGGTTTTAGCCCGTTATCCATGTGCGGGTTCATACCAGTTTTCAGCCTATTTTTACCTCACAAAATATAGGAGGTATGTGCAGGTTTTGAACTATAAGAACACCTTCCAGTCACAGGACCTCTATACAAAGGGACTCATCTGAAAGAAGACATGATTTCCCATCTATTGATACCTATCATATGCATCAGAGTTAAGAATTGGCTGAATGAACCACAGGCTGCGGAACATTGAAGTTTGAAATCGCAAATCGCAAATTTTTACCCAAAGATTTCATTAGGCACGACAAACATACATTTAACAACCCCTTGTCCCACATTTGACCATCCAATATGCTATGAGATGATGAGAATAGACCTTTTTGATTAATTTGACCCATAGAACAGCCTGTTGTGATAACCACAACTAGACTTATTGCCTTGGGTGCATGGACACTCCCTTGATCCGACAGCGCTTCATTTCATGTTACAGTAAAACTTCGTTATAAGGAGGACCTTGGGACCAGGGCAATTTGCTCCTTATAAGCAAGGTCTCCTTATAAGCAAGGTCAGCCTTATAAAGGTCCAGCAACAGCACACTCCCTACATGTGTCTCTTATACCCTTATAGACTTGATTTGAATACAATTCAGATGGGTGTGTGTATTATTTCAAGTCAAACCCCCTTCTAGATCTCCTTCATGGAGCTTTTGATCTCCCTTCCTCCCTAGGGCAGCTACAAAAGTATTCTCCCCACCTCTATGGGGCTCATTGCCATCTTGATTATGTGACACCCTACAATACAGCAAGGCTGTACTCTATGCAGATGATATTGTAATCTACACTAGTGGCGACAATCACCAAGACGTCATCTCACACATGCAAGAGGATCTCACAAAGATACATGAATGGTGCCAATCAAATTATATGACAATGAATATGGCTAAAACCATGCCGTAGTATGGTGGCCGTCACGGCTCACCCCCCAAAAATATGATTTTTTAACTTTAATTTTTTTCAAGCAATTTCTCTAAAAGGTTGTTTTTTTTTGCTGTCAACCACAAAAAAATATTGCTGTCAACTGTCAACATTGGCCGAGGAGGCTCACCAAAAAGAAAGCTGTATTAATTTTTTTTCTTCTCATTTCTCCATCGTTTATTGAATTTCTCAAAAAAACACTTCTTTTTTATGCTGTCAACATCGAAAATTCTTGCTGTCAACTGTCAACATTGGCCGAGGAGGCTCACCCCCGATTTTTGATGTTGACAGCAAAAAAAAGAGAGTGTTTTTGAGAAATTTGATAAACGATGGAGAAATGTGAAGAATAATTTTTTTTTTTTTTAGTGAGCCTCCTCGGCCAATGTTGACAGTTGACAGCAAGAATTTGCAAGAATTTTCGATGTTGACAGCAAAGAAAATTATTACTATTTCGAGAAATTCCTTGAACGGCCCAGAAAAGTGAGGAAAAAAAATCACATGTTAAAAAAAGATTTTGGTGAGCCTTGACGGCCACCGTACTACGGTACTTCGGGACAACAAATCGCATCAACAGTACCCCGCTGCCCATCATAACCCTTGGTGACCATGTTCTACCACTGACTGACAAGTATTGTTATCTCGGGGTGGATGTTGATGGCCCCCAAACTGTGGGCAGTTACATGACCAAAATCAAGAAGAACGTAGGTAACAGACTTTTCGACTTGGGCGACTAGGGAAAGTCCTACAAAAAGATGTGTCTCTGAAAATATATACCACAACTGTATTCCCAGCCTTTGACTACTGTAGTTTCTACACCAGAGATGGGCATGTTGTAGATCTCATGAAACTGCAACGGCTCCAAAATTGGGGTATCAGGATTTGCTGTAAGTACCGAATAAGAGACCATCATATCAATGATCTATACACTGAGAATGGCATAGAGATGCTTGAGAGGAGAAGAAAGTGACAGCTGTTATGCATAATGTGGAAGTGTTCAAAGAGTATAACTGAATTGGAGCTGAACAGGATCAGAACTCACAGTGACCACAAGGTGAAATTTCATATACGAAGAGCTCGAAGTGCCTTCTTCCAGAAAAAGGCCTTTGTACAGGGGAATAAACTTGATGCCACCACACAGAAGCTGGCAACCTATAACCAGTTTAGGTCTGTAATCAAGTTGCTCAATATCTGAAAGACTGGCCATTATACTGTTGGATGGATTGACATCTTCCCTGTCACCTATCAGGCTACTCTCCAATCATAATGTCCCCTAGCCCAGGACAGATCTCACCCCCCCCCTTTTTTTGAATGTACAGCCGCATTACTGCTGCAGCGCAATGACCTAGCAGGATTGAAACCCAGTGCAGGTACGATCCAACTAATTGATGTTTAGAAGTTAGATAATACCCAAATGATTATGCATCAATTGCAAAAACCCATATACAGTATTGCATTATATACTTGAGTTTGAAATCACCAAGTAACTACTTCAAGGACTATCTTTCATGCAACCAGTGAAAGTGGAAGAACACCCTTTTTAGGGTGATTCTTGCAATAAATGTGTCGATCTCAATCTCAAATGGTCGGATCGTGAGAATTGCCCTGAAAAATCGGCTAGTGGAGTCCCAGCTATGATGATTGAATAGTTGACGTGCAACTACGTTCTGGGCAAATGGCACCCTTTATCAGGTGTAAAAGGTTCACTTATTCTGAGGTGCAAATGTTGAACAACGAGCAACAAACAACGATCAGGATTGTCTCAATCATAATATATGCATGCACATTTTATATAAAACATGTTTAGATATAAACGATTATTTAAAAGGTGAGTCTTATGTAGGCTGAGTCTCCTCTTTTCAGAGTTAGATGTGGCAGAGGTAGCTAACACACACACACACACACACACACACACACACACACACACACACACACACACACACACACACACACACACACACGCATTCAAGGAAACCCTTTGGCGCTATGCTTGACTCTCGAAATTAAAAGCATCAGGATGACACTCTTTTGTTCATTGTGTTATTCGAAAAAAAATCTGTTATGAGGGGTGGGGGCAAATTTCATAACCCCCCTGCCATTCCTCACCAAGTAGTGACCAACCATTTAAGGACTGCATAGTGATTTAATAAATACAGCATGGCCCTTGTTGTAATGATCTCGTCATGGATGAAGCCCTGGCCAATAAATCGCAAGAGATACATCCATTTATATCCAGAGACAAAGGGCATATTGCAATAAAGCACTATAATGGGGGTTAACTCGACCCAACACCCCAAAAAGGTATATATGCACTTACCACAGACAAATGCCCCAAGCAGCAGGAGTAGAGAAGTTAACCGCGCCATCTTCGATCACTGTGTGGAAAGGGAAGAAAGTATTCTGTATGTTTTGGCTCTACTATGATAGCCCATGGGTGGGCAGCTGTTGTAATGTCGCCAAAAGGTTGCGACACTGGCCGTGAAATTGGCGACAATGCTCTGAGAAAGCCTCCCGATGTTAAAGTGTTATTTTTAATTGCATGAGAATACACCTTTTCGAATTTAAATTTTCAGAATCTTCCTGCCATCAAGTCTCCATAGTTCCCTCACATTACACTAGTCCTTCCTGTCTTCTTCCCTTACGTTTCTTTCCCTATTGAGAAGGAAGGGGTTGCTGTTTCACTTGTTGATATAAAGAATTGACCTTGTTGCTTTTTATTTTCAGAGATATCCAGCATGTCCTGTCCCTTGTCGCCAACCCCCAGGCCAACGGTATTGACTGTGTAATCCCATGTTTGTTCCAGTTGGAATTTTCATTAATTTGAAAGAAAAACATGTACTTATTTATATAAATGCAGACTCCAAAACATGACATATTTGATATTTCGAAAATAATATGGTTATCGTTTAAAAAAACCCAAACCTAATTCAATTTAATAATTTGAGATACAGAAGGAGTTATGTCGACTTACCGTTGTGTCAGGCGTCTTCTAAACTCGTTATACTAATCAGCTGCCTTTAAATCCAAATTGTAGAGATTTCTTATCTCACCCCATGAGAAAGCGCTCAGCTGCAGCTGAGATAACAATTGAATTGAACTTGGTAATATTCGATAATGATAACGCTCCGCCTATCCTCAATCATTAATGGTCGTAAAATGCTGTAGTAATTGCGATTTTGAAATGTTCAGTGTGATTTGATGATTGCTATTTTCACAGTGTGCTTTCTATGATACTACCATTCTACATCATTTAAAATTATATATGCTGCTGCCCACCTTCCCTGCGAACTGGTGAAGCTTCAAATGTTGGGTTTTGACGTAAAATCATGCTATACTTATTCGAAGTCACTGCCCCTTTTACGGGTCCCCTTTACATACTTCTTCAGTTAAACCTCAATATCAATGAGCAATTTTTCACAGGAATGAAAAACGTCAACCTTAGGTTCAGTTTTACCATACATAGCTATTATAGAAAATCAGATTTTTCTAAAGCATACAGATCAAAGACCACCTGGTCAACCTTTTTAAATCATTTTCATGTGTTGCTGATAACCATTCCAGGAATGATATGCTCAGCTGATTTTGAGGAAATCAATGTTAGACTAGATTTCCTTGAATGAGCATCTATAGACTGGTAACAAAATGATAAATTCTACCACCAAGGGGCATTTTAAAGTACAAACAGGCAAGATCACTTTTTGGGGGTATTTTGGGTGTGCTGAATCCGAATATCGCACTTGCCAAGCTCAAAAATGGCTCCTTCTATGTAAAAACTACAAAAACAAAATGGCTGCCATTGATTTTTGAAAAAGAAGCTATGAAACCTATGTTATTTATCATTCCTAATCATATAATACATCAAAATGAAGGGATTTTAGAGACCAGACTGTCTGAGACACCTGCCAAGCTGGAGCATCATTTCCTGAGAATCCCAAAGCCAAAAATTCAAAATGGCTGCCATCGTTTTTTGAGAAAACTCCCAAAGACACAATATTCATCACTCCTGTCATGTTGTACCTCAAATGAAAAGGATTTGCAAGCCTAGTGCATTCTAGGTAATTGCCAAGATAAACAGGCTTTTTGTAACATGAAACCCCTCCCAAAAACAAAATTGCCGCTAGTAATTTTTGAGCACATTTCATTTCAGTCCATTTCCAAGGAGGAAGGGTGTTTTTTTTTTTATTAAAACCTAAAAAAGGAGAAATCTGTTTGCCGCCACCCCACCCACCTTCCATTAACATCAATAATTGTTTGCACATATCCTTTTATGTATACCGTAAAACCCCACCTATAAGATTAATCCATTTGGCGTTTTTTATTGCTATAAGCGAAATTATTTTCTCAAATTACGATTCCACTTATAGCTAGGATTTTAATACATTAAATTACAATATAGAAAAAACTATTTTTAAACCTTTTTTTTATAGGCAGATTTTTTTCTTGGGGGTTGGGGGTTCAGCTTATAAGTGGGGTCGTGTTATAGCACGGGTTTTACAGTAGTCATTTTCACTGAAAACAGATCAAGTCCCTAGAACTTCAAGACCCAATGGCAGGTTCTCAGGATTCAATTCCTAAAAGCCAGATAGATGTCTATGCATGTCATCTTGAGGAAGTTTAGGGGATCTGAACTCTAGTCCTGGGGACCTGATATTGGGTCTTAGGCATCTCCATTTCAAAGGAGACCTCCTCCAGCAATACTAACTTCTCTTTGAGGGTTTCCCATCCAGATCATCCATCCTTTCCTTACCCCATCCCTCTTCTTATTCCAGGGGTTTAACCCCTCTCACTGTGCCTCCACTCCTCTCCCAAAGGCTCCAAGCCCTCCTCCCTGGGCTCCTGACACTTCTTTAGATTTTCAATCTCTCCTGCCTTGGCTCTAAACAGTCCTCCTAGGGCTCCCGGCCCTCTTCCTGGGCCCCACCCCCTCCTCTTCTTTCACCCAAACAGCCCTCACTTTGGCATCTTTTCCCACTACATTTCCTCTTCCCTTCCTCAAGCCCCTGCCTTGTATCTCATTGCTTCCCTGTACAATGTTCTCATGCTTCTCTTTCCCTCCCACTGCTTTATCCGTATCCTTTCCCATTCTCCTGCCTCCTCCCAACATTTCCCTCCCTTCCCCTTACCTCACCCTTTCCGACTCGCATTGACTTCCCCTTTATATGTTCAAGCCCTGGGGGTAGGGATGGGGGTACAGGAGAAGCTTTGGAATCCCTAAGAAGGGGGCGGGTCCACAGCAGGAGGAGTAGGAGACCTAGGAGGAGGGTCAGAGTCCCAGGGTGGGGGCACGGGAAGAGGGGTGGGATAGAGAAGGTTTTGGTGACACAAGAGTAGAGATAAATGCTATAGATGAGGAATAAGGAAGGCTCAAGGAGAGGTCAGGGTTGCTGGAGGAGGTCTCTTATGAAATGAATATGAGATCCTGAGGACTTGGTATCACTTCCTAATGACTAGAGGTCCCATTCCCATTCCCTAGACTTTCTCACAATTACATGAAAATCTTTTCTTGAAGTTAGATGGTAATTTAGGGGCCTATAGCATGTAGAAGTCACAAGTCCCTGTACGTTCCAAACAAGATACCATGTCTAAGTTACAGCTCCTGGGGCATAGATATCTTGGACCAAGGACTTCCAAGCCAACATTGCTCAGTGGGACCTATGTGTTTTTACTTGGGCAAGCTGATTTGCCCATGCTGGGTTTTGGTCCTTTTTGTCCAGGGCTCTAAGTGGGAGCACAGATGGGCTATCACTGATTCAAAGTGCCTAGCTCAAGCCCAAATTTATTCCACTTTAGTACACACTATATGTATCTACAATGGTTTTTTAATGAAAAAAATGGCTGGACTGGGCTCCCACTTATAGCCCTGGACAAAAAGGACCATGACCCAGATATGGGCTAACCCAGCTGTCCCAAGTAAAACACAAATGGGCTGCAGGGACCAATGCTGACTGGGTTGGATCCTGAGGATTTGCCATCAGGTTCTAAGGATTTGAATGTGAGGTGGGCCCCCAATCAGAATGGAAGTATGTGGTGGGAACAATCAATTTCCATAAATAGTCACACTAGTGCTTGTTCATAGACTTTTTGGGCTACTTACATGACTGGCCCACAGCTGGTAAAGTGTCTACCCCTGTATATAATATGTATTGGGAATGCTCTAATCTTGATGGAATATGCCCTGAACTGGGGAAGCTGGGAAACAAGACCCTGTGTTCAGCTAAAAGGCCAGCATGTTACTTAGGCATAAAAGGGTGCATGTTAACAATCTTTGAGCCATCTAGAGAAGGGGGGAGGGTAATAACTTTTGACCTCCTGCAATGGTGTTAGAAATAACTTATTACAATATTGACAAAAAAAATACCTCTTTGTGGCTTTCCCATTTCACAAAAATAGCTCTTCTCCCTTTGAAACGGACTGAATAGAACTATGCTAAAAAATTACTAGTGGCTATTTTGTTTTTTGGGGGGGATGGGTTTCATGTTACAAAAGTCCCTGTTTATCTTGGCAATGGCCTAGAATGGACTAGGCTTGCAAATCCCTTTTATTTGAGGTACAACATGACTAGGAGAGATAATGCATTTTTGGGGATTTTCTCAAAAAACGATGGCAGCCATTTTGAATTTTTGGCTTGAGACTCTTGGAAAATGATGCTCCAGCTTGGCAGGTGTCTCAGACAGTCTGGCCTCTAAAGTCCCTTCATTTTGATGTCTTACATGACTAGGAATGATAAATAACATAGGTTTCATAGCTTCTCCTCAAAAATCAATGGCAGCCATTTTGTTTTTGTAGTTTTCACATAGAAGGAGCCATTTTTGAGCTTGGCAAGTGTGATAATCAGATTCAGCACACCCAAAATACCCCAAAAAGTGATCTTGCCTGTTTGTACTTTGAAATGCCCCTTGGAGGGATTAGAATGATATTTGTGAAGATTTTGTCCAGTCTACCATGTATCTAAGGGTAGCTTTGCGCTTTAATGCCATGCCTTTTGTCGTCATGATGCAGGGATGCAGCCCTGGCGAGTCTAGCGCTGCATTCCTGCCCCCCCCCCTTTCGCCCTTGTGTGGCGGCCAGTAGAGTCCAGGTGGTGACAGTAATGTTTTATATGGTATTTTGAACAATAAATTATACATATATACGTTGTTTTGTTCCAACGGGTTAAACGCATGCATGGAAATAAAGTCCCTGGTAACACAAACCCGTGTGTACTTCGCCTATCGATACATTTTTTAAGGTGAGGCGTACGTATAGTGTGGGAAACTGGGTGGTGTTGACAGATGCCTGACCACAATAATGGACGAGCACCATGGTAGACAGCCAAAAATAATTATCTCATTTCAAGAAAATAAGATAAATAAACTCGCCTGGCGGACAAATGACTAGTTTTTAGAAAATGTTTTTTTCTTAAAACTATATAGTCATTTGTCCGCTAGGCGAGGCTTATTAAATTAAAATGAGATGATTATTTTTGGCTCTGTATAAATATGAGTACTAGTATTTTTATCTAAGCTTTGGGTCGGGTCTGAACTGCTATCTTCTTATAGGATTACAGCTGTGAAAGATACGGAAGCCCAATGTCATGTGAAACGGCACACTGGGGAGTAAAAGTTCAAGTGGATACGCGTGCGTCTACTGTACCGTCGCGTTTAAGCGCCGGGTTTTGAAAAAGCGCCGGTCTTGTGATAGCTCCCGGGGTATATGGGAGTCATGCTGTAACTCTTAAGCATTTCAAATGGATCTCGAATATAAGCGCCTTTCTTTTATAAGCGCCGGGGGTAAACATCCCTCCAAAGTTAAAAGCGCCGGGCCGCTTATGCACGACGGTATGGTATCTAGATACAAAAAACAATAACACTGCACACATCTTTGATGATATTCTGGGTGAATATTACCAAATCATATCAGGGACTATAATATTTGTGTTATACCGCATGCGTTGGAACATTCTTTTATATCCATGTACTTTTTATATGCGCACAAACGAGTGCTGGAATCCTGTAGATAAGAAATGGGTTGAAGTGAGTGTTTTTCCCTGTCAATTTCCAATCACTTCCTCGTTGAAAGCACAATCGTTTTCCTGTCACCTGCTTATCTTGATTTTGTAGCAGGCCCTTGTGATTCAATATCAAGGACAATGTTATAATACAATCTTTAACATATGGGTGACCAAAATAAGAAACAACTCGAAGGAAACATGGTATTCATTATTAATTTATTGCTATAAAAGTATCAGATACATATCGGTTTGGTCCATACGTTAAGCTACACTGGAGTAAGAGCTTCACAAAATAAGGAGATGTATCATATGGCCATACATGGGCATATCAAATCTACAAATGTGTTGAGTGAAGAGATGTATATACATGTGTAGGCCTCCATAGTCTGGTGTATTTGTATAACATGCATACCAGTCATAACATATGAAATGGCAGTTGTTGAAAACAAATAAGTTCAGAAAGGTATTACAT